>LPNX010060886.1:6478-17995 GCA_001517045.1 Pseudotsuga menziesii | reverse complement strand
CAACTACACTGGACATGTGCACTACCATACGCTGTCTGAGTTAAGTCTGAGAGGTGGAGTGGCTATCACGATAGAGCTTGAGCCTGCTGCCATTAATCATCGTGGCAAGAAGCTCCCCATTTAGTTTGTTGAGCTAAATGGCACCTCCTTCTGTAACTTGTTGTATCTAATATGGCCCCAATCAATGCATCTTGAACTTCCTTGAAAACTTAATAAACTTACTTTCATAGAGGATCACTAGGTCTCCTATCTGTAAAGTCTTACTCTTAATGTGCCTGTCATGCCAAGCTTTTTTCTCGTGCCTTCTGCACTTTCTAATGAAATCCTGCGATGAATCTATCTTCTTCTAAGGCAAGCAACTGTGCTAGTCTTTCGTTCACCTTATCTGTATCAGCCATCCCAATAATTTGAGCAACTTGTAAGCTGGGAATAATATATTCCATAGGCATAACAACCTCTTGTCTATACACCAAGCTGAAAGGTGTGTGCCCTGTAAGTTTCTTGTATGTAGTCCTATAAGCCCATAATACAGCATTAACTCTGAGGTCCCAATCATTTCTTTGGCTGTTACAGATCTTCGTAAGAGCATTTTCTAGAATCTTGTTAAAGGCCTCCACCGTACCATTAGCTTGTGGGTGGTAGGGAGTGCTCTTATGGTGTTGTATCTGGAATTCCTCCATCAAGGCCTCAATAGTGCGGTTCAAAAAGTGTGTGCCTTGATCACTCATCAAAATTACTGGGCATCCGAATCTACTGATGATGCTTTCGAAAAGGAACTGTGTAGCTGTAGCAGCATCACAATTTCTTACTACTTTATCCTCTACCCACCTGGTGAGGTAATCTGTTCCAGTGATGATATATCTCACACCAGTTCATTTTCTTGGTGGGTTGATAGGACCCATAAAGTCTATAGCCCACTTGTCAAATGCATGCAGCATAATCTGTGGTCATAGGGGAATTTCATCTCTTCATGAAGGTTTTCCTACCCTCTGGCAGATATCTAAACATCTGCAAAAATATTTAGTATCTTTGTGTAAAGTAGGCCACCATAATCCTGCAGCTAGGATTTTCTGAGCAGTCGGCTTTCCTGTGAAATGATCTCCTACGGCACCTGAGTGTGCTTCTCTGATAATGGCCTCTTTTTCATGTGGCATAACACATCTACGTAGGACTTCATCTGGACCTAACTTGTATAGCTGTCCTGCGATCAAGGTGAAGTCTGCTGCTTTTACAACCAACTGTTTCTTTTGATGCTTAGTAAATTCAGTTGGTGCCCATCCTGTAGTGAGAAATTGAATGATATCTGTATAATACTCGTCCGCGATCTAAATAGAAAATAATTGCGCATCTGGCAGATTATCTTCTAGATTACTTGGTTCTTCTCCTGAGTCTATCCATGATAGATGATCAGGTCCGACATTCAATCTTGCTAGTTTCACAATGATTTCAAAATCATACTCCTGAAATAGGAGTAACCATCTGCAGATTCTTCCCCCTAACACTGGCTTATTGACCAAATACTTTAACGCGGAATGGTCAGTAAACATCTTGAACGAGGAACCCAACAGGTAGTGCCTGAACTTCTATAGAGCATACACCATAGCTAAGCCTTCTCTTTCTGTAGTGGTGTAGTTCTTTTCTGAATTAGATAATTTTCTACTGGAGTATGCGATAGGATGATCGACACCCCCTTCTCTTGGTTGTGTCAAAACAATCCCCAGTGCGATGCCATATGCATCCACATGTACATGAAACGGCTTAGTACATTCTAGAAAGACTAAGATGGGTGCTGTAACCATATTCTCTTTAAGTGCGTTGAGACTTTGTTGGCATTCCTCATTCCATAGGAATTTCACGTCTTTCTTTAACAGTTTTTCCATCGGTGTTGTAAACTTTGCATAACCCTTGATGAATTTTCTGTAGTACCCAGTATGACCAAGTACTATCCTCAATTGATTGACTGAGTTGGGTGATGGAATATTTACAATGATGGCAATCCTTGCAGGATCTACCATCAAGCCTTATCTGCAAACAATGTGTCCCAAAAAATACCAAATGGAACATAGAATATACATTTTTTCAAGTTCAGAGAAATATGGTACTACCTACATTTCTCTAACATCAGTCTTAAATCTCATATGTGCTTGTTGGTTAATCCAAATACAGTCCAATCATCAAAATAAACCTCTAGGAATTTATGGATGTATTCTTTAAATACAGCAACTACTACTCTAGAAAAGATATTTGGTGCATTCTTAAGACCAAAGGGCATTACCATATACTGGAATGAGCCCCATTCTGTTGCAAAAGTGGTCTTATGTCCATCTTTTGGGTGGATTCTGATCTGGTGATAGCCTGAAAAGCCATCAGTGAAGGAGTAGACCTCCTGTCCTCCCACATTGTCTAACACTTCATCAATGAAAGGTGTCAAAAATGGATCATGAAGCGATGCATATTTGAGTTTACACAAGTCAACACAAATCCCGATGTCTCCTTTGGTTTTCTTTTCTTGTACGACCATGGGAATAACCCATTCTCTCTCTTCTACAGGATCAATGATGCCTGCTACTAGCATCTTATCGATCTCATCCTTAAATTTTTCTTTATAGCGCGGATTTAATCTGTATGGATGCTTCTTGACTGGTCTGGAATCCTCTTTCAATGGTATCCTCATTACTCCCAGATCTCCAACTATTCCCTTCATCTCTTTGAACTTGGTGGGGAATAGGTCATGATAGTCATGTAGCAAGTCTGCAATATGTCCTACTATTTCATCATCCCAATAATATCCAATAGAGGAAAACTTTGGTTCTGTGTCTGTGCCAATATTGATATTTTTAATCTTGATGGGCTCTGTGATTGTTGGAATTTGTAGCTTCGGTCCATCAACATCGCAAGTCCCCTCTGACTTCAGAATGTTGATGCTACGAGGATCCTCATTCTCATCCTCTAGTTTTGCTGCAAAGTTATAGCACTCGAGCGCATCTTCTAACTGGATGGCCCACTCTGGTTGAGTATGTACTGATAGGGTACAGTCCTCAAATATCTTAATATTTATAACGTCTAAAGCTTGATCAATGCTTGGATACTCAGATTCAAAAGCGAACGTGAGTAAAAAGCTGTCTATCATAACTGGCCATGTAGTCGTTCCCTTGCGCAATTCAGTCTCTGTGTACCAATTCCTTGGAACTGTGTCTAAAGTGTGAATCAATCGGTGAACCCATTCATCCTGAGGAATGTCCGACCAATTATGTTCACAACTCTGAATATGTGACCTGGGGTCACTTTCTCCTGTGTATGTCTGCTGGACATACTCCTTGTCAGTAGACAATATGATCTCCATCAATCTCTTAAGATCATCCCATGATGCAATATTCTCTTTATGTGTGTACCACCATCTTGTAGGTGTGGCTCGTACTACAAGGTCCATAGCTGCGATCCTCTGCTCATGAGGAATTTGTTGTTCAAACTACGGGAGAAAGTCTTGGATATCTGTTAGACCATGAAATGATGGAATCTCATTAGTCTCTGTGCCAATCCATTGCAGTAACTTAGTCATAAACGCACATCTACACGTTGAGACTTTGTAAAGTCTGTTCTACCAGTTTTCTAGACCAACATCCGAATCCAATGCACATGAGCTGTCGCATCGCCAACTAATGTTCCCTTCTACGATTGGATTGGTGTAGTCACTCTGGTTTGCAGTCATCTGATAGAGACTCACCATGTTATGTGCCTCTTCCTATGCTTGGATAGGTTCAATGTATCTAGGACCCTGAAGAGGATCCAACGGTGCGATGACCCAGATCTGCACATCCTCAAAGGTCATTTGTCTTCTCTTTAGGTCAATAACAGCCATGTTACCAATCGCCTAATCAATACCTAGTAACACTGGATATGGTCTACTGTCGCCAATGATTTCTATAACTTTAAAGTCTGCAAAGCTACAAACTCCGTCAATGTCAATTGGCACCTGCGGTAATCGACCCAGTGGCGATACCCGCTGCTAATTAGCTAATATCAGATGGATAGGTGATCTGACTAACTTAGGGCTACCCATCTATTCCCATGTCTGCTCATTCAGAACATTTACCTCTGATCCTAGATCTAGGATCACCTCATCCATTTCAAATTCTCCAACTTGTGCTGTGAGTCGCATCTCTCTTCCTGTTCTTGTATGTCCCATAATATTATGAACAACATGTTGTGCACTGCTCACGGAAGAAGATGGCTGACACTGATCTATGATGCACTAAAGTTCTTCGATAGCTTGCTCATTTCTCACAAGTTTTAAAAAACTCTGCAGGAAGGATTCTACACTTCCTATCGACTCGTCCTCATTGCATCTTCCCGATGTGGTAGCCTGCGATATATGTACAAGGCTAACGCCACAAGGTGTTTGATGCGGTATGCCCCTAGATGGCAATACCTGCGATCCTGATTGCGTAGGGTCATCAAAGAAAGTCTTAGCTTCTTGAAATGTATGCTTATTCTTCTATGGGTCAAGTGGTGTTGATTTATTAGGAGCTTTACGCACCCACTCCGGACCTGTGTTCTTTTCAGTATCCTGCGATGTCCCACTGGTGGAAGCACCGCTGCGAGTCACAATGTTGACTCTTAGTTCTGGCTCTTTCTGCTTAGCAGCAATAATCTAGATGTTCTGGTTTACTGCTGGCTTAGGCTCTCTGATCTTGGCTATCAAGATAGGACATTCTTCAATGGTGTGGTCATAGGACTTGCAATAATTACACGTCGTAGTAGGGTTCTAACGGTCCCTAGCATAATGTCCTACAACTCCACAGTTGTAAGAAGTGATCGGTCCATGACCACGACCAAAGCCTTCTCCACAGCCAAAGACTCCTCCACGGCCAACATGAGCCGGTTCATGCTGCAGACCTGCTGGTGGTCCTGGTGTTTCTGAATGGACTTTGTACAAGTCATGCTTTCTCTCAACCATGAGATCATAGGCTCTACAATTATGTTCATCATGTCCTACGGACTTGCAGAAGTTACAGTATAAGTTCTTACGGGTCTGTACATACTTCTGAAGTAGAGGGCATTGCTGAGGTGGATGTCCTCTTGTTCTACATAGTTCACACCACGGCCCATGGGTCTGCGGTAAGGGGTTAGGAGCCCCACTTGCTATATATTCTACAAAAACTGGGCAGTTGTCTTTAGTATGGCCTTATGCTTTACACTTTGTGCACCATATTTCTTCCGCAACCTCTTTCCATTTCTTAATCTCATGCAACTGTAACATGAGATTAGCTAACTAGTTTTGTAAAGTTGCCATGCCTATACTAGTCTCAGCTAGAGGTGAAGCCTCTAGTTTCATTGCCATCTCCAATGCGGCATCCTGTGTCTGGAGTTTTTGCTGCATTAATGGCAGTCTAATGTGAGGGAGCAGTGCTGCGATAAACCATTCCTTATGTTGCTCTGACGCAAACTCAAAGCTGACTTAGTCTATAAGGGATTTGAATTTCTGATCAAAGTCCCATACTGACTCTGTAGGTAGCTGTTTAATGTCTTTAAGCTCTGTGATACACTATGACTCAGACTTAGGTTTCTTAAACTCTTTGATCGTGGTGGTCCTAACCTGTACAAGTGTTCTGGGTATTGCTGAGGTATACTTCATATACCATGTTAAGGCTCGTTCCCTAAGTGTAGTGACCAATTGTACAAGTTTAATGTTATCATCTTGGATCCCTTTAATAGTCCACACGACTTCACATAGGAACCAGTGCTGCTCTAGGTATTCTTCCCCTATACCCTTAAAGGTAGGTAGCTTCATATCATCCCCCATTCTATTTCTACGTGGTGGATGTTGATTTGCTGTGTTACTACCACTCGGCAGTGTAGATATAGGTGATGTAACGGTGGTAGGTACTGTGTAGGAACTACTAGATGTAGTTCCTGCGGGATTGTTCTGAGTCCTGGTCTGTTTCTGTGGGGTGTAAGGGTGGTAAGGGATACCCCCTACTGTGCTTTCTGTATTATTGTGACTTTGTTCTCTCGTATGGTCTGGACTGTTTTCAAAGACAGGAGATCTGAAATCTACTTTATACTTCTTACCACTACGTGTACGTCCAGGTTCGTCAAAATCACTCTCAAACTCTTGTGACATTACACCTATTGAGCTTATTGGTCTAAGAATATATCCATTACTCATTTTTCATGTAATAACATCTTAATGGACAAGTTTAAAGAGTTTAGGTACTTACCACGATAACCTTTGAAGAAGTACTGCTCGACCTCGCTGAAACTTTTTCTTTGCTCAACGGCAAACTCGGTGATGAAGCCTTCTAGCACACTCGCAAGCCAGAAGTCTACTATCCTCGTAATGGGATTATCAAGGCTCTTCACAGTATGAATCAGCTCCGGTGTCCAGAAAATTTTCCTTTTCTTCTTGAATATATTCGTATCAGTCAACTTTGATAACCAGTCGTACAACTCATTCCCATAAGTTGCAAACAATATTGTATGCAGGTATGTGAAGAAATGTTTTTGTAACCAGTCCTCTGTACTCAACGTAGGACTCTTGTTTTATTTATTAGAAAATTCTTTTTTGTTTGACTCAACCCACTGGTTAAGTTCTTCTTTCATAGGATGCCAACAGAACATCAGTGCTCAGTTTGTTCAAAACCGGCAACGAAACCATTTGTTGCTTACTATGGGTAGACCCGGGTTTACTGTAATGTACCAACAACACCCCTAGCTCACTGGCCCTTTCTACAACAGACCGCGGAGCGGCCTGAAGTCTCACCCGAATTGATTCTAATGGGTTGGCCAAAGACTCAAATGTCCTTAGCCAGATTCTGAAGCATCCTGGTGTCTCGCATCTCTTCTTAGCCAGTGGGATCTCTCTCTCTGCGGGTCGCAATTACTTCTTCCTCTGTTGACTCTGCGATGATCCTGACCCTTATCACATCATCACACCCTGGGTGATGCGCAACTCTCTCCTGTGCTTCGACCCTTAACTTGTGGCACCGCGCACCACAACTCCTCTGATGGTGCGATATCTCCTCTCTTCGATATCCTACTGCTTACGGCTTAGCATACTTCTCGTTATTGTGCTGGACTTACGGGACTCAACATACAAGGTTTTTTAACACTGTGATTCTTAACTGTCATGAGTGAACACGGATAAAATCTTATACAGAATGCTTAATAACTTCAACTTGCATTTATCCTTCTATAATATTGTAAACTGAATGACACCATACATACATTAACTGTAATCAAAGTTCATGTAATAAATGGTATATAGCAATAAGAAAACACAATCACATGAATCAATCACATAACACTCTGATTTTACGTGGTTCACTTCCAGAGTAGAAGCTACGTCCATAGAACTGTGTTTATTACAACTTGGGGGGGTACACAGTTCTGCTGCAACCTGATGTGCAGCTAGAGATCTTCTGGGTAACTCCGCACATAGCCTGGAGCCCTTCTCTCTTAGATCTCTTCTCTTTCTCTATATTGCTTCTCTTACAATATACTCTTTCCCTCTCTCCCTGTCTGTCAATCCCTGTGGATTGTTACATACATACTCACTAAGCCAGCTACTAGTTACAGTAAGATAACTACCGACTAAATAACAAAACTAGTGCTCGACTCTCCTATAATACAAATGACTATGAGCTAACAGACATAGTGACTCTCTCTGTCTATCTAATTAGATGAATAGCTCAATAGCTAACCTTTTACAATACAAAATGCATCCCTTTATAGGCGGCCCGAGGATCTCGCCATTACAACACTATGGGCATCTCCCATCAGTAACCCAAAACCTAACTAGTGACAGTCGGTGTATCTGTACTTGCAGTAGCCACTTTCTGTCAGACCACTGCTCTCTGCAGTCTTCCATGCTTCCCGACGCTGACCATGGGTACCGACGCCGCTTCCCATCTATACTTTGTCTTCAATACCTCGGCCTATTGCTCCTTTTCTCTTTATGAAGGTAGCTGAGCCCTCCTATCTTCGTCGCTTCCTTAAGTGCAGTGGGTGAGCTCTCTCTTCTCGGCCACTCAGGTACTGTTTCCTCTTGACTTTCTTGTTCCAATAGTCATGGTTTTCAGCTCTGATCTACAGCTAGAAACATGCTACGGCGTTGTAGCTTTACCTTACTTCTTATAACTTCGCCAAAATTGTCTATCCGCGAAAATGGCAGCTTCTTCTGTAGCTGCGGGACCCTGCTCAAACATGAGGGTTGGATTTGTAGATGGCCAAGTTCTTATGTGGCCAAAGGGAAAGACCATAGATGATGCAGTTGTGATTAGGGAGAAAGAGGGAGGATATGATACAAGTTAAAGGGCCAACCAGAACAAGCCTTGGTCCATGAATCAATAGAGGCAAATGAACTTTGGAACAGAAGGCTTGCACATGTACACTATAGAGCACTACCACTTGAAATAAATTTTTTTGAAGGTCTTCCAGAAATACATGCAAAACATGACAGTGTTTGCAAAGGATGTGCGAAAGGAAAGAACAAAAAAAAGACATTTCCAAGTAGTGAGAACAAGGAAAAATGAATCTTGGAAATCATCCACTACGATGTATACAGTCCGATGTCATCCAGCTCTTTGAGTGGGTATGTATACTATGTTTATTTTATTGATGATTTTTCTAGGAAGACCTGGATATACTTTTTGAAAAACAAATATGAATTATTCAACAAGTTCAAAGCCTTGATCGAGAACCACACAGAAAAGAAGATCAAGACCTTTCGATCAGACAATAGTTGATAATTCACGTCAAATGAATTCAAATAATTATGCATAGATCCAAGGATTAAGAGGGAGTTGACCACTCCATATCATCCACAATAGAATGGGATTGCAGAAAGTAAGAATAGACCGATTATGGAAGCTGCAATGGCAATGCTTCATGATCAAGATCTTCCCATGCATTTATGGGTAGAAGATGCTAGAATAGTTTTGTATGCATAGAACCATACTCCGTATAGAGTACTTGAGAACAACACACCTGAAGACGTCTGCTCCAGAAAGAAACCAGAAGTCATTCATCTCAGAATATTTGGGTGTCCAATGTACATACACATTTCAAAAGAAAAGAGGACAAAATTAGACCCTTCAGGAAAGAAGGGTATATTTGTGGGATATAGTGAAGTATCGAAGGCTTACAGAATATACTTCCCTAGATTCAGGAATATTGAAATCACCAGAGATGTAACATTTGACAAATACTTAGCTTACATCAAATCCAGAAAGAGACCTGCTGAAGACCTTGAAGAACTAGAAGCACCCAAGATTCACATTAGAGGAAATTTGGGGTCTAAAATGGGCCTTTTAAGAAAACGCGCCAATAATAAATTTTGTGATTTGGAATTCAAGAACCAATAGAGTTTCAATAAAATGAGTCAACCATAATGGTTGAATTGACATATTTGTCATAAAAGAAAACTACTTTGTTTTCATATTTTTGATATATCTCCCTATGTTTTTACTCAAATTTCAAGTAGGAGAGCTTGTTGGATGCGGAATTTAATTCCCCATCCCAAGAGTACCCACACTGCATACTTTTTATGGACCCAACTACCCCAAACATAAGAAATACCTGAAAAAATGTGATGATGATGTCATCATTACATTTTTTCAGGTATTTCTTATTTTTGGGGTAGAAGGGTTCATCAAAAGTATGCATTGTGGGTACTCGTTGGATGCAGAATTAAATTCCTCATCCAACAAGCTCTCCCCCTCAAAGTTTGAGTAAAAGCACAGGGTGATATGTCGAAAATACGAACACAAAAAGTAGTTTTTTTTATTCTTCCTCAAAAATTAATAACTATTATTTTATTATTTTCCTTAGGAGGCCAATTTTAGACCTCAAATTTCCTCTAATGAGATACAACTATGAATGATGCAACTCAAGAACAAGATCGATAAATAGAAGAAACCCAGGAACATGTAGATCCACCCCAAGAGAAGAATCCTCACAAGACAAAACCTGCAAGGGTACAAGAGGCTATCCATGGTGCAGAAATATATGGTGCTCCAGAAGAAATGCATAGAGAGAGATAAAGAACTATGTCCTAATTCGGTTATGTAGCCCTTATATGTGACATCATTGATAAAGAACCTTCCAACTATGAAGAATCAGCAAAGAAGAAATAATAAAAGGATGCTATGATCGAGGAATATCAGTCAATCATGAAGAATGATGTTTGGGATGTTGTCCCAAGACTAGACAGGAAGTATGTTGTGACTTTTGAGTGGATCTACAAGATCAAGCATGCTGCAGATGGCAGCATAGAGAAATATAAAGCAAGATTTGTGGCTCATGGCTTCTCCCAGAAAGAAGGAATAGATTATGAAGATATTTTTGCAACTGTAGCCAGATACACTTCCATTAGATCAGTAAGTGCTCTTGCTACAATGATGAAATGGAAGATACACCAGATGGATGTCAAGACTTCCTTCTTGAACGGTGTAGTAGAATAGGAAGTGTATGTGGAGCAGCCACTTGGTTTTGAGACACATGATAGGGAGACTCGTTTTTTCAAATTGAAGAAATGCCTATATGGTTTGAAAGAGGCACCCAGGACATGGTATGACAGGATTGACATCTTCCTGACTAGTTTGGGATTTACCAAAAGTAAAGAAGATTCCAACCTTTACTACAAGGTTGAGGAAGGGAACCTAGTGATACTCTTACTATATGTAGATGACCTGTTTGTAATAGGTGAATATGGGTTGATTGTTGACACAAAGAGGAAGCTTGCTGCTGAGTTCGAGATGAAGGACTTATGTATGATGAATTATTTTCTAGGCATGGAGGTGTGAAAGGATGCAAATGGAATATCCCTGGGACAAGGGAAGTATGGAGTAGTGATCCTGAAGAGGTTCATGATGATGGAATGCAAGGCCATGACCACACGTATGGCATCGAACCTGAAGCTATTGAGTGACACTTCATCAGATTCGGTTGATTCTATGATGTATCATCAAATGATTGGGTCCTTAATGTACTTGACCAATATAAGACCAGACATTTGCTTTGCTATGAACACATTGAGCCAGTTCCTGAAATATGTGAGACATGTTCACCTGATTGCTGCAAAGCATATTCTAAGGTACCTGAAGGGTATGGTTGATTATGGGCTAAAATATGAGGTGAATTAAAAGATTAACCTAGAGGGTTATGTTTTTTTGGACTAGGTAGCTAGTGCCATTGATAGGAAGAGCACTTATGGTTGTTGCTTCAATATGGGATCAGGTGTGATCTCTTAGTTTAGTAGGAAGCAATCCTGCGTGGCACTGAGTACAGCCGAAGCAGAGTATGTCGTAGCTTGTTCAGATATTTTTGAGGCAGTATGGTTGAGGAAGCTATTTTATGATTTATTTGATCTTCAGTTGGATGCTACTTGTATATATTGCGACAACCAGAGTTGTGTGAAGTTGTCAGAGAACCCAGTGTTCCATCACAATTTGAAGCATATCAAGATCAGATACCACTATATCAGGTATATGGTGCAGAGGGGAGTAGTGAAGCTCC
>LPNX010060874.1:21158-44985 GCA_001517045.1 Pseudotsuga menziesii | reverse complement strand
TGCATAATAAATTGCTCCGAGTAGCTATTTGGCCGGGGCCGTGGACTGTTTCCCTCTCGAGGGTTTTAACCACGTGACAAAACATTGGTGTATTGATCTGTGATCTGTTTGTGTGAAGAGGCTATTCTTGGTGTTCGGTCCTTTGGGAGTACCCTGTGTACCCTAACAGAATTCAGATTGACCATATGTTTCTGGGTGATATCTTGAACTCATAATCAGTTTGGTACCAGTGAGGCGAAATAGTTCGGTCCAAAAATGACTTATGAAAGTTGTGTCACGGTCTAAGACAATGGAAGAATGGATTCCATGAAGACAAAATATCTGCCCCATGAAAATTTGAGCGACTGAGGAGGCGGTATATGGATGCATGAGAACTCAAAAATTACTATATTTGGAGAATCAACCAACCACAACCAATATTACGGTCTTCCCTCCAGATTTAGGGAGTCCTTCAATGAAATTCATCGAAATATCTATCCAAATCCTTGTAGGGATGGGAAAAAGTTTGAGCAATCTCGAAAGGAGTGTAGTTTCACCCTTGTGGCGCTTACAGGGAGCACATTCGGCACCCATCTGTGGAATTTCTCGTTTCATTCCCTTCCAAAACAAGTTACGTCGTGCCCGCTCATATGTTTTGAGGAACCCAGAGTGCCCTGCCGATGGAGAAGAATGCAATTCATATACCGCATGTTTAAGATCTATGCTCTGGGGAAGCACTAGACGACCCTTGTATCTCATAGAAGAACCATCCCAAGAGTAATGTGGTAACACAAAACGGTTACTAGCCAACTGATGTTGTTGTTCAAAGGTGAAGCAACGAATATAAGTTTCCAAACATTTGTTGATGAATTCAGACTGACCATCTGTTTCTGGGTGATATCTTGAACTCATAATCAGTTTGGTGCTACTGAGGCGAAATAGTTCGGTCCAAAAATGACTTATGAAAGTTGTGTCACGGTCTAAGACAATGGAAGAAGGGATTCCATGAAGACGGAATATCTGCCCCATGAAAATTTGAGCGACTGAGGAGGCGGTATATGGATGCATGAGAACTCAAAAATTACTATATTTTGAGAATCAACCAACCACAACCAATATTACGGTCTTCCCTCTAGATTTAGGGAGTCCTTCAATGAAATCCATTGAAATATCTATCCAAATCCTTGTAGGGATGGGAAAAAGTTTGAACAATCTCGGAAGGAGTGTAGTTTCACCCTTGTGGTGCTTACAGGTAGCACATTCGGCACCCATTGTGGAATTTCTCGTTTCATTCCCTTCCAAAAGAAGTTACGTTGTGCCTGCTCATATGTTTTGAGGAACCCAAAGTACCTTGCCGATGGAGAAGAATGGAATTCATATATCGCATGTTTAAGATCTATGCTCTGGGGAAGCACCAGACGACCCTTGAATCTCATAGAAGAACCATCCCAAGAGTAATGTGGTACCACAAGAGGGTTACTAGCCAAATACGACGTTAAAAAATTGCAAAGTATAGGGATTGAATAATGATTGCACATGGCATGGCAATACTCGATCAAATTTGTGGAGGTGGTGGATGGAGCAGTTGCAGCGAATACGCTCCTGTTCGGTTTAAGAACAGATTGTTAAATCAACACAAGACAAAACTAGCGGAGTTGCTGGCTTTTTGGGAGAATAACGGCTAAAATAATGTTATGTGAACTGCGCCAAGTGTGCAGTGTGACAACTACGACAATTTTGGATAAGAGAAGACGAGATTGATTGCCTGTGTGTAGCTATATATAGAGATCGAGCAAGCACATGATAATGGCAGAAGCAACCTCAGCTAAGTGCATAGTCATCTCCTACTGTGTGTCTACTTCTCTATTGAGTGCTCATTTTCTGAAAATGGCGTCGGAGTATATAAGGAGGAAGATTCCTGGCTGTATTAGAAATCTAACCCAGCTGCTTATTGTATTGGTAATGATAGGAAGCGTTGGGTGTAGTAGCAATGTGATTGGTTTAAGTGAAGATTTCTATGCCCATTCTTGCCCGACTGCTTTTTCCATTGTGAAGTCCGTGGTAGAGAAGGCCGTTGAAAGAGAGCCTCGAATGGCAGCTTCTTTACTCCGTCTCCATTTCCATGACTGTTTCGTTCAGGTATTATCTGTACATATATTATAGCTGCCTCTACTGAATCTTGAGAATGAGAATGAATGAATATTAATGGCTACTTATTGCAGGGCTGCGACGGGTCGTTGCTGCTGGACGATACCCCGAGCTTCAGAGGAGAGAAAACAGCAGGCCCCAATAACAATTCAATTAGAGGATTTGATGTCGTCGACGAAATCAAAACCGAACTAGAGAGTGCATGCCCAGGGATTGTGACTTGCGCTGACATTCTTGCCATTGCAGCCAGAGATTCTGTAGTCTTGGTAATAGTTCTTTCTCGACATTACTTTTACAATCTATCTTTTATAATATGATCCATCACAGGTTACATAAGAATCAAGGTATCTTAATGTCTATCATAACAAGCACACACTTATTATTCATAAAAAAAAAAAATAGATTTGAAAATGATAGCAAATTAAATTTGAAAATAAATAAAGAGTATCACAACTAATATTCTTAACTATCCAATCTAAGTTCTATTAACTATAGAGATTGTATATCACTCTATTATTGAGGCTAGCAGAGTAGAGCACTGAATGCTGAAACAGATACTATCTATCTAATCTAAGTTCTATTAACTATATAGATATTGTATACCACTTTATTATTGAGACTGACAGAGTAGAGAACTGAATGCTAAAGCAGATACTCTCTAAGCTAGCTCTGGAAGCTATGAACTGTAGAATCCATTTTTTCTTTTTATTATGCAAGATCTTGTTTTAGAACAGGTCAATTGGCTCTCTTCAAGTAGCACCTTTGACTTATGATTGCCATATGTAGAGTTATTCTTTTTTCTCTGACGCAACTCCAGTTTGTATTGGTTTTTTTTATGAACTATGGGAATGAAGTGGATAGGCAAGCTGGAAGTATTGTCAAAATTTTATTTAGCTCAGTTTTGTCTATAAAAATCTACTTCATCTTTTCTGAGTAAACTATAACTATGACACAACTTTTCTTTAATACAAAATTGTTTTCTATTATTAAAAAAATAGAAAAATCTAGGCTCTATTGATTACGTAATTGGCCCTGGCAGAGTGGAGGATTGGAGTGGAACGTAATGGTGGGAAGAAGGGACTCCAGAAGCGCGAGCTTTAGCGGAGCGAACCAGGATATCCCCGCGCCCAACTCAACTCTTCAAACTCTCCTCACAAAGTTCAAACGCCATGGCCTCGACGTCCAAGATTTGGTCGCACTCTCAGGTACTTTGGAGTTGTCAGACTGAGGGAGGATTTGATTTTCAGGTTTGAATTTGGTGAATTTAATTTACAAAATCTGTAATTTTTGTTATTTGTTGAGCGATTTTAAGTTCAGAAATGAAATCAGGTGACAAGAAAATCCCAAACACCCACATTCTACAAAATGTAAAATCTTAGACATTTTGAAAATTCCCAAAAAAAACTAATAAAACCAACCAAAAACAAAAATCAAAAAGTCCCTTACAACTCGATTATGAATTCATAATGCCAATTCGATTGTTTCCCGTTATTGATTCTAAAATATTGCATTACAGGCAGCCACACCATCGGTCAGTCTAGATGCACAGTCTTCAGGCAGAGGCTGTACGTGACTAATCATCATGTCAGAAATCTGGAGAAGAGTTATTCCGCTGAATTGAGATCGAGATGCCCCAGATCTGGAGGAGATAACATCCTGTCACCCTTGGATGTCGTCAGCCCCACACGATTCGACAACCAATATTTCATGGACTTGAAGAATTCCAGGGGACTTTTGACGTCGGACCAGGAGCTGTATGCAGGCAACCAAAAGGGTTCTTCTGATCAAATATCCAGTAGCACCACAGCCTTAGTCGCTGCATTCGCTGTCGATGAGGAGAAATTTTTCCAACAATTCGCTAAATCGATGGTGAGAATGGGAAACATTAAGCCTCTCGTCGGATCCAAGGGAGAGATCCGAAAGAACTGTCGCCGAATGAACTACCCAACCCACCCAATCTAGTAATCCACAATCACATGCCATTATCAATAAATTCTAATATACTGCGTGGCGAGGACAGGAGTTGTTTTGTTTCCATGATATGTAGTGCTGGCCAGTTAGTCGCATCTGATTCCTTTCAATCTCCAATAATTTACCACCAACAGATAAGAATGTAGTGGCATGTAAATATATATATGTTCCATTTGTCTCTTGGTTTGTCAATAAAACTTGAAACTTGCAAGGTGGATTTTGTATGGGGCTATGGATCATATATTTGGTTTTCTAATTGGGATGTGTCATGTGTCATGTGTAATTGATTAATTAATTAATTAATTTGTATTTTTAATATGTATTTTTAAACCTATAAATAATTGTCTTAAGAAAAGTAAGGTGTTTTAAAATCAAGTATTTATTTTCAGTGCTTGAAAATCAAGGTATTCTCAATGTCTATCATAACTAGTTACCAGCTAGATTTAAACCTAGGTGGAGTATTACAACCAATGTTCTCAATCTCCAATATATGTTTTATTTATTAATTATTATTAGGGTGATTCCATGAATGTGGTTCACCCTCTTTTGGCAAGCAGGGTGCCAAAAATACCTGCAACAAGTTCTCAATGGAGGTATTTTTAAAACCATACCTAGATCTATCGAGGTATTTTTATATCCATATCTAGATCTAGGCGGCTTAAAAATACCTGGATCCATGGCTTAAAAGTACCTTGATGAAGGGTTTAACTTAGATCTCAATCGAGGGCTAGGTTAAACCCTCCATCTAGCTATTGAAACAAAAAATAGATAATAAATAAAAATAGAGCTTGCAGGCCAAACCACGCTCAAACCAAGTTCATTTGCAAAAGTGACAACTAGTGTAAAAGGAGCTCTATCAAGGCTTTAAGTTCGACAAAGGAGTTAACTAATGCACCTCTTCCCCAAACCACTTCACACAACCATGTCTTCAAGTCCACCAAGTATGTTGACCAAGAGCCTCCCTATGTTTTTTCTTTTTTAAAACAATTTTATTTGTTGTTTGTTTTCCTAAATTTATATCAACTAGCAATGTTTATGCTAGCTGTTTTATTTCTAAATGTATATTGGCAAGCAAAGATGTTGTAGTATTACACATTTGGAAATAAAACTAGCAACATTTTTTTTCAATAAATTTTACCAAATTGTGTAAGAAAAACTACTGAAACCTAAATATTTGTATACCTATGACCCTATCAATTACCTATAACCATGTGAAAACCTATTGAAAATATGAGTGACAAAACCAATTACATTAGGTTAAATATGTTTTAATTTTAAATTTAAGTTTTAAATATCTATGTTTATATCAACCGAAAACACTGAATGAAAACATCAGTGACAAAACCAATTACATTAGGTTAAATATGTTTTTGGACCATTTATGTTGTAGGGTTTTATTTTAAAATATGTATTAGCAAGCATTTATGCTTCCCGATTTTTTTCAATCCTCTTTAAAGAATTCAAAAAAATAAAAATACAAATACAAATTTGAAAATAAAATAAAAAATATTTTTATTTCAAGAATATTTTTATTTAATTAGATAAATTTTATTTAATTATTTAGATTTCAATTTAATTTTTAATAAAATACCCATAAGTTTATTTCATGATGCAGTAAAATTATAATATTTCTTAAAATAATATGTATATCTTTATAAGTAAACTTTTTTATAATTTTAATTTATATATTTTATCTCTTTTTAATTTGATTATTAAATTTTTTATTTCATTAAAAAAAATCTTATTTTAATATGTTGAATTCCTATATAAATATATATTGAATTTTTTATTTCATGAAAAAATCTTTACTGCAAATAATGTAAATATACTAGATTAAGAGCCACTTTCCCTTAACTGATTGTTACTTGCCTTTGAGATTTCAATTACTAATTACAAATATAATAAACCAACTTATCAATAAGATCAATAACTTAGATTCAAATATATATATATTCTAGTATGTTATACTTAGCATGATTCTCCTATGTTAAAATAACTTAGCATGATCGAGTTCAATTAAAGCAATTGTTTTTCTATGTTGATGATTCAATGTAATTAACTATACTTAGCACATGCTCCTGAGTTTAATGAATATAAAAGTGATTTAACGTGTCATAATGGAATGTGATGTGGAGAGACTTCTTCTGAGCGGAGTTCATTGCTTCTTGCTCAATGGAGCACGAGAGGATCTGAGGTGCCCCCACGAGGCGTGGGTCATCAGTGTTCTCATTCACCGAGGCATGAGGTCACACAAGGGTCAGCTACCACTAGATACATCAATTGGTGAGGTAGTGTGTTGGTTCGTCTCAATGATATACATTCAAATCTCAAGGAGGAGGTGCGTCGGAACACAAGTACATTAAGTGCATATTTATTTTTTTAGATAAGTTTTCAGTAAATTTTAATATAGAATGCATTCAATTTCACTTGCAAGTTATAATGTATAGTTTAACTGACATTTGTGTTTTTGTCTGGATCACGGGTGCCCCTAGCGGATCTTATGATGATGAGGTTGCTCGTATCACCCTTGCTAATATTACCACCCAATGAGATTGGTTGCACTCATGCGTCTATACACTCATGGAGGATTCTCCTATTAGATGCTCATTGCTTATGATCTTATCAACGGTTGATAATATGTTTCCCATATTTAGGAGAGTGGGGCCTCTTAGTGACATCTTGTGCTTTTCATGCCAAAAGAGACGACGGGATGTTATGGGTCCCGATAAATGGGACGTGGTCAAATCCGCCACAAGAGTAAATGATGTCAAGGGAACTTTGTTTGACATCCCTCATGATCGCATTGTCGGTCAACCACTTAGACTCGGGGAGTCTAAGCTCAATGCTACGTCACCATATGTTTATGATAGATTTATTGGAATGTGGGGCATGTTCTCCCACCATGACCAGGTCCCTTTATACTTTGCAAAGCATGTATATGGAAATTTGTTTCTAGAGATGCACCCAAATTACACCAGCACTGCATCTGAATCCTTTGGTGCTGGTAGGGGATGTAGTTACCAGTGTCCTGGAGTTCATAGATACCCCTCTTTCATGCCACCACCTCCAAGGTTCATATCGTTTCTAGACAATATGATTATTAGGAAGAAGGATGAAGGCTAGCCATCCCAGCTTTCTATAGAGGCCAAGTAGGGGATTGCAAACCCATGGCAGTTCTCTTGTTGTTGTGCAAGGAGAGACATCAAATCCACCCCCTGCACCTCCATAGCCAGAGATAAAATGGGTGTACAATGATCTACTCAATTTTCTTAATGAGGAGTCCTTACAGGGGTATGCTCGGTTGGCTCGAGATGCATACATTTGGTTGTATTGCAGATGTAGTACACCACGACAGGTATATTTTTGTACAATTATGTATGCTTTCATGTTACATCATATTATACGCCGTGGATGTTACAGGGTGTTTTTTATTGCTCCATGCATGGGACCACATTCATGGATGTGCTCTTTGGTAGTGAGCCATTAGTTGTTGGTCCTCTGCGAGGTCCATCCACCCATGATAGACATGAGAACTGCCAAGGTCCTAACACGCAGGACTCAATCGTCAAGGTAAGTTATAATTGACATGTTCCAATTTAATTTGCGTTTATTGATCTCAATTTATAATTTATGTTTTAATTCTCGATTTAATATTTTATGTTTTATATCCTAACTTTCTAGTTCAAATTATACAAGGTAGAGGCAAGGTATTTGCTCAATATGATACACATGAGTACCACAAAGTTCCTGACTAGCCAGACCTAGAGAGACAAAGATAATTTTTAATTTATGTTCCAATTCAATTCACATTTACTAATTTCGATTTATACATTATGTTTTAATTCTTGAATTATAGTTTTTGTTTTTGTTTTAATTATTGATTTCTAACTTATTACATGTAATGGCATCTTACACAAGCATCACGAAAGGTGGGCGTCAATGTTTCCATCTCTTTCTCACATGATTGGGATGTAGCTCGTCCAAATGGCCCTGATCAGGGCCCATTGACCTAGATTCTGACCCACATGTCAGATATCACCATTGACTTGAATCAAGTGATTTTCACAACCATCCATTAAAAATTTTCACTTCTTGTTGAATATTATACATTGGTCAAAATCTAACTAAGTTCATAATTTTTACTTTTACAGTATGTTGAGATCGAATCCTTATTTGATAGCTTACCGCCTCAAATTTGGGGGTTTACTGCAAGTGATGGTGGTCATAGGACCAATCAAGGGCCTAGTGGTGGTTACATCGGCCATTGACTTGATGATGTATATGTTTTCATGTTTTGGAAATTTTTTATATATGTACATATATGGACTTTTATTATTTGAAATCTATAGATTGTTTTAAAGTATATTTTATCATATTGGCGTTCATGTGTATTTTGTTACAATTACAAATGGATCGTTTTTTATATTACATCTAGATATAGTTATTACACTTATGTAAATGTTGTGTCGGTTCAATTGAAAATTTAATGTACAATGATTACAATTACAATTTCAAATTTCAAATGTAATGTGCAATTTCAATTGAAAATTCATTGCGTAGTTAATTCAATTACAATTTAAAAATTAAAATTAAAATTTCAATTGAAAATTCAATGTGTAGTTACAGCTTGAAAGTCAAATTTCAATTACATTACAATTCAAAATTCAAAATTTAAAATTCAAATACATTACAATTTAAAATTCAAATTACAATTACATTACCTCTACTCATTACAATTCAATTACAATTTAAAATTTAAAATTAAAATTTCAAACTTAATGTGTAATTTCAATTGAAAATTCAATGTGTAGTTACAATTTAAATTTTCAATTTTTCATTACATTACAAATGCAAAATCAAAATTTAAAATTCAATCAAGTTACAATTTCAAATTTAAATTACAAGTTTACATTGTATAGGTGTATTTTAAATTACAATTACAGTAAGGTTGTATAGGTGTTTCATTTCGTTATTTCTATCAAATAGAAGTCTGTGGTGTGTATGGAACATTCTATAGAAGTGGGAACATCTATCATTCAAAATATTTTCATAAAGTCAAGATGGCTACAAAACATTCTTTAATTGTGAGGAGTCTAGACAAGGCGTTGAAGTGATACATACATGCAATGTTTTTACAATATTATAGTTTTGTTACTATAAAGATTTTAGTTCAAGTTAAGTTGGAATAACCATGCGTTAGTGAGGATTAATATCCACTGGTAAGCATATGGAATATTGCTACTTTGGTTGTGTATAACATATTGAAGGACTCAACCCTTTCATTGTTGCTTTATCTTCATGGTGGATCTCTCAAAATTGAAACGACCTCCTCCATTACAACTCTAAAAACTTTATTTGAAGAGTTAAGGATGTATGACCCTCCTTTAAGTGACTCCATGATTGGATAAATGCAACTTAGGGTTCTTTCTTGGAGGATTTAGTTTCTATCCATCCACATAAACTTTCAATAAAAAATGGTTTCCCAGTGCTTCTATCAAATAAAATTTACCCATTTTATAACGTTAGGTGGTTCTATTTACATAATTCTTATCGATGAAGTCTCATGATTGAAAGTCTCATATTGTTCTTTATTTCCATGAAGAAACCACTTCTAGGTAAGGTTTATGAGTATTGGTTTAAAGTTGTGTGTTTATATGATGGTTTTGGAAACAAAACATACTATGTTAAAAATGGGGATTGGGGTTTTTGTATTTATTTACTTTAAACTAAAAATCAAAGACATTGATATTTAAATCATGATGTGTAATTCCAATTGTATTTAATTTAAATTGTAAGTACACATTGAATTTTCAATTGGAATTAAACGTCAATGTCTTAATTTAATGTGTAATTTCAATTGAAAATTCAATGTTTACTTACAATTTAAAAAATCAACAATTACATTACAATTTAAAAAATCAATTACAAATTACAATTTGAGGATAACCATTGGAGAAAAGAACCCCGTATTATATTAGAAATGGTTATTTGTCATAGTTGATGGGGCACTTACCTTCACAATGAATAGAGGATTATTTCTATATAAAAGTTTGTTATTGCAAAAGCACATAGATAAATGAATACAAATTAAGAAATAATACTCATATGCATTTGCATTATCTTGATACAAAATCAAATCCATGTAGGAGTCATACATGAGTTACTTGCAATGAATGATGTACATGTTAATTGTAGAAACTTGGCATTACATCATTGCATTCAACAATTCAGCATGACACCTGGGTCAATGCTGCAAGTGTCATGTGTAATTCATTCATCAGCAAATGGGTCATAGGAATGCAAATCTCCATAATATGATCATGGTCAGCTTCTGGCATCTTCCATTTATTTGGCTCTCCTCTCTTCACTTTGATTTCCGTTAGATGTATCCTAGCTGCTGCTGCCAAATGACTGTATTGGAATGATACATATTCAGGCATAAAATCTCTATAAATAATATAAGCACCATGTTTTTTCACTCTTTCAAAAAAGTGGCCAATCAGAACCGAGTCTCCAATTTGGTACATGAACTCTCTGTCTTGATAGGGTCACACCAACTTGCTTTTAATTTGTGTGCACTGCATCAAATAATAGGAAACATTTTCTTGATAACCAAGGGGTGTAATGACAATGAATACATCACCTGCAAGAGAAATTACAAATATTATTCAAATGTCCTGCGTGCATTTCTACAGGATTTTATATGTGTAATATATAATGAACTAATTAATAATAAAGTCTTGTACCTTCCCTAACCACATCAAAAAACTGATCATGATCTAGTGAGACCATTTCCTCATCAATGTGCATCTCTTTCTTGTGATCCCTTTGGGTTAAGAAGGACATATTTCCATTGTTTTACATATACATCATTTTCATAGTGATGAAGCCCGCATCCATTTGCATCAATGAAAAAATCACAAAATAAAAGCATACTTCCTCATTTCAATGGTGAATATGTCACGCATTTCTTGAATTAGAAAATAATTCAATTCCCTCATACCAAGTATGGTCTCACAATACCACGGCATGGATCTATTCACATCACCAAGGGTAACTTCCAAAAAGACCCTACGTGGAATTCAGGTTGTCACATAAATTCCTACCAAGCAAATGTTTTTTTGGAAATGATGATATAATGTTATTAGCCTATTAATTGAGTTTGGATTTTATTACCTATGCACTGGAATTTCTTGTTCGTGACCTTGATGTCCCAAATTTCATGTGCACCAATCGACTACTCCTGCAGACCATTTGAGTCAAGTTGCACCATGACTGATCTGGTGCCTCCGAAGTGATCGTTTCACACATGCACTTGCACCATAATGTTCACCCTTTCCATACCCTATTTAAAAAAATCTCCAAGTGTGTCGAACTCGTGTCCCTTTGTGAAGGCGACTCAACCAACAAAAAGAGCATGTCGATTTGAACCGCCATGCACACCCATCTGACCAAATCTAGTGTTCAATAAATGATACACCTATCTATCTGAATGAATCATAAATCAACCCAAATTAGTGTCGAACAAACAACATATCATGCTCACGATCATCACTGACATAAAAATGGTACTCCTTGATCACTTTGTGTGACTGAGGAGTGTTATCCCTACCATCAATGCTTTCCTAAGCATGTTTCTATAATACATGTATGAAGATAGACACCTTGTTGGAGTGATAGTACTCAATGTGTATCTCTATCTAAGGATAAAATTTGTAGTTCTCAACAAGTTCTACCATTTACAAGATTGTTCCTGGCTCAATACCTCACAAGAATGTTCGAATTCTGAAGCTTGCAACCTAGATCTATGGGAGTGCTTTATGTATTTATAAATATAACTTTGAAAATTCTCCATGAAATCTGAAATGTGAATCTCATCCTTGAGCAAGTCGATCCTCTTAGATGGCACGGATGAAGAAGAGGATGGATTCATGGATACATACTTGTACCTCTTCCACATAACTATGATATCTGACAATCCAGGGTGTGTTGGATTTATAGGGAATTTCCTATGGAACAATGTCAAATCACCACATTCAAGGCATCTTCTTCCACCTACACACCCCTTATTGAAAAACACTTCTTCAGGATTCTTGTTGCATAGTATCATAAAAATAAAATCTCGCACTGTGTGAGGAGTTGGTTCATTGTTCCAATTCCTTTCGGAAAAAATACAAAAATATGTCATAGTATAGTTAGAATTCAACATGGTATCGGTAGCAACAAGTATAGTGAATTGTATTCGGACTAATATACCACTGTTTCAATTTATTGAACATTCTAAATGCAATCTAAACACCATTATTGGTTTCTTGGAATTCCTTGTAAACCGCAACTCTCTTCATCTCCATCACATGCTTAAAGTGCTCCCGATAAATGCTTCTAGATAAACATTGTCACAAAACAGTCTTTTGATCTAGAATAGCATGAGAATGGTTGTCCCAAAACTCTATCACCTTCATTCTAATTTCCTCTTTCGTCCTTCCTTGATAGGGTTTCCTACAAAAAAGAGCCCAACAAGGAGCTTCATCATTTCCATATATGTGGACCCTGAATTTAGTATATTTGAACAATGTTATTTTTAAAATATTGAGAAATGATGCCATTGTTGCTATGATTCGATTTCTTGAGGTGCTTAGTGCCACAACACCCGTTTTAATTTCCCTACAAGTAGCTCAGATGTCATCATTTCTTGATTTTCCAAATGAATATAACGCAATTCTTACATTTTCTATTGCATTCTCGCATGCAATATATGTATCCGGGTATTCTCAAGATTACTCAAGTGAATAATCAACCAATGGAAAATAACACCATATTGAAAATATAAAATGAATATTGAATATGAATGATGATTTGACAGTTACATTGGTAGGGATTTATATAAGCCTTATCGTGCCTTTTCAAATGAAAGGGTACATATCTTTCTATTTTCTAATTAATTAATTTAATTAATCATTTATTATTTAATAATTATTAATATTAATATTAATAATTAATATTTATATTTAATATTTATATATGTTTATATATCTCATTATGTTATATATATATATAACATTTCTTTTCCCTTAAAGGGAGCTTTGTCCTCAAAGCTTATTGAAGACAAGGATTACGTCTGATTTCTTGCTTATAATGTCAAATCTCAGTCATTTATTCTAGTACTTGTGACACTTAATGAAAATATACAATACGAGTTACGAATTCCAAAGAAAAATGTCACATTGTTGTGATGTGGTCCATCTGAGTTCTATCTTCATCAAACATGACTGTTGATCGCCTTGTTGGATAAATATTTTTTTCATTTTCTGCTTAGGTTGCAAATTTTATGTTCTTTCACCTTTGAAATTATAACTCCTATGTTTATTTTAATTTTTGACCTTCTCGTTGGTCAAAATGATTTTTGTAATTTGGGTGTCGATAAGGAGTTCTTGTTGTTTGTTTTTCTGCTGGAATCAATTCCTTTTGAACTGTGACAGGGATCAAATTTGTATTTGTTTCTTCTTTTTTACTTGAATTTATTTTCCGAAGAGTCTGGATGCTTCCTTTGGATTCAAACTATTTTTTTCTCTAATAGATTATTATTATTCGGTATCTTGTCGAACCTTTCGTCTTGCAGATGTTTGTCCTCGTTTAACTTCTTGATTTGTTCCTCTAGTTCTTGATTAATATTTCTCAGACGATGGTTTTCTTCTTGTTGTTTTAGTATTCTTCCTTCGAGGTCTTCATTGGCAAGTTCCATCTTTCGACTATTTTTTTTGTTTCTTGATTTTCGTAAGTAATTTCTTGTTATTAATTCTTAATTGAAATAGTTCTTCGGTAGTGCTTGCTAGTATTCCATTGCTTTTCGCAATTTCTAACTTGTGCTTCTTTTTAGTGTCATCATACTTTTGTTGGAGTTCTTCCTTATGTTGTTTATGTCGACATATCTCTGATTATTGACTGTTTAGCATTCTCTGGATTTGCGCCAATTCTACATAGGCTCCTCTCTGCCCTACGTCTTCCTTCCCTTGACACTCAAATGAATTATGCCCTAACCGATTGCACTTGTAGCATCTAATGACAGCTTCTTTGCCTCATCCTCTTCATCTGTTCATTTCCATGGCTTCCAGATGTGCCCTTAACTCTTTCATTTCTTCTAGAACTTCTACATTCCCTAGTGTTCGACCTCTATCATGACCTCTCGCTCTTCCAATGTGTACAACCATCTTCCCACTCTAAGCCTCTGTAATAACATTCCTCTTTCACACTGTTACAACTTACCTCACCAAACCTCTCCTAGGCCCTTGGTCTATCGGCAATGTTGGTCCTCTATCTAGAACCTCCTAAGCACTCTTCCTTTGCTCTCTTTAGGCTCCTACAGCTACGCTTCTCTCTTTCACGTGCTTCTCCTTAATCCTTCAGAATTCTACCCACAACCTTAGCTGTGGAATTCCTCAATAGGAAATCTGAACTTCCTCGCTCTGATACCAAAAGTTGGTGCAGGTGGGTCGATCTCAACTAACCCTAACTAGCACTTCTAGGATATATGGCTTCCCCTACACTTCGCAGGACTGTCAAATTTATCCCAATGGCTAAATTCTGGTCTAAAACTACCTTCTCGTAGCTTTACCTCCGCAGCTCCCCTTCCACAAGCGGGATGCGGGATGCAGGATCTCGATTGCCCAAATTACTCTCCACAGTTTCATTTCCGCAACTTTGTTTCCACAATAGAGTTTCCACATGTGGGATGCAGGATGCAGGATGCCAACTTTCCAAAGTTGCTCCCCCGCAAATTTCTCAGTCATCTGATCCTTGCGACGTTCTCCATGACCGTCAATATTCTTTTTGATACGGCTCTCAGATCTTTGTGGATCTGTTATCTTCCTCACAACTCTTGGTGTAGGATACTTTAGGACTGTCAGATCTTGATCTGCAGCCTCAATTTCCATCGTTCGTTCTGTGCAAAAAACTTGTTAAGGAAGAAAACTTGTGGGTTGCATCAATTGATCATGAAATTGATCGATCCAGCCTGCAATATTCCTGATAATTTAACCTAACACTCTTATGCATGCATCTACTCTCTACTTCAACTGTTTAAGAAAGAAATCCATGTGTGAAATCAACACTTCACTGAAAGAACAAATGTTCATGAAAACATTGAAGTCGACTCTGTAAGATACACAGTTCAACACAACACATGCACAAAGGCTAGCAAACCTATAAATGCATAGTTAATCCTTCTATTAAGCAACAAAGGAAAATGCACACAGCTTGGATCTCTCTCCTTTTGATTCTTCAAAATATTTACAAACAGGAATCAGACACAGGTCTATCCTCTCTTTGCAAACTCAAAATCCTAAATGCTGAAGAGTAGAACCCCTCCTACATCTCTAAACGGTCTATTTAAACTAAACTGCTACCTTATCCTGAGTGGTCCTACAACTGAAATAAACACTACTATGACGCATGATGAAACGTCCATGTCTGAAACAAACTAACGACAATTTGATCTCCATGCAGGGAGTCATGATCCACAATGATTCCCTACGCCGCTATTCAAATTATGACTCGGCACAAAAACGGTTACAAAGATGCCACAGCATGTGACCAATTCATCACATTGCTAGCATGCCACGATGATCCTACACTAGAATGCTAGTTGGACAACATTAATTTTCTAACCCGTTTCGTGGGCTCTTGTTTATTTGTTTTTACACAGAAAAACCCACGATCAAGCTATTTTTACAAAACCTTGATCGAAGAAAATACCACTACAACAAAACCCTGTGATTAGCATCTCTTTTAGCACCCACTGTCACTTTTAGTGTATTTTTCATCATTTTTTGGTAAAAGTGGACGCTTTTACATGGGATGGCGCTTTTAATGGCGTTATTAGCGTCCCTTTTTAAAATTTGATGCTATTTTGGACGCTAATTAGCATCCCAATTAGCGTCCAAAATAGCATCCCATATAATGCCCAGAATAGCCTCCAAAAAAACTTCCAAAATAGCACCAAGATTAGCACCATATTGAGCCAGGGTTAGCGCAAGGAATTGCGCCCTACTTCCTACTTATGCTCAACACCTCACAACAACATACATATTGGGTTCATTTGGAGGTGTTCCTTCCCACCCTGTTCTATGTAGGCACCTGCTCAGCTCAACAAATCTGCATGACAACATCTGGATTGGGTTCATTTGGAGACATGCACTCCCACCCCGGTTGATGTAGGCACTTGCTCAGTTCAACTTCCTTTGGAGGCACACCCTCCCACCTTAGTCTATGTAGTCACCCGCTTTAGTCTGAACCAACACACTCTTCAATGTATTCATTATTTTGCAACACAACTCAACAACTATCATTTTAGACTTGGTTTTAGTTTTCTCACATTTCACCTGAGAGGAAGAAAGAAGGGATCCTTTCCCCTTCAATTAGGAGGAATTGGTATGAATGGGAGGCCCATCCATCACAATATGATGTTTGGATTTGGTTCACACCCCATTATCAAATTAGATTGGTTCATTAGTTAGGTATATTATTAAATAATGGTTAGCCTTTTGACTTGTCAAATGTGGACATGCATGTAATCATATAAAAATATAATGAAGCCTTCATCTAATATAAGCTAGTATTTTTTTCTTCTTATATGTATTTTGTTTATTCTAAGTTCGATTATTGAGTTTCATATGTATGTGGATCAATAATTTATTACACAAATTTTGTTGATACCTTTGTTAATTACCATTTAACTATTTTATTTTATTTTTATTGTTTTTTTATGTGGTTCGTTGCCACTTCGTTGCACCATAGCTTCGTGGAAAGAATTTCAAGGGGCCCACCCAAAGGGACCTCACCCTGTAAGCACCAGTTTTGGGAACTTGTCCCCGCAAGGGATAGAGAATTCAAGCGTTGACCTCGACATACTAACATCTTGCCCACATAATCTCCAACTAATTGAGCTACCCCACTGGACTAATTTTTAACTATTTATTTATTATAGTAGATTCAATATTTAATATATATATATATATATAGTCATATTAAAATTGTTATGATAATTAAATACATAAAACCAGCACACAATAACACTTCACTTATATACCAAACAATCCTAAAAGAAACATTAAAAAAAGAGTGAAAGACTAAAACAACAATAAAAACAAATTATATAACAATAGTTAGCGATAAATCAATATTTTCAAAAAAGAACAGAACTTATGAAACACTTAATACATTTGAAAATATCACAAGCCAAAATATATAGATAATTTAAAATCACATGTTTTAATTTTTTTTTCTTTAATATAAAAAACATTAATATTATTGTATACATAGACTTTAAACCAAAATCTATTTTAACCTACAAACTAAATATTAAAATTAAAAACAAATTACAAATTAAGAAAAAAAATAAAACAAAGTAATTATTCAATTCCCTACTTACTAAATATTTAAAAAAGAAACATCATAAAACAAAATAGCAAAAACTAAAAATAATAAATATAATATAAAACACATGTTAATAATTAAAAAAGAAACATCAACATGTTAATATTAAAAAAGAAACATCATAAAATAAAATAACAAAAACTAAAAATACTAAACATAATTTAAAAAATGTTAAACAATGCAACAAACACTAGTAAAAAGAAACATCATATAAACAAAGTAGAAACACTATATTAAAAATTAGAAACAATTCCAATAATAAATATATTTTAAAAAACATGTTAATATTTAAAAAAGAAACATTATAAAATAAAATAACAAAAACTAAAAATAAATTAAAAACATTATATTAAAAATTAGAAACAATTCCAATAATATATACCACTATTTTAATATATATTATTATTTCCCTCTTAAATGCATTCACTACATTCGCTTCTTGGTACGGTTTCTAATGCTTAGTTGCTCTGCCCTCTCCATGATGTTGATTTAATAGCTCTTATCTCCATTTCAATAGCTCTGAACATTGCAGTTTGATGGCAGATTTTATATCATATTAAAGGGTTTTTATTATTTTATTATTTCATTGATGTAATGTCTTATTGTTTTGCAGGAGGTCAGCCCAGGCTAAATACTACAACTTTCTCATCCATGAAGCCAAATGTAATTAGATTTTTTTTCTAAATTCGTTTGCTCTAAATAGTATTTCATTGGTTTTCTTAGAATATGTGCAGAAGATCAAAGGTAGCTTAAGGAAACGCTATAATTTCAATTTTTTCTTAGTTTCTTCTAACCAGTTTCATTGATTTTTAGAACATGAATGAAGGTGATCCAATAAATCGAATACAGTTGGAGAGAGATGGATTAGCCAGGAAGAGAGCCAAAGAGGAAGAATTCAATCATTAGGGGAGGAGGGAAGTAATCCAATCTATGGTATGTTTATGAAAAAAAAAAAATATTTGAGTTTTTGAGTTTTTTTATTCCAAATTTCTAATGCCTATTGCAGAGGTTCCCAGTAGATTTCATGCGGAAGGAAAATATATTCAATAAAGTTCAATGGAGGCTCAAAGTTTTCACTAGCCCTAACTCTTTGTTCATAAAAATTTTTTAAAAAAGAAATTAATAGCATTCAAATAAAAATCATAGCACTAAAACAAATGAATGAGAATAAATAATACCAAGTTTTTTTTGTTTTTTTTTTTTATAAACAAACCTCAATTAGTTAAATGATATGAAGCAGTAAAAACATTCATCATTTGGTAGGTGTAAATGAAGAAGGTATAAGTAGGAAAATATGTAAGATTCATTGAAATATATATATATATATATATATATATATATATATATAAAAGTTTTAGTTTTTAAATTTGTTTAGCGATTAAATTTTTATCTATTTTTTAAATAAAATAAATTATTATTTAAAATTTAGATAAAAATATATTTCATTCTTTTTATTATTTTTTAAAATGTTATCATTTTATTTAAAGAGTTTTTTATTACATTTTAAAAATATTATATAAGGTAATGTAATATTCAATTTACAACATTAATTTATGTCATTTCTCTTTATAGATTATATTTTCTTATAAATTTGTTTAATGATAATATTTTAATTAGCCATAATAATTTTAATAACAATTATATGATCTTATTATTATTATTTTAGTTTGTTTTAATTGGAAATGGTTCATAATTGTTTTCAAAAACATTACTTAGTAAGCATAAAGTTAATTCAAATATAAATAATATAGTTATGTAAAAATTGTATTCACTATTTTTCATAATTTACAAAGAAATTAAAAGATGGCATAAAACATGAAAAATAAATTCTTAATTCTCATAATTTATAAAGAAGTTAAAAGATAAAAACTAGTTTTTCATTTCATAGGACTATTAAAAATAAATTATTTTTTCAGCATTGTCTATCTTTCTTTAAAAGAATAACATAATTTAAAAAAACAAAATTAATTACATTAATATTCTACTTATATTTAATATGATAAATAAAACGATCTAATAAATATTATAAATCATTGATTTCATAAATATTTATGTATATTAAGAATAAATGAATGAGAATAATGGTTTTAATTTATTATACATAATATAATGAATTATTGAACTTTGATTATGGATAAAAAATGATTAAAAAGACTAGTTTTATGTACACTTTCATTATGATAATAATAATAATATTATGTTAAAATTAAGGATATTTAAAAAAAACTAAAAAATGTTTCAATAACTATAATAAGATTTGTTTGTTAAGAAATAAATTTCTCAATTCTTAATAATAGTAAAATTTCTACAATAATTTTTTTATAAGATAATTATTTTATATATACATTTATGAACGAGAATGGGTATTAGCATTAAACCTTAAATAGCATCCATAATAAAATCCCTATTAAAATACAAAGTTGTCTTAACCATTTGTTACTTTATGGTGGTACCAAAACATGTTGCAAAAAAGGAAGCAAAAATTTGTGCAAATTTGGAAGCGAAAATTGGCACATATTTGGAAGTAAAACATGGTGCAAAATGGGATGCTAAAGTGGTAGCACAAAGTGATGCAATATTGGACGTTAATTTGGATGCAAATATGGTGCTAACGAGGATGTCATTTAGGAAGCAAAAGTGGACGCTCTTTAGGAAGCAAAAGTGGACACTCTCTAGGAAGCAAAATAGGATGTTATTTAGGACACAAACCTCGGCGTTGTTTAGGAAGCAAAGTTGGGCGTTATTCTGGAAGAAAAAAAAATAGACGTTATTTTGGACGTCATAAATGATGCTATCTAGGACGCAAAAAAAGACTTTTTTTTAGATGCTTTAAGTTTTGTCCATGATGCGTCTCATTTAGCGTCTAGTTTGACCACTCAATGTAAACAAAAATTACACTAAAAAGGGATGCTAAATGGGATGCTAATTCCAGGATTTGTTGTAGTGTACCTCAATCGAGGGCTTGAAGAGACCTCAATCAAGGGCTTTATGTAACCCTTAGTCGGGGTCTTTTCAATCCCTCTATTGAGGTATTTAGAAACCTTGATTGAGCTAATAGCTCAATCGAGGACCTAAAAAACATACCCATAACCCTTTTTTGCATAAAGGAAACTTTGTGTGCCTTTCAAGGGCTTAAATTGTGTCATTAAATGCACCTTAATGGGCGGACTTGATACCATTGGATTTGTCAATGAATCCTCTATCCATGGACATCTGTTTTACGGATTTATATATTCATATGTTATTCTTTTTTAATTTATGCTAAATTTTACCCTAAAAAACCATGCCAACAACTTTGAATGATTTCAAAGATAAATCAGCAACATTCAAAATACATATCCAAAAAAATTGAAAAAATATACAAGCACTACATTGGTGTGTTCTCTTCAAAAGGGTATTTTTATTTTTACAATTTATGTAAACAATCAAAATATTTGGCGCACAGGCACACACGCAAATGTGTGCAAAATGTGATTGAAATATTCACTAGTCAATTTTGAAAAATAATCATAAATATCATTTTTCGAGAAAAATTAAAGAAAAAATATGTACACACTAGTGCATTCTGTCTAGATCATGCTCACATATTTATTTTAATTATAATTTAACATTAAATAATTTTACACACACAAGCCACTTGTTAATTTCTCTTCAAATTTTGAAGGACCTGTGTTTCATTAAATGAAAATTTGACACATTAAATGACATTGGTATATTTTGAAGAAATATCATCAAAAAACCAACATAATTCTCTGCATTTGTTTTTTAACTGCATGTTAAAATTCATATGGAAAATATGAGTTTTGAGGGATTAAATTTAATACATGTGTAAAATTTCAATTTTTCACCGCCATATTTGGCCAAAAAGAGTTACCCATCTTCATGGAATTACCCATTATAAATGTTTCTATGGATTATGTATTAAATATTAATTATATATTGATTAATGGTCTTTGATACTAACATGATATTAATATCAATTTCACTATATTGTTAATAGTATATGCCTTTATGGATCATGTATTAATTATAGATTATGGTTAGGTTGCATTACAACGTTCATTAAGGGTCATTGAGGTTGGTTTGTTGGGTATATGTTATATTCTTTGCATGTGTGTGGAGGGGAGGTGCGCCTATCAGCGGCGTGACTGATGATCCATGTCAGCACCTTCACGGAAACGTCCTAATGGTTGTTTCCAAGGCAAAAATTTTGGTTTTTTTCTATAATGGAGGATTTTCTAAAAATATGTAATTGCGCCGAGAGGCGCTCTACAGCCCAGTATGGGGGAGATCTTGTCATGTGATGTCACGTGATGTAACGTTACTAACATGTCGGCAAAAAATAATAGTGAAAGTGAATATTATGGGGGAGATCTTGTCACGTGATGTCACGTGATGTAACGTTACTAACATGTCGGCAAAAAATAATAGTGAAAGTGAATATTATGGGGGAGATCTTGTCACGTGATGTCACGTGATGTAACGTTACTAACATGTCGGCATAAAATAATAGTGAAAGTGAATATTATGGGAGAGATCTTGTCACGTGATATAACTTTACTAACATGTCGGCATAAAATAATAGTGAAAGTGAATATTATGGGGGAGATCTTAGTAAAAGTGAATATTATGGGGGAGATATTGTCACGTGATGTAACGTTACTAACATGTCGGCAAAAAATAATAGTGAAAGTGAATATTATGGGAGAGATCTTGTCACGTGATGTAAAGTTACTAACATGTCGGAAAAAAATTATAGTGAAAGTGAATATTATGGGAGAGATCTTGTCACGTGATGTAAAGTTACTAACATGTCGGAAAAAAATTATAGTGAAAGTGAATATTATGGGAGAGATCTTACCATCTACTTAATATGTTTGACTTAATATTCCAAAACGAAAGTCCCCAGCTGAAAAAATTTACATTCAACAAAGAAACTCAACATATAACGTACTGCAAGATATCAAAAGAATGAAAATCAAGAAACAGAGAAGTCGAATTATCAGCACGTCAAACTCTCTTTTATTGAACTCCAAAAGTATGATACATGAAAATGTTTACATCCCTCCTTCACAATAGAAAAGGCTGAATACGATGGAAATATTCACATTCTTCATTTTAAACAATAGGATCCTAATCCTTATTCGTAGCTGGTCCATGAGGAATCCTAGTAGTACAAAAAATTAAACATATCAGACTCGCGCACAGCAATGACAAAGAGATCAAGATCATCATGTCAATTTCAGAGAATGATCGATCAAGCCAAATTCAAGCCGCGCCTATGCTCATACACCGTTGTCCAAACGAATAGCACAGGCTCGGGCCGCGCTTACCCTTATCCTAGTACAGCTAGGTCAACAAATTCAACCAAGTATTCTCTGGACTGTAAAAATGAGATCAAAATCAGAAAAACACTGGCATAATCATGATTCACTGAATATACAGGCATGGTGAGATTATAAAGTTGTACTAGATTTAAACTAGGTTCCATTCACATTGTAATATGTATTTAAACATTAAACAATCAGTTCAGTAATTAGGGTTTCAACAGTAATATATAATAAAGAATTGAAATAAGATCTAGAGAATGGAAAAACATAACATTACTTAGGGTCTGCATGTAAATAATATCAATAATATCTCTGATCAAGTTCTTTCAGTTTGTTTAAGATTTCCATACTGGAATTAATAATTCTATCAAACGAAGTTAAATGTGTTTGATTAGGGTTGAGGATATAGGCAAAGATCTGTGGTTCACCCAAGAATCTAATATAATATAAAATAAAGAATTGAATTAAAATCCAGAAGATTGAAAAACACAACATTAAGTAGCGTCATAAATAATATCTCTCACCAAATTCTTTGTGAAATTATAATTAAGAAAGACTATAACCCTCAATTTAACCATTCTGCAAACTAAATAAACGATTTTCAATTCCTCTGCAATAACTCACTACTGTTGCTCAATTTGTTCTTTCTCCACATGGTTCTTGATTGTACTTTTGCTGCTGTGAAGTTTCAGGCAGTATGTTTTCTGAAAAGCGAGTTGGTTCTATCCCTCCTCTTAAGAGGCGTAAGAGCTCCATATTTTGTTCTAGAACATTGCCCACATCGAACTGATATGGCCGATATGGGATGTTCGCTGCTGCATCAGCTTTCAGTTTGTTTAAGATTTTCGTACAAGAGTTAATAATGTTATCAAACGAAGTTAAATGTGTTTGATTAGGGTTACGGAAATAGTCAAAGCTCTGTGGTTCAAGTGATGTAATGTGATCTTGTTGCGTCGATTCTACAATCC
>LPNX010060874.1:0-21066 GCA_001517045.1 Pseudotsuga menziesii | reverse complement strand
TTTTGGTTTGAATCAAATCAATGGATACTTAAGAAGAGGTTTGTACCTCGAGACATTTGATCCACCTCGGCGCTTGATAGAGCCTAGGATTTGGATCTAAGCTGGTTTAATCCCAATTAAGGGATTGGGGTTCATTTTCTAATCCAGTCTAACGGATTAGGTATTGGATGTTGTTGAATACCTATATTTTGTATTGTGATGGATTCATAATGATAATGAGAAAATAGGAGGTCTGGATCCAAGATTTGGTTGGTTTTCTCGGTTAAGGGTTTTTAGGGTAAATCTTTGTGTTTATGTGTGAATGTTGTGGTGTAATATTTGTTTTGCTTAAAAGAATTTGTATGTTTTTCTTCTTTGCATAGGTTTAAAGCTTACATGGTTGAATTTGTTTGCCCATGGTTGAGTATGCATCACTGATGTCTTGAATATGATTGATTGTGTTTCACCATTATTGAATATGGTCGACAATATTTGACCATCATTGAATATAGTCTACATTAATACTTGAGGAATGTAACCATACAACATTAGTAATGTTCTTCATATATTTCCATTGATGTTCCTCAAGGATTAGGTTGCATTGTGACATACCTCAAGTATAAATGTTTATTTAGGGTTTTGTTGCATTATGGCATTCCTCAAGGGTTATATTGAAGTGCAACATTGCACAATGCTTATGGGTACTCGCACAAAGTTGGTGAACCCATTTGGTGCAATTGAATATTTGTGAAACACTCTTTCACTTTGCAAACTGAAAACATCTATGTGTTTGTTAATGCTAGCACTAGAGCAGGTCAAACATGGCAAGTCAGTTGACACGCAAGTCGGGAAAAGGAAACACATGTGCATTATATAGGCTTAAAACACATGTGCATTATACAATTCAAAAATATGTACATGTTTTTAACACATGTTATAAACACCCAAAACCTACCTGTGAGCAATCATTTCACCCGCAACGCAATTTGGAGAGCACCGGTGGGAAAAAGGATGGAAAACTTAACTGTGATCACCCTCAAATAGGAGATTCAACCACCAACTTTGAATCCAAGTGGTAATTTTCCAACAAATTTACCAATTATTCAACTATTTCATTTGAAATCCTCCAAATAATTTGTCAATTATTTCAATTTGTTGAGGCCCACTCAAACTAACATGGACAATTTTTTAACAAAGAATCCTCCTCGGGAATAAATCACCCTAGACCATCTTAATGAGGAACTTGAAATTTTCCTTCATGATTTATCAAGTTTTTTCTCCCTAAACCCTAATATTTATTGACTGCATCAAGCATAGAAACATGTTTGTTTTGATTGACGATGGAAGCACCTTTAGTCTTTTTATTAGTGAATTCTAGAGGAAAACCATTGTTATTTCCATGTGGTGCATAATTTCCAAATTACAGTAGTTATTGGTGTTATAATGAAATGCGGTGGCATGTGTGAGGATGTGAAACTTCAAATTTATCATTAGAAAGAGGAGAGTTCCACAACAAAAGTCTATTGATTGTTCTATTAAACAATGTAATTGTACACATATAAATATACGAAGGCTTTTTGGTCAAGAAATACATTTTACATTATCTTATAATTGCTTGATAGAATATCTCAACTACACACTAATCAAGGAGTTAATATAACACTGATCCAACAACCTCCTAAAACTTCTAAAGTGCCTCTAAAGGAGAATATTCATGCAGAGACCTACTCTCAACTTACAATAATCAATACAATCACAAAATTATGTGAATAAATACTAGGACACAAGACATGTATGAATTAACTATTCTAATACTTCATGTTAATAGGTACATGTCTTGTTCACTGAGATCTTCATTATTTTCTAGTATACTGAAGGAAATGCTTCTTCAAATATTGAGGATGATCTCACACTAAAAAATCTTCATTTGGTATGACATGGTATTTTTATCTTGTCCCTTGAGCATAGACTCCTCACCAAACTTTCAAATTTCATATAAAGGAATAACCATCCTTCATGGTAAATGGGTATCCAACCATTGTAACAATCGATTTTCTAGTAAGTCCTTCATGTACATGTTTCATTCAAATCCTTGACGAAATCCCCTAGAATGTGTGACAAACTCCACTAGTAATTTCTAAGCACTAACCTATGTAACAAATGCACCTTCCTCTCTACATAGTACTTATTTTTTAAATTTTACCTAAATCTAACACACATTGTCCAACATCACTAGAATTTTGTAGCTAGTGAATGGATTACTAAACAGATTTAAGTGTGAATTCCTTATACTACTAAAAAATATCCCCTTTGGGAAACTAAACAATGAACATCAAACCTCCAACTATGAGTCTAATGCCACACAACCATTGTGGATATTGGACCATGATTTTTATGCAACATTACCAAACTAAGGGTGCACATGCATGAATAGGGATTATAGCCATATTCTTAATTACATTGCAAAAAATTTAAACCTTGCACCAAATACTATAGGTTCATTATCCTTCCTCTATATCTACACTAATCCCTAGAATTATACCTTTATGTTTCTCTTGGTCCAAATATTTTGTTGAGAGGATTTCAAAACAAATCAATAGGCCTCCTCATCATAACAATAGTAGGTGCCATGTGAAAAACTCCCAATTTGATTATGCGAGTTGGAACTCTATTAAATGCACCTGGTCATGACAAGATTCAGAAAAATAAATATAACTTAGAAACTGCTTTTCCATTTTCATAGAAATCAAGTTTATGCATTACTTGTAGAGAGATTTTACTATAATCGTATGCAATTTCCCATTGTTTGAGGTGGGGTATTAGGGGATACTTTCCCATATCAAGGTTTTCTTTATGAAAATTGAACTACATGTAATTTTGCAATATGTACTTGAACCTTAGTAGTGTTATTACATAATGCTAGAAACTTAACAAAATTTGGTGTGCTAGAGCATGAAAAGATCTCATTGCCACAACTTTTATTTCCACTAAGATATCTAATGTTATATTTGCACCAAGTTCCATTTTTAATATTGAGCTAAATCTTCTTGGTGATAGACCTCTTATAGTTAGGCCAAGTATTTTTTGCATTAGTTGTATAGTCAATAATTTGCATTGTTTTAACACCAACATTTAACCAAGAGGGAACACATAGAATACACACTAACTAAAAAAGTGTACATGGTTATTAATAATCCATTACATAAAGTGGCGGTAACTTAACCAAGATAACACATTCAAATCCAAGCGAGTAACTAAGGTGGTTTGGGACCACTTTCATTGAGACAATGATCATCTTGATCATGTATTTTATAATGTAACTTATTTGTAAAACACATGTATTTTATAATCTCTTAGCTTACCTTCTTCACCATGTATCAATGTGATTAACCCAAAACCTTTTTCCATAAATCTACAAGCATATTAAGACCTTAGGTTAGAGTCACAAGGTTTAGTTTTCAATAGTAATAACAATTCTTCATATTTGAGGAACATCTTAACATGTAGGCATGCATTCATGACCAATTTATATTCATCAGCATGGTTATTATCTCACCTTTGGTCTAACATGGAAAAAATTTAATACACGTTTAACATAAATTTAACATGCCAAGATTTTATGTTGATTATATATTGTAGTTGTTCAATTTTAAATTTTAAATTATAAATACTCATGTCATCAATTGTTACACTAGTTTTACATTTTTCATTTTTAAGAGATGTCAGTATACCGTGTATATGTTTCTAGTTATTTACTTTTCGAATTTTTTATTGTAGTGGAAAGTATGCATCTAAATGCAAAGATGCTGAGAGAGTTTGAGAGGCTTTGAGAGATTGGTGGCACGTGGAGGGGTAAATACCAGCTCCACCACTTGCTTGTAAAGACCCTAGATGCAAGTATAAACACCATTACCTAATCAAACGATGCTCTATATGACATTGCATCGTATAGAGAAAGGAAAAGGAAACAATATGTCGATGGATTGGATTACAATGCCATCAAAAAGCTAAAGATCACAAAGGAGCACATATTTGCATTTTTTAGAGATTACTGAATGATAAAAAATCCAAACACAAACAAAGCTCACATATATATTGAGCGGTTCACCTATCAATTGTTCCAAGAGAATTGGATGGATTGGTGGTAGACGGTTTTTTATGTGTCAACCCAAAACAATAGGGATGATCCTTTATATTTCCTTAGAAATATGTATGCATAGTTCGTGTTGGCAAAACGTGTCAACTATTTTGATATATTGGATTTCCAAGGCATTGGTTTTGAGATGCCTCGAAATGATCCCAATGTCAAGCATCGATATTCCAATCGCCTAATCCCTCCACCTCGCAAGAATCTACCTAGGCCAGGCGTACCACTTCCACATTAGATGATACCACAAACACGGAAGGAATTTCTAAGTATAGATAGGTGGTTGTCCTCCATAGCATCGTCATTAATCATATGATCCAAGTAGGACCATCTCTCCTTGATTATGTACATCCATCGTCACCTCTCGGTGGTGCAGGACCATCTAGTAGTAGGGGCAGATCGACGCATCATGAGACCACCACTAAGGCTCACGAGTGCACAACATGTGGCCATGGATTCTATGGTCGTGCGCCAACAGATGTTTCCTTTACTAGGATGTTTAGGAAAGTAAGTATATGGTTAGTAACAATCTTGTCCATACTATTTTTTCCTTACTATACACATATGTAGATTGTTAATATTTAAACATTTTAAACTTCCATATGTAAGATGCCTCTACAAAGGGGCAAGGATTTGGCACTAGTGGTGGGGACATATGTTTCCCTTACTAGGATGTTTAGGCAAGCAAGTATATGGTTAGTAATAATATTGTCCAAACTATTTTTTCCTTACTGTACACATATATAGATTGCTAATATTTTAAAATTTTAAAATTGCAAATGTAAGATGCATCTACAGAGGGGAAAGGATTTGTCAATAGTGGTGAGGAGACCAATGTTCCACAATATACAGGGGAGTTTGGTGTGCCAGGTGTTGTTGTATCCTTGGCAGCAACAACTTACATAGCGATAATTATTTCAACATATCAGTTTGTTAATAAATGTTATTTCATTAATACATGCACTACAACAAAAACTGGATTTAGCATCTCTTTTTGCATCCTTTTTTGCGTCTAGACCATCTTTCAGTGTATTTTTCTTCATTTTTTGGAGAAAATGGCGCAATTTCACGGGTTGGTGCTATTTTAGGCGTTTTTTGCGTCCTTTTCTAAATCTGGCGCAAATTGTGGCGTAATTTGCATCGGGTTTTGCACCTAGTTATGCTCCAAGCTTTGCATCAAGTTTTGCGACAGGTTTTGAGCCTAGTTTTGCACCTAATTTTGCGCCTAGTTTGCACATCTACTCTTGTTGCACCCCCTTTAATGCCCATGTTTGCCTCAACTTTTACGCCCTTGTTTTCATCCACTTTTGCATCCTTTTTTACATCCACTTTTGCATCCACTTCTGCTTCTTTTTTTGCATCCCTTCGTGCACCAAGTTTTGCATCAAAGTTTACATCCTGTTTTGAGTCTATTTTTGCATCTCGTTTTGTTTCAGCTATTTTTGCATCCACTTATGCATCCATTTTTTCGTCCACTTTTGCACCCACGTTTTCTTCCCTTTTTGCATCCCATTTTGCATCTATGTTTACGTCTTTTTTTGCATCTACTATTGCATCCACGTTTGCATCCGCTTTTTTTGCGTCCCAATTCCCACCCATTTTTGCGCTTACTTTTACACCCACTTTTGCTTCAACTTTTGCATCCACGTTTGCATCTTTTTTTGCATCCAATTTTACATTAGTTATTGCATCCCTTTTTGCATCCACTTTTGCATCCACTTTTGCATCAGGTTTTGCGTTGGGTGTTACGACTACTTTTGCATCTAGTTTTGCATCCACTTTCGCATCCAATTTTGTATCCAATTTTACATCAATGGTTGTATCCACTTTTGCGCCACTTTTTTCATCATGTTTTGCTTCCATGATTGCATCATTTTTTGCATCCACTTTTGCATCACCTTTTGCATCCATTTTTGGTGCACCCCATTATGTGCCCACTTTTGCGCCTACTTTTGTTGCATCCATGTTTGCATCATTTTTTGCATCCTTGTTTTTATCCACTTTTGCATCCAGTTTTACACCTAGATGTTGAAGATGAAAATGAGGATAATGATTATGATATTGAGGATGGTTATGATGATGATGATAATGTTGTTTATAATGAGGAGAACAATGACAATGATAATGATGATGACGATTATGATGATGATGATGATGATGAGGATAATGACAATGACGACATTGCCGATGATTATGATGGAAATGAAATGAATGGTGATGATGGTGATGATGACAATTATGATGAGTACAATCAAAATGATGATGTTGATCATCTTAAAAAATAAGTTGTTATTTGTCATGCATAAATCGTGTGTGTCCTCCATTACCCTTTTCCACTAATCACATATTTTGGGTAGATGCTATTTCTTATGCCAAAGGTAATGATGAAAATGTCAATAACCATGATGATGATGTCAAGGACAATGGTGATGTTGATGACATGGATGATGATTATGCCGATGATGATGACTATTGTGATAATCATGATGACAATGACAAAGATGATGATCATCATCATTTCCATCATTGTCTTCATTAAAAACATCATCACTGTCATTGTCATATAGTTCATCATCATCATCATTTAAACCATATGGGATATGTTTACCATTTAAAGCATGCATAACAAGTGGGATTATTCTAAAACACCCACCAAAGTACAAAATTCAAACCACAAGGGAAACATAATATTGAAATTGTTCCAATTTTATTTCTCCCCACAAAACATGCTTCATTCGAGGGAATTATGTTAAAATCCATACATTCATAGTCCATCCATACTATACTTGTAATAAATGTAAATATAATACTTACCCTTGACTGTTGATTTTTTTGGTGTGCAGACCTGTTTACCCTTGACTGTTGATTCTTCTGGTGTGCAGACTTGTTTACCATTGACTGTTTATTTTTTTCCTCTTCCAGCACTTTTAGGCTCGAGAGTTGCTCAAATCCTTTTATTTCTCTTTTTTTGTAGCAACTCATTTTTGTTTTTAATTGTTTTATTAAATTTTTCCAATCTTGCTTCATATTCTACACTCTCATTTTGTTGTTTAATGATCATCTCTCTCAATGCCCTTTGAAACTCAACCTTCAAACCTGCAATAAATGTTTCTTTCTGCTTTAATTCTTGTTGAAGTTCTGCTTCCTTACCAAATACAGTCTTCAATGGTGGCATGTTCAAAACTTCAGGCCTGTTTTTCAGCTCATTTTCAAGTCTCCCTATAGTTTCCTCATTTTTTTTCTTTTGAGCCTGATACATGTCTTTCAGTCTGTCAAGGTCAGAAATCGATTCTACTAGAACTACAGTAAATTTAGAACATTGATCCTTAATAAGTTGATCCTTTTGGCCAATTATTTTTTCAGTTTTCACAATTCTTTTCTCTAAACCTGTAACACGATGTACCAAATCAAGAATTTGGACATCCTTAGTTTTGCACAATTCATCGCTAGCTTTGAAGAAATCCTCCCACAAGGTAGATTGTTCTTTGAAATGTACCATTTTATCAAATAAAGAAAAAACAAATCTACCATCAAAAGAATATTTGGCATGAATTAGGTCTTCATCACTCGTTGGTGAATGGTCCATATCATTGTTCACAAATTCCTTCCATTGATCTGCATTTTCATTTCCATGCATTCCAACCAAAGTTGTGGCAACAACATCTTATTCAAGGGAAAGCGAAGGCATTTCGTTTCCCACAGGTTCCATATTGTCCTCTAAAGGTTGGTTGATCTTCTTTTTCTGGTTGAGTCACCCGTTGAAGAAGCAGAGTATGACTGATCTCTCTAGTTTTGGATATGGTTAATAAAGAAATATGGGCTCAATTTGCGCTCAATCAATCACCAAGAACCTTGTCGCAACTACAACAAATGTGTCGAAAATGCATGAGTTGACCCGCGCATTGAAAGCTAGCATTGGTTTTGCGGGTGTGCAAAGATAGCCATATATCGTCGATATAGAGACGAAAGTTCCTCTAAAATTAAAAACGTCAATATTTCCACGATTTTTCCGCCATTATAAAAAAATGAAGTATTAATCCACGAATGTTAAAAACGTGGAAACATTTCGTGGAAAAATATGACCAAATGTATTAGTGGATCCATCTTGGAGAGGCTTTGTCTTTGATGCCTCTCTCAACACATAACAAGAATTTAAAGGTCGACGGCGCTAAGATCAGCTACCTGGTCACCCTGCTCGATGGCCTTGTACGGACTTGGCTCGAGAAATAGATTATAATATGCATCCTCTACGACCACACCATTGAATTTAGGAATTCCATCTCTCAAGCCAAATAGAGAGAAAGAAACAACAAACAAGTAACTCACTCACTGATAATGTCGCTTAGACTCCATGCAATGCCTCACATGGGTAGCAGCTCGAGGGGAGCACAAGGCCAAACAACATTATGTCATTCCATTTCTATTGGGTATAGAGACGATATCCACATAAGTGTGCGTAGAGTGGTGGATGACTGGGAATTCGAGTTCGTAGCTCATCACCGCACAACACAACCCTTGCGTCATAGGCTTTTCCACTACTAGCGGATGAATATTTTTCTTTCCCAGTTTCTATAGGAAAGCAACCGTGCTTCCTCACCCCCAACTTCCAGCGATTCTGATAGCTCCTCAACACAACAAACATCCTTGGCTTCATTGAGTCTGAACCAGCAGGACCCTGCCAAAGAAATTAACTAGATCGAGGACACCAAGTACACATGATGTATGTCAGAGGCTCCACTCGACGTGGCGACAAGGGGGTGGACTGAAGAAGGGCACATGCAGATTAATAGCTCACCATAACAAATGTCGACACCTCCTCCTGCAACGGAGACGCATAAGGATATTGAAACTGCTCTCTCCGGTGAAGATGACAGCTACATCAAGCCATGTCCCATTGTCAAAGAACCGTGGCAAAAGATGTAAGGTCCCAAGAATTTCTAAAATCTTATGTGTTTTTTTTCTCTTTTCTATTAGCTTTGTTAGTATGCCGAATAAATATGATAGTTTTGACAGGGAAGACTTGGTTTCCCTCACAAAGGGAAATGTATGGACTGATGCAACAATTTTATGTATGTGTCCTGATATTAAAGATACACATGTCTCAAACACTATGCATATAATATTTTTTGTACTTTAATATAATTTTATACTAATTTAATATAATATACACAAGATTGACATAAGATTTACCCTGGGATAACCCATTATGAGGAAAATCCAAGCCATAAATTGCTACTATAGGATCTCCTACTCCCTTTGTTTTACTCTAATATATACCCCCTTATTATTACTCAACTATGGAACAATACAATAATATCATAAGAATGGAGCCCCCTCTTCTCCTAATGCCTTGGTATTTAATGTAACCTCATAGTCATATAGGGTTATTTTTAGGTTTTTTTCATTCATTGATTCCTGATTAGGGTTAGGGTTTTGTACCTTCTAAAATGTCCTTGAATTTCCACATGTAACCAACTTTTCATGTGTGAGAAATGAGAGATCACAAGGAATCCACATGGTATCATGGTGGTCAACTAGATAGGTTAGCTTGCAAAAGGCATAACTCCTTCATATGGACTTCGATGAAGATGAATCTTGCACCGTTGGAAAGGAATCTAAGTGTGGAATTGTGTTAAGGGAGTTGTGTAAGTGATGATATTTTGAACCCAAAAAACACCATGTAAGCCCTCAAATAGGCCTCGTAAGGTTCCAAACCCCTAATATACAAAGTGAGAGTTGTCCCTAGAGTGGGCCCATCAAATCAATTCACCCAATCTTTCGATCCAAAAATAACTAAAATAAATGAAAAAATATGTATTGATCCATTTTGGATCATACTCGGAAGTGAAAGAACCCACTAGGAGTGTGTGTTTCATAGTTGTTGTATTTCTTTAGTATTTCTTAGGGTTATGAGGTTCATTTCTTATGTAAGGTCCTTGTTTTTCCTTTTGTCCATTGTTTAATACCCTAGATCCATCTTTGCTATCTCAAACAAATTAATGAAGCTCATATCCTAGTTAGAGGGTAAAGACAACATATAGAGGTCCTATGTGGCATTTTAGTGCAAATTTCATGATGCTTGAGCTTGAGAAATGTTTTTAAATGCCTAAGGCCCTTGATATCCTTCTTTGAGCACTATTTACACCCAAATAACCATCAACTATAGAAAAGAAATCATAATGTCTCTTCAAGAAACACTTATGTTGTATAGATCCCCCCAAAAAAGATATGGTTTATAGGTATAAATGTATTTCATGGTGATTGAGAGAAGTAAGATTCATTTAATGCCCTTTTACACTCCCACGATCCTCATTAGACCTTCATACATATTCTTGGTTCACAACTAACCTAGTAGTGGTTCCCATGTACTAATTTTTGAGGTTAGTAATACCATGCACAGTTCATATGTGCTAGTTTGAGGATTTTTCCACGGAATCCTAGGAAGTAAGGGTCGGGGATCGAGGCTCTTTTTTTCTTCCCCTAGTATGTTCAAGGACTCAAGACCCATCCAAAGTGCCCAAAATATCATCATGGAAGATGAATTCAAATCAAATGCCAAAGACACCCTAAAGAGGGATTGTGTCACGGTTTATAGGTTTCGTTCATAATTACTAATATAAAAAAGGTTCAATTAGAGAGGAAAGCTAGTGTTTCCCTACTTACCATGTTTATCCCTCAACAACCATTTCCATTGCATAGAACCTACTGATTGCACGTATATCAACTCCGAAGTCCAAAAACCAGCTATAAAGGGAGGGATCCTCAAAATTTCAAAAACATCATAACGCACTTTTTTTCATTCACTGATGATTGTCAAGTATCAATGACCCATCCATGTTGCTTAGACATTATAATGGCATCCATATCCAACTCAAGTGTCAAAAACCCCTGTAGAGGTGTGACTCCATGCCATTTTACATAGCCCTTGATTATGAGAAGACTTGTGTAGTGCATAAAGGAATTTGTGTACCTTTCTTATGTTATTTAGAGACTAAGAACCATTCTCGGTCTTCAAAACCTAGATTCATTTTTCCCATATCCATTGAATAGACTAAAGATATCTTAGTGTGGAGGTTAGAGCTATGTTTAGCTATGTAAACATGTGTAATTGTATTTTAATTTTTTGGCATTTGATTTTATATTTTCCATTACACATTCACATTCACATGGAAAAGCTAAGCTTAAAAATTACATATTACTTCATAACCCATATCTGCAACTGAATATGAAGTAGAAAATATGGCAGAATGCCTTTTCAAGTTGGATCCTAACAATGCTGCACCTTATGTGATGTTGTCAAACATCTATGCAGTGGTTGGAAAGTGGGACCATGTTCAAAATTTGAGGAAAATGATGAAAGATGGGAGAATAGAAAAAACGCCAGGGTGCAGTTGGATTGAGATCAAGAAACATGTGCATGCTTTCTTGGTAGGAGAGAAAATCACACCCACAATCACAGAAGATTTATGCAGAGTTAGAGAAGCTGTCTAGTCAGATGGAGGTGGAATATGTACCTAACATAAGATTTGTGTTTAATAATGTTAAAGAGGTGCAGAAAGAATATATCCTTTGCCACCACCTACTGAAGCTGGAAATTACTTTTTGGCTTATCAATTCATAACAAGAAATTATGAGTAATTGTCCAATTTTCCAATTGTAACTTTCTTATTTATTTTGACAACACATCGATGCCACTATATCTCTCCTTGTACATGTGGTAGTGCATTGTACCCATCTGTATTCTATAAATTGATTACTAATGAAGAGTGTACAGTTCGGAGATTCTCCTGTGCCTTCTTTTGTACTCTCTTGGCTTTTTGTTTTTCCACTTGTGTATACTTATCAATACAATCCTTGGAGGCTAAGACACCTATCCATGTCATTAAGAATCTTATTTTGTTCAACAACTACCACTTCCGGCAAGTTCATTTCCAAGATTGCCACATTAGAAATTGTTTTGAGGCATGCCAACCTTTTCTATAATTTCAAGGATTGATGGTGTTTTTGTGAGGATTTTCAGTGATGTTGAGTGCAGCAACTTGGGGATATGGTATTTACATATTGCATTGTCATCCTTGCATTAATTCCCAATGGTTATATTTGGAGACACACTTTGGAAGAATATATATCCTTCTCCAATACATCGATGAAAACGTCATGCAGAGGAAGATGTCTCAGCCAATGGTCAATCAAACATCGTGATGGACAGATTGAAGAGGAACTTGCAAAATGCAACATTTTAAAGGTTTCTCCCTCCTATGAACGAATTCTCAGCCAATGATCAATAAAACACCGTGATGGACAGATTGAAAATGCATGAATATAAAGCTTTCTTACATGGGAACAGATACATATTCAGATATGGATTGCAAGATGGTTTGAAAAGTTGGGATCTGGATATGGGGATACATAGTCAAGAAAATCATATGTACAACAATAATACAACAAGAATATCTTTCAAAGTTACATAATCTTCAACATGGGTAGTTTCCACCAGCACCACATTTTCATGGGGGTTTTAGGGTGGTTTTTTGGACATATTTGAAGATGCCATTGAACAGGAAAGGAAAAAAGTCGAGAATATGCAGAAAGTATGCAAAACCCCTTCAATGGAAGATAAAACAGCTCACAAACCTGCAAAAAATACCCACCTACAATAAAGCTAAGAATTTTGTTATACTGCATTATGCAGTTTGTGGTAATAGACCACATCAATTGCAAATTTTTAATTAACTAATTGATCTAGTAATGATTCTATATTATTAATCAAGTTGTCCTAGAAGTTTAACTTCACTTCTCTTCAACTTCACATGGGATGTGCTCCAAAATTAGCTAACTCCTATATTATTTTCCTCAGATTGTCCTGTTGTTTACATTTTAATCAACCTGCTCTGATGGTTTTCTTCCTTAGAACTACATGTCTTAGTCCCCTGCAGGATGTAGTTATCATGGAGTCTAGTAGCCAGTTATGGAGTGAATAGAAAGGATCGATCCAATGAGCCTAAGTCTAGTTTTACATTCAGTACTCAACGAAGAAGACTGATATCTCTATATTCAGCACGACCTTTCTTGAGAAGAGGATCTCGTGTATTCAAAAAATGAAGCTAGCAGTTGAGTGGCATGTTTTATTTCTGCAACAGGTACATGGCATTGATAGATCGGAAAAAATGTTTCCTAACATACATTGCTCAGTAATATAAAGCTGATAAGAGTGTATCATATGGGTTTCTGTGTCTTTATAGATGAAGAAATTTAGAATCTAGATACGATTTTGAGTATCATTATTGACTACACAAAAATTAAGATGTTTTTTTCAACAATAACTTAAGCTTAAAGTTAGACAAAGATCTTAGGGGACTCAATGCATACAATTTTGTTTGATATTTTGTCTTTGAAGGCATGCTTAATGGTAAAATTTATGTACTGCAATGCCATGGTATTTTTGGTCTCTGTCAACTAAGAGTTAAATAGGAAGATAAAATCCCAAGATAAGCAACTAGGTTTTCAAGTCTCAACTTTAAGATATGTTTTGGTTGTATTTGAAACATTTTCTACTAATTGATGCAGTCTGATTGCATTGCAAGAATTTCACCAAAGGACGAGAAAGTGTTTGGGTGGATCGTTCTTCACAAACTAAGGTAAATGTGTAATGTGTCAAAAGTTAAAACCATGAACCAGAAACATAAAAAATCAGATGTCCAAATACAGATTGCTCCAATCTGCTCCTACAAACTCAAAATACAGACTTCTCAGATTTGTGTGTTTTATAGGGGGCTGTGCTATTTTATAGGAAAATGTTAGAGTATTTGGGTCTGATGCTTTGCCTTATTTTATTGTTTATTTATGTTTTTGTTGTGTGATTTTTCTTTCAATATATTTTTTCTTAAAAGGATCTTCCTGGTTCCAGCTTAACATTTACCTCAGGACAGAAATGGTTCCCCAGTGGACCATTCCACAATCGAAATCGGAAATGGATCCCATGAAGAGCCATTGGCATTTCAAACTAGAAATGGATCCCAAGCAGACCCTTCCGCATTTCAAATCAGAAATGGATCCCAAGCGGATCCAGGACTTCATATTTTATTATTGTGAAGCCCCTCTACTTGTTGTATTTTTGCCTTGTTCACCATTACTGTGAAGCCCCTCTTTCTTTTACTACTGGCCCCTACATTTACGCACCTTCATAAAGGTGTTCAATCAATACCCATCTTCAACACTTTTCAATTTCATTTATACATCATTATATAATTATGCTATGTAGTTATAGTTAGGCCATCGCGTTTTAAATTAATGTTATTTTCTTAATCCTTAAGGTTGAATATGGCATACTTCAATTTAAACATGGTCTTTAGATTATTTATGTGTGATATGCTCCATTGACTAATATTGAAATTGAGCAAGAACATATTTTATATTTTCGAGTTGTTGACCTCAATTACTCTTCTAGACAACCCGCTACATGTGTGAGAGAATCAAGGGGTTGTGTCCCTTCTCAATCCTTGGAAGTTGTCAAGTATTAAACAACAACAATAATGACACTAGCCATTCAAATTCTTGTTGCTAAAACATTCAAATTGTGTAGGATGGAAAATAGTCCTTTGTAGCATGATCTATAGATTATTTATGCCTACTATGCTCCATTGACTAACATTGAATGCAAACAATAACATATGTTATATTTCAAGTTGTTGACCATAGTTACTCTTCTAGACAACCTACTACGCGTGTTAGAGAATGAAGGGATTGTTTCCCTTCTCAATCCTTGGAAGCTGCAAAGCATTAAATAACAACAATAATGACCCTAATCATTCAAATTCTTGTTGCTAAAACATTAAAATTGTGTAGGATGGAAAATATTCCTTTGTAACCAATTGTATAAAGTTAGAAAGTCAAGGGACATACTCCCATTAATCAAACACTAATTGGAAGGTTACTTGGGAGTCTCTTCAAGTAGAAATAGAAGTAGAGAAGGCATAATAGGGAATCATGTTATTTTGTTGAGTACTCGAGAACTTGTTTGAACTATTGTAGAGAAGATTTACGTAGACATGCTTACAAACTTTCTTTGAATAAAGAAGTGGCGTTCATTGAAGACTTGACTATTTGTGAGAGTGCTTAGTGTTCTTGTAGCTACCTTGAGGAAGGGCCCACTTAAGGGAAGGCATAAAACCCTTGTAGAGTTGAGAATTACTTTTTTAATTTTTGGTTTTGCAATTTTTAGATCCCTATAGTTATGTGATATGCATGTTTTCTAATGATTAGTTCGTTGGTCTTGTTATTTCATACACTTCCCTTCATTGCAATTTAATTGTTATATTAAATGTAATGTTTTTATGGTCATGATGTTCAACACTTGAATGTGCTTTTAGAAGCTAGCATATAACTCATGGTGGTGCAAGGGCTAAATAACCTAGTGGCAACAACATATAATTAACCATGAGAACTTTCCTGTATATGAACCCTTTAGTAGCAAGCTAGTGACCCTATACCTTCATATATCCTTTGCACTTGATTAGAGGATACGAGAGTGAAGGCCTCACACTTAATTTCTTAAGGACTAAGTTAGGACAAACTACTCAAGCTGGGCATTTGAGATACACCATTTTCATTGGTTCCACATTTTAGATCAAACTTATGCAGTTGCATAAATAGTGCACAATACCTCACAAGTCAACATATTCTTGGATTGATAATTAAAGTAGAGTTGAGGGCAAATCAATCTTGTTATAATCATTCCTGAAACTTGCTCGGGGGTTTCTCTTTTCACAGGTCGAAGTCTTGAAACTTGCTCGCGGGTTTTTCTTTTCACAGGTCGAAGTCTGTTACGATTTCGAATCGCGCCGGGGCAATGGGGCAAGCTCGGGGCGGTAGCCTGAATCGCAAGGGTTCCTCGAACGACTGTAAGCAGGATGACAAGAAGGAGAAGAAATTCGAACCCACGGCACCCCCAACTCGCGTTCTCCGCAAAAAAAGGAAGCAGAAGGGTCCCGAGGCGGCAGCCCGGCTGCCCGTGGTGACCCCACTGACCAAATGCAAGCTTCGGATCTTGAAGCTTGAAAGGATCAAAGATTATATTCTCATGGAGGAGGAGTTCGTCTCCAACCAGGAGCGGCTGAAACCCCAGGAGGACAAGAACGAGGAAGACAGGTCGAAGGTTGACGATCTGAGGGGATCTCCCATGAGCGTCGGTAATCTGGAAGAAATTATCAATAAGAATCATGCTATTGTTTCGTCTTCGGTTAGCCCTAAGTATTATGTCAATATTCTGTTGTTTGTCGATAAAGATCAGCTGGAGCCTGGATGTGCCATTCTCATGCACAATAAGGTATAGTGTTCAAATGCTTACCGCTTTTTTTAAAAATATTTTAACAATTGTATTGTTTAAGAGATCTCTGCTGCGAATCTTGTTGTGTTAATTTTAAGGCTCCTTAGATGTTTGACTAAATTTGAATGGTCGAAAGTCATATTATATGTTTTATGTAGTATAATTGCATATTAGGGTTTGTTTGTGAGAGACTGCCATGTTAGTAACGAGGAAGACAGGTCGAAGGTCTTCTTTAGATTTGCTCACCAAATCCTCTTTGCTGGTCCAGAGCACAGTCACAAAACAGTCCTTAGCATCAACCCTGAAACAGTCCAAACAAACTCTTATTTTTCCTTCAATCTTTAGATCCCCCTATTTTTAATCTGCAATCAAAGTTTTCTTCAAGAATCTTCTTCAAATCTGTTTGTAAGACTTCAAAGCAGTGCACACTTTGTTCTCTAATGCTCAGTTAATAGACCTCTGTTTTAGCCTTTCCAAATGGTTTCTTCCATTTATCCAATCACCCAAACAAGGGACTACAAGCTTTCTTAGCCAAATAAGGTCTCTCATCACTCAATACTTAGTTCTCAACAAGGCATACAAGATGATCTTTAATCTCATACTACAAACCTCAAAATTGGAAGCTATCTCAGGCAACTTTATACTTTGAACCTTAACCTTAATCAATTTCTTGTCAACAGTACTTCGAACCTTAATCACATCAATATGACCTCAAAGGACTAACTCATGAGCAGATTCCTAACTCAATTAACCATATCAAAGAAATGGCTTCACATTACCCAAAAATAAATAGTCTGCAAGTACTTATTAAAACTTCATATATGCTCTAGTTCACCCTTGGTAAGTGCCTTTTATTCTACTCCTTTCGATCCTACTCCTTTTGAGGCCTGCTTCCACACTTCAGTACACTTGCTCCTTCGCTATTTCAAAACTGTTTCTTAGTCCCTTTGGTGAATCCACAAGCGAAGGGGGGTTACCTTTTATTTATACAAGTGTATGCCCTTTTAGTAGAGTCGACCTTTCATTTCATAAGAGGTCGACTTGTAATTGCTATGTGTTATTTCTTTTGTTTAATAAAGGAAGCTTCTTTAAACTGAACATTGTGTGGGATTTAGGAGACGGTGGTCTTGCATTCTCTATGTTCTTTGGATGAGGATTTTGCTAGTTGGTCATTGGAAGACCAACTTCTTTACAAGACATCAAACCATGGCTTTTTTAATGACACTTCAAACTTCCTTATAACAATTCACCAATGTTTCATATTTCATAACACTTCATCTCTTCATGGCTTCTCCAATTGCCTCTCCTCATTCTGGCCTTCAACTTGACATTAATGGCTAATATTGACATTAATGACAATACCTTCAACATTCCTTTACCAAGTCCCAAAAGTGATGGAAGAAGTTGGCTATGAATGCATCTAGACCAGGGGATTTCCCATCTTCCATTTGGTTGATCACTTGCTCCACTCCTTCAATTTCTATTGATCTTATCAATGCCTCATTCAACTCCTGAGTGACTAAAGAGGGGATATTTTGACTAATCTTTTGGATTTCCTTTGCCCTGTTTTGAATTGGCTCGAGTGTATGCGCATACCTCTTGGTGAGAGGGGCATGACCTTTGGGCATCGCTAATTATTGCACTAGATGGATGGTAGCATCATTGTACATTGGGTGGTCAGTTGTTTGATTGTGCTAGCATGGGGGAAGGCGTAAGAAACTTGCCTGTGGTTGGGTGGTGATGGCATATCATCGCCTATGGTGAAATGAGCACATTCATATTTCACAAGTATAATGTATGCCTGGCTTGGGTTTGACCAAGACGTGTCAATGAGCCGTAGTCCACGTGATACAAGCGATCATGCCTAAGCGATCATGTGTAGGCTAGAAGGACCATGGATGTCTTTCCAAGTGAGGTTAGGTGATGGATGAGGCCCCGAGGCTTAGGACTTGGCAGATGGGCTCTATGGAGGCCCAAAGACTAAATCCATTCTTGAACCAAGAAACACTTGATTAAACAATTAACAGGAGAGGAAGAAGCAGTGGTAATTGGAGCCTTAGACATTACTGCATTTGCCCTATTGTGGGCCATATGCCACTGCCCCAAAACTTAGGACTCTATTGACCACCAAAATTGTGGTTAGGGAAGAATTGTTATACAAGACATTGTCTTTTTTATGTATGTGTTTCATGATCAAACATCATTCAAGCTTGCACTTCTTTCTTTAATCATCTCTCTCCTGGTAACCTTAACAAAACCAATTCCTTGTTTCTGATCTATTTTGAAGGTAAGAGATTCTTATGCGATAGAAATTGTTTAAGCCAGGTATACATATGGGTATTCAATGTCATGCAATGTTAATGGGTATTCAATGCTATGGTATTCAATGCTATGGAATGTTATTTATAGCAATTGTAAGACGTTCTTCTGTCATAGAAATGGTCTAATTCAGGTATACATATGGGTATTCATTGCAATGCAATAATATTTATAGCAAAACTTCACCCTACAAGCCCAATACAATGTTATTTATAGCAATTGTAAGTCATTTGTCTGTTATAGAAATGTTCTAAGTCAGATATACATATGGGTATTTAGTGCAATGCAATGACATTTATAGCAAAAATTCACCCTACATCAAGCAAGTTTTGATCTCGTGACCTGCATCTGGCATTAACACTGACATAAACAAGTGGACTATCCCATAAATTTGTAAGTTTTTGTGTCATAGGACAACACATCCTAATCTATTTCAAGTTTTTGTGTCATAGGACAGCACATCCTAATCTATTTCTGCCTGTTTGATTTAGCTTACTCTTATGCACAAACAGAACTCGAAGATGAGCCCAAACTGCATCTGAATCAGAAGAAAAGCCCACTGCCTGTCTGTCAAACTAAAGGCCCAAATGGAGAAACTGGGGATGTCATCTGTATAATGGCCTAGGCTAAGGACCAGGCTGGACCGTCCCTGTTGAAGCTCTCCTAGCATCCAAGTTAAATGGATCCCTGTTGGAAGAGAGACACTAATTTATGTGCTTCTGTATGCTTTCAAATAGAAAACATGTGGCAACAAAATGGAATATTTGCAAGACAGAACTCATCCTATTCTCCCCAAGTTATTCTCAGGCTCACAAAAGTCCCGGTGGTCAAATCTGAAATTAGGTTAGACCCATCAAGCATTCGTTAATATCCAGGCCCAAATCAACAAACAGTTTACAAATATCTCTCACCGCAAACAGCTCTTATGGAATCATCTTTTACTAAGACATACAAAAACAGAGTAGAGTTGTTGATCACAAAACTTCATGAACAAAATCTTGTTTCTAAGCACATGGACTGGTAAAATGCACTTATCAAAAGTGGTCACCTGTAGTAGCTCATAAATAAGACATCCTCAACATTTTTTACTATTTTTTACAGTGGTATATAAGTAATTTGCAATGTTTTTTTCACAAAGTTAGTAGTCGTTGTCAAGCTGCAATGGTGCATCACAAGGTTAGAATATATAGCAGAATACAGGAAGCAATGATGAATATTAGTGGATGATACTTTGAAGCCTGTTAGAGGTATGATATGTTCAATAGGAAAAGCATGGATCACAGTTGGCTTAAGGTGGACATCCTTGTTGCATCACGTGTTGACTTCTACTTTAATGTTGTCATAACATGGGGTCTACTAACATAGCATTCATAAGGTTTATTTTGAGAACTGTGCCTTCTCACAATGAAGATGTCCAAGTCCTTGATTTGGTGGGGTAGGTAGGTTTGTGGGACATTGATAATATGGTAGTTATTTAATATTACCTGACCTAAAGAGGTTTTTCAAAACAACTGGTTTTTGGAAGACCCACTCTCAATATTGTTTAGCATAATCAATATTGCTCAACAGTTCATATCTAAAAATTAGCAAAGTTTTGGTTGCACTGTTCATGCCAATAGATTGGGTTTATAATAATTATTCTAGAAATGAGTATCATCTGACAATAGGGTCTTGGTGTGATAGTAAAATCTATTGTGGATGGGTTTGATAGTTAAAGAGAGGTGATATTCAACATCATTTTTGTTGTTCGATGATGATTTGCCTTAATTGGATGCTCTGACCCTATATTTACAGGGGAATATTTCGTAATTCAACTAGAAGAGGAGCAAGGAAGACTTCCTACAAAGGTGAACCCCATTACACTTATTTATTCACTCTGATGTATTATCTTGTTTTGTATTATGTTCAAAGTATTATCCTTATGCTGGGCTTATATTTGCATTTTGTTAGAATAATCAACCCATAGTATTTACCCACTTAGACATTATTTCATTTATTTTGTCTTATTTGCCTAGTCCATGAGTCCCACCATGTGCAAGTAGCTAATTGCCTATCCATAGAGGTCAAACTTGCCATTATTGACTCATGGAGCGCTTTGGAAAGTCCTGGGAATCAAATCTACTTTATTCCTGGCCTCCTATGCGCCCTTCTGCTTTTTCTACTTTGTTGACTGCTTTTCCAGCTTTTAAAGCACATAAGGAAAGCTAGACTAGGTGAGGTAAACCTGTTTTATTCCCCTTTCATCCTCCACTCTTTCCTCCATGCAAAAGCATGTATGAGCTGCCATTTGACCACT
>LPNX010060868.1:444495-472528 GCA_001517045.1 Pseudotsuga menziesii | reverse complement strand
CCTCATGTGGATTCTAATTGCTTGTGGCTATTAAAGCCATTTTACATTATTGTAATTATCATCTGAATTACTTTTTTGATTAATGAAAGCATTCACAGCTGCAAGCCTTTTACACTGTTTCATTCTTCAATTGCTGAGTAAATTGTGAGATCTTGTTTGTGAGTTGTGTATTTGTCTGCAGATCTATATGCTCAAATTTACAAAATCGATTACTTGTTTTGGAGCCCCTGAGCAATCCTCTAGTGAATTGGTCGATACATGAATAACTTCATTGCAGAAGACTTGTTTACCCTGATGGGTTGCTAAGATAATTGAAGCTATTAGCGCTAGTGCAAGGGATGTTAAAGACTCAAGACTAGAAGTTAGAAATAGTGTGGTAGTGTTTCTCTAATGGCACGTGTGCTATAGGCATTTGATCTAAATACATATGGAAATGCACATGGTCGACTTGAATGGTAGAATGCTATGGTTGAAGAGTACCATTATTTGATTACAAAATAAAACTTGGGATTTACTTCCTTGATCACAAGGAAAGAATGTAGTGAAGTGTATATGGATCTACAAGATCATATTCACATCTCATGTTGTTGTTGAAAGAGATAAAGCTTGTTTTGTTGCAAAGGTTTTTTTAGCTAGAAGGCATTGACTACATTGAAATGTTTGCCCTTGTTGCAAAGATGAATTATTTCGACTAATTATTTCACTTGTTGCTCGACTTGGACGGGAGGTACATCAAACGGATATCAAAAGTGCATTTCTTCAAGGAGATTTGATTGAAAAAAATCATATGGAGTAATCTCCTGGTTTTGAGAAGGATACCGATCTTGTTTTCCGGCCGAAGAAATCCTCGTATAGTTTGAAACAGACCCCTAAGGCTTGGTATGAAAAGATTGATCTTTTTTTTTATCAATCTTGGGTTCAAACAGTGTGAATTAGATCATAGAATTTATGTTTTACATGTACGTGGTGAAACCTTAATCATTGCATTATATGTAGATGATTTAGTCATTATAGGAAACGATGCAAATTTGATACTAGGATTGAAGAGACACTTGGTTGATACCTTTGAAATGATTGATCTTGGTCTCTTACATTTCTTTTTGGGCATCTAAGTTTTACAACTAGCTAATGGTATCTTTATTTCTCAAGCTAAGTATGTAGTACTAAAAGTGACATTCTTCTTATTCTTCATTTTCTATCATTTTACTAAAATTTTCAACATTACTATTAATTGTTTCAGGATGTTTGAGAGTTGTTCCAACCTCGTTGGACTTCATATGCAAAAAGTAGAATTTTATATCCCATTCAGAATACAACAAACTTAGCAATGTTCAGGGTTACTGGATTGCAACGTTTCCATTGGATTCTATGATGTATGACGATAGGGTATTGGCATTTAATCAAGCGCATCAACCCTTCAAAGTACCTCGATGTTGGTAGTGCTGATTGTTTAACTCCTTTGTCATAACCTTAGTAAAAATGTACTCTTCACTCAAGCAAAATTACTTATTAGGCATGAGAAGCTTTTTCTACCTTTTATTAATGCTTGGATTAGGAGGTATCATCAAAATTGTAGGGTGTCAACTAATGTCTTTGGAGGATCAACTTTGAGATTTGAGATAAAGGCAAGGATTAGAGACTAGAGGTGGGGGGCACAGGTTGTTATTGATGAATAGGATCCCAGTATAGGAAATTATTTCGATGAGTAGTTATTTGTTGTAGCATGAAGTTTTGAAGTTTTTTGAATTCTAGATGCGATTTAAAGCCACTTTATTTATGTATTTTGGATTAGATATGGATTGCACTCTATGCGATTTTACTTATATGCACCCGTACTTTCTGTATACATGAGGAACTTTGCATATTTGTGTAAAATGGTTTGGATTCTTATGGATGCACTTGAATATTGTTTTTTCAAAATTTGAATATTTTTGAGGAAAATTAGGAGGGAAATGAAGTGATTGAGGGATTAGAATCCTTTAAGAAGACATTTCTTCCTTCATTCTCTCATTCTCTCATATCATTTCACTACTCTCTTATTCCATCTCATTGTTGTGTTCTTTGACTGTGAAGAGGTGAGCTTATCATTATTTAGGAGGGCAATTGAAAGAGGCTTCAGCATCAAGATTCAATAGTGATCACTGGAAAAAGATCAATCATCCCAAGATCACTAGAAGAAGATCAATCTAGCGTCTGATCAAGTCTTGGAGGATGAACCTCCTTCTGGTGATTTGAGTTGGATTGATGAGGAGATTGGGGATCCCTTTAGTGTCTTCATTTTTTGAAATGGAAACACCCAATACACCTGCGTCACAATTGTTGGTTCGGTCTAGCGATGTTGGCAACAATTCCTCTAGGCCCTATTCTAGGCATTCTACTTCTTGTAGTCATGCATGAGACTTGAGATTGGACTTGAAGACGCTGTCTATTTTGATTTACTACCTATGTTTTGAGTTATGTAGTTGAACTTGGTACAATTTGTGAATTTGTTCAAGGAATCATCCTTCACTATTTTGCATATAAATATGGAGCTATGTTGCACAAAACCTTTAAAAATGTCCACGTATCGGTATTGGAAACTCACGGAAACTCGAAAAATAATGGGAAACCTCCAAGTGCCCATGAGCAGCTTGGAACCCATAGGAAATCTAAAAAACCCTTGTTTGTGGAGAATGAAAACAAATTAACTTTTAAATCGTTTCTAAATCTACCTACAAACTAACCTCTCATTCTTATTTTATTGTGAGATAATGTGTTATTAAAAAAAGCTATATGTATAAATATATATACCACGTTTCCCCTGACGTACCCATTTTGGGGGGGGCACGTTTTAAAGCGTTCCTGTTTTAGAAACTTGCACACATTTCCATGTTTCGTGCATCTTAGATATGGAGTGTCAAATGGTGTATTATAGTTTTTTATGAGATGATACAATGAATTTCTGTGTAGAATGTGGTTTTATAACTTATAAGGATTATAAATATACTTTTTGTGCACAAAATTTACTATTTGAGTTTTTTTTCTATTTGCCGAGTCTTATCCGAGACGCTGAGTTGGCCAAGTCCTAAGGCAATCGAGTCTTTGTTGAGTCTGAGTCTGACAACATTGAGTAATACAATAGACTCGTTGGGTTATACCGGCTTGGATTGGGTAGGGGATAATGATGGCTGAAAATCCACATATGGTTAAGTGTTTCATCTTGGTTATGGACCCATGTTTTGATCTTGCAAGAAGTAGAAAGTTTTAGAGTTTGCACTTCAATTCAATTATGTTAGATCTTTAAACTGAAAGATAGACAAGCATAGCAACACACAAGTACACAAAGATTTTCCTCGGGGAAACCATAAAGGTGAAAACCCCGCAACTTCTTCAGAATGGTTCCATCATTTAGTACAATGTCAAACCAAGATAGAATACAATGGAAGAAAAAACAGAGTCATCAAGCAATGACATGCCTATACTTTGATGTTACAAACTATTTCGATTGGAGGAGCAAGATGAAGGCATATTTGAAGAAGTTTGGCATTTGGGAGATTGTGATCAATCCACCCATTCCATCAAACAAGAAGGGTAAATCAGCTGCACAGAATGAAGAAAAGAATGAAACTACTACAACCTTGAAGTTCCTCATGGATTGACTTCTCAGCTCAGTGAAGGAAAGTGTAGGAGAGTACACTTTAGCAAAAGACCTATGGTTCAAGTTGGAGAGTGAGTATCAGAATACAAGACTAGAACTCGAAAAGACAGATCAGGAATCAGAAGACAAGCCCAAGGAAGAGATCAATCAAGAAGAAGAGAAGCAAGAAGAGGACTCCAGTAAAGGTATGGACTCTTGTGATTGTAATGATAGCTTGTGTGATGAAATTGAGAAGGTTCTTGTAGATGATGATGAAGAGTTATCAAAGACTGCACATGAGATACATCTTACATTGTTGAATATTGATCTCAGAGCCAATTGGTTTTTGAACACAGTAAATTCAAACTGTAGTTACTTCAAGAAGTTCAAAAAGAAAATCTTGGACTCCTTGAATGAATATCAACAGAAGACCATGACAATGAAAGTGTTGCTTGTAAAGCTCAAAAACAAGGACAAAGAGTTGCGGGATCAAATGAAAGACAAGGATGTTGAAGTTGAACAACTCAAGACTGAATTGATCAGTCAAAAGAAAGAACCATAATATCTTGAATAAATTAGAGAGGTCAATCATGATTTGAAAACTCAGTTGGAGGAAGCCAAGAGGATAGAAGAAATCTTGAAGATTTAGCTGGAAAAAAAGGAGGAGACAATCGAGAAGCTGGAAATGGAGGTAGTTGGTCTCAAGAAGAAAGGTGAGAAGAATGAAGCTTTTGTCAAGTTCAAGGACAGTTCAGTTGTCTTAGATAAGATCTTGGATTGCCAAGGATCTCCACTCGACAAAACTGGTCTTGGTTATAAGAAGGACAAGGAAAAATATGAAGATGACACTTGTTCTCCAAAGACTCCAAAAGCAGGTGCATCAACGTCCAAAGCTGCTCCCCTTGCACCTGCACATGACAATAATAACTTTGGAAGTTCAAAGATGAAACAAGAAGTTAGGTCTATTCCTCAAAGCAAGCTCAGAAAAGAAACAACTCCAAGACCCAGGTATGAAAGTGGTTTCAATGGTTATTGTTATTTTTGTTTTAACTTTGGTCATAAAACTGTTGGGTGTAGACTTTACGGAAGAAGAAGTGGTGGAAGGCCCAACGACTCAGTCAGATGCTGGACATGTAATCAAGTTGAACATGTTGTTGCCACATGTCACACATTGAGATGCTACACATGTAGTGGGTTTGGTCACAAAGCCCAAGAGTGTGCAAGTCAAAGAAGTCAACCAAGGAGGAGTCCTTCATACACATCAACAAGAAGATTTGAAGATCAGAAGACAAAGACCTACAGTCAGGGACACTCTCAGGCATGGAGAAATGAAGTTGATCAAAGAAGTGTTGGAAGTTCCAACAACTCAATCAGGTGCTGGACATGCAACCATGTTGGTCACATTGCTACATATTGTCGTGCGATGAGGTGTTATAGTTCCAGTGGCCTTGGGAACAAAGCTCAAGATTGTTGGAGTACACAGAAACAACCCTTGAGAATTTTCCTATACGGCTCATCAGGAAAAGCCAGTATAGATGATGGAACAAATGCCGAAAGGACAGATGCCAAGAAGCAAGTATGGATGAAGAAGACCAAGTAGCTTTAGATAGGAGAGGTTGGTCAGAGCAGGGAATATGGCTTCCATATGGCAAGCCAAGCCTAAGGTCTTTCAAAGACCTTAACACACCTTGAGTTCTTAAGGCTGGAGGATGAACTCAAAGGAGAAAGGATGGTTACTCTAGGCATACAGATAGGTCCTAGGATCGTGCATATTGATAAGGGGAGCAATGATCAGTAATTTCAGATGCAGATATGTGGACACCCTTTTCCATTGATGCCAAAGGGGGAGAGATGAAGACAAAGGGAGAGATGAAGACAAAAGGGGAGCATGCTCACAGGGGGAGCATGAGTTGTTGTCATCAATGGCAAAAGGGGAGATTTTTGATGAAATTGTCATTGATGCAAGCATGGACTTGCAGTGGCCCCACAGGTTGTCATTGATGCCACCAAGTATCACTTGTAGTGTCTTGGACCCCTTACAAAGTGTGTTTGTGCCTTGAATCACCTTGTACCCAGTTGGCAAGGTCCCTGTACCCACAAGACTGGATATTTTAGCCACCACCTTGCTGAAGGTGTTGAAGACCCTGGAGATGGTGCTAAAGCCTTTGTGGATGATGGTGAAGCCCTAGATGGGTTGAAGAAGCATTAATGACCCATTTTGTGGTCATTCATGCTCTGATGGTGTCATGGTACCCCAAGAGAAGTTCTAGCAACCCCACAGGTGATGCCTTTTTTAGGGGGTCTCCTGGTGTGGTTGAGGGGTTGAAGAATCCTATGAAGCCTCTTGCTTGTTGAAGAAGCCCCGATGAATTCCTTGGACCCACACTTAGTGGTTTGATGACCTTGCAACTCTTATTGGGGTCATGGAGCTCTTATATGATGATGATGACCTTGTATGGCCCTTGACAGGCTATGGAACCCCTGGTATGATGAAGAATCCCATGGAACCCCTTGATGAAGACCCTGATACCCTTGCAAAGGTCATGGAGTCCACTACTTGCACTTGCCATGGTTAGATGGCATGATGATGTGGTCTTTGGTGGCTTAATGAAGTCATGGAACCTTGTGAAGACCTTGATGCCCATTGCTTGCACTTGATGTGGTTAAAGCACCCACACATATATTGGCTTGATGATGGTCCATTTAGTGACAAGCTTGAATCCCATGATGGCACCTTGCACATGGCATGCCATTAAAAGCCCTAGTGGCTTGATGCAACCCTATGAAGATGTGGAGGACACACTCCCATGAATTTTAAATGATGTGGTTGACTTTGAAGGATGTTTTAAAAGAAAAATAATAAAAATACACATGGTTGACCATTGAGGTGGTAATAAAAATACTAAAAATACATAAGGTCGACCATTGAGGTGGTAAGAAAAATAATAAAAATATATAAGGTTGACCATTGAGGTGGTAAGAAGTTGAAAGTCAAAATAATATTCAAGTTAATAAAAATTCTTACCTTTGAAGACAAGTCGGCCATCATGAGATATGTCCACTTGAATGTGTATTTAAACACATTCTCACACTCCAAAAATATATCGAACATTTCATTTGATCATCAGTTCTCTCAGTATTTTTTGCAACTCTTGGAGAAAAGTGCGAAACTTTGTGGAGGAGAAATTTCTGGGCATCTTCACTAAAATTGGCATAACTTTCGCATACAGAATCAGAATTACAAAATTCTTGGCTCGTTGAAAAGCTTGTTATGAGGGTTATGTGGTGACATGATCTAGAGCTTATTTTGTTTTTTTTACTGTTTCTTCATCTTGTGATCTTCGAAAAGGTCTGGTTCATGCTTTTAGGTTTCTCTTGTGATGGCACATGTCTCTAATGGATAGAGTTCATCTTTGATCTTAGTATGTGAGCCTCTATATTGGTATATATATTTGGAGTCATTATGGAGGCTATGATGATGATGTTGCATACCTTTATGCTATGATATGATACACTTTATGATGATAATGCATGTGATAATGATGTACACTCTATGATGTTGATGCACTCCTATACAATATGATGTACATGCATACCATAGTGTGATGATGCTCTCCTATGCACTATGATGTATATGTGATGATGATGATGCATAAACGGTGCACAATGAGATGATGATGATGTATATTTGATGATGAGGATGCATACCCTATGACGATGATGCATACCTATGGTGATGATGCATGGTGATGCATGCCTTATGCTTAGTGAAAGAAGAGCATAATTACTTGTTCAGTAATTGTGTATGATGAGGTGTATTATGATGTGTACATGAAAAAATTGACCAACTTGACCAGCAGAGTGATGAGCAGAGATTTATGTACAGAGTAGAGGTTCGTTGTGCAGTAGAGCCATATGATTGCTTGCAAGAAGAATCTTGCACTTGAGGATTGGAATTCTCAAACCCTTCTTAGTTGGAGCTAAGAAAACTAGGCTGGGTCCTGTTATGAGAGTTGGTGCTCTTTTCATCATTTGATGCTTATTGTAATTGAGAAGATTGTTGTCTTCCATGTACAATAAATAAAGATCAAAATTCCATATATTCTTGTGTCTTTTTTGATGTGATGTTGTGCTTATGAATCATGATGAATTTGATTATGCAATTGATGACATAATGATTGATATGCTCTGATTGACTAAAAGAAGGTAAAAAATTAAAAATTGCTCACACACTGATTCACCCCCCTTTCATTGTGGCAGTTGTAGTATGTACATAGGGAAGCCAAATATTCGAAGAGGTCTGACTTCTGGTTTCTTTCCTAAGAAAGCTTCTTCTGGAGTATTGTTATTCAGAACACGGTGAGGTGTTCTGTTTTGTACATTCACAACTGTTCTTGCTGCTTCTTCCCATAGGTGCATTGGAAGGTCTTGGTCATGAAGCATCGCCTTTGCTGCTTCCATTATCCTTCATTTTTTCCTTTTTGCAATGCCATTTTGCTGAGGATTGTAGGGAGTGCTCATCTCCCTCTTAATCCCATATTCTCTGCATAGTTCTTTGAACTCATCGGAAGTGAATTCACCGCCATTATCTAAGGTCCTGATCTTCTTTTCAGTGTGATTCTCTACCAAAGATTTGAATTCTTTGAACTTGTTGAAAAATTCATCTTTTCCTTTCGAGAATAATCATCTATGAAAGAAACATAGTATGCATACTCGCTTAAGGAATTCAATGACATGGGGCCTCATACATTTGAGTGGATTATTTCCAAGATTTCTTTCGCCTTGCTTTCACTGCTTGGAAATGGTTTCTTTACATTCTTCCCTTGCTCATGTCCTTTGCAAGTGCCTTCATGTTTGCTGGGATTTCGGGAAGGCTTGATACTGCTTTGGTTGCAATTGGCAGTTCCCTATAGTGTACATGTGCAGGAGTTTGGTGCCATAGTTCACTTGGTTCTATAATGTCATGAACCAAGGCTTGTTCTGGTTGTCCTTTCAACTTGTACCAATATCCCTCTTGCTCTCCAATTATTGTTGTATCATGAGTACCTAGCCATCAACAAATGCAACAAATAATGCTTTAGCATCTAAAGCTGAAATGGAGAGGAGATTTTTCTTCAAACCTGGTACATAGAGAACGTCCATCTTCATTAACTTGCTTGAATCCAACTTGTAAGAGGCTTCTCCACTCCCTGTTATGGGATATTGATAGTCATCTCCAAGTTTCACCTTGTGAGGTGACTCATGTTCTGATAGGTTGATGAAGGATTCTTTGTATCCTGTCATATGGTTGGAAGCTCCATTGTCCACAAGCCAATCATTGCTTCCATGGGTAATGGTACTTGTAAGCGCTGAGATCAAAACATATACTTCATCACTTGAAGAATCTTCTCTTTTTCTCTTGCTTGTGGGTTCATCATCTTCTGTAGTATGTGCATGATGCCTCTTCTTCTTGTTCGCCTTGGAGGATTCTTTGTTTCTGGTACAATCTCTTGAGAAGTGGCCTTTCTCATCACATGTGTAGCATCTAAGATTTGTATAGTCCCTTCTTGATCTATGATTCTTTTGGAATTTCTTGGGTCTTCTGTGAGATTGATCCTCTCTCTTGCCTCATTCTTCTTTTCCTGAGCTTTTAGAGCTTGATCATCACTTGCTCCCATCTTGTCTTCTCTTGATACTAATCGAGCTTCTTCTTGAGTGCATTCCTCCCATAATCTGCTGAACTTGATTAGCTTCTTTTTGGCACATATCCCTTGAATGAATGAGTCCCATGAGCTTGGGAGACCATTCAAGGTAGTCATCACGATCTCTCCTTCTTCATCATTTTCTTCAATGGCCTCTAGTTGCTCCTTGATCTGAGAAACCCTTGTGAAGTAAGACTAAATGGGTTCTGAGTGTTGGATCTTCACATTCTTGAGTTGATGCCTCAAGGTCCTCTTCCGGTTGATTTTATTTCCTTCATATGGCTTGGTCAAAGCATCGAACATCTTCTTAGTAGTCTTCAAGGATGATACATGAGGGATGAGGTGATCCTTAATGGATTCTGCAATATTCCTTTTGGCTCTTATCATGTTCTTCTTGTGGTTTTCCTTTGCCTCTTCTCCTTCTGGTTTTGGAACCTCCTCATTGACATATTTGTCCAAGTCATTCTCTTATAGGATAAGAGTGTTAGTTTTTCTATCTTAATTTCATTAGGATCTTCATCTAAAAGAATAACAAGCACAACAAGATATCCAAGATGCATAAGATATACAAGATACACAAGAGACACAAGACACAAATATTTTCATCGAGGAAACCATAAAGGAGAAAACCCTGCACACTTAAAATAGTTATGTCACTAAGACAATATCACAAGATGGAAAAACCCAAGAACACGATGTCTCCAGTAGCTCTCTCTCTTCCTCCTCACCCTCTCTCTCCTAAAGCGCACATGAGAGAGTGTGAGTGTGTGTATCAAATGAGGAGGGCGCCTCCCTATTTATATCCCTCAAGTGACTTGACCTAGAAAATGATTGGGTCGACCTCTTAACCTAATAGGGTCAACTTCATCTAGGGAGACTCAACAATACACTTTATTATATTCATCTTGAGGACTACTGCCTCGACTTACAATGGAGGTTGTACCTCAAGGACCATATACAATAATGACATCCCGGAAGGAGGTAAACACATATCTGATGTGGGTACAACAACATAAAATGATAATATACATCATAATATTTTCCGAAGTTACAAATACAACAACACTCCCTCTTAACTAGGAAGGTATTCTCTCACCATAGACATCAACACATCTGGTCACGTCATCGTCACTGAGTCATCATCGTCGTTGCTACCATAGTCCTCATCTTGTCTAATCTATCCATCATAGGAAGTTTCTACAGAGCCAACCCTGTTTCATGCTGGGTGTAGGCCTAGTCCTCATCTAGGTCTTCATCATATCCACGAGCAGGCCATCACGTAGGTACAACCTAGGACCATACATTACATTTCCAATGCAATCATTAGCGTCTCCTATGATCATCTCGTCGTATCCAGATCATCTCATTATCTTGCACAAGGCACATAGAGCACACAGAGCACAAGCTAGATGCATATCACAGACTACTTGCATTCTACCAACATAGTAGCATGTCAGGATCTTTCACGTCACTAAGATAACTTGCATCTTCCACTATGCGAGAATCGTCTAGGAGCACACCAAGTGCATTACGTCTCTCTATGGTCAACCTGCGTTCTACCAACATAGGAGCATGCTAGGATCTTTCACGTCACTAAGACAACCTACATCTACCACTATGTGAGAACTGCCTATGTGCACACCAAGTGCCTTGTGACCTCATCATATCCAACATGGGAACACACACATGCAAGGACTGATTACAACCGAATCTGCGTACCACACTAGGATATTTTTCGTTCTAGGTCAACCTCAAGGACTTATTACATCCGAACAACCTATGTCCAAGATCTTTTACACTTCGGATAACCTTCTAGGACTTATTACGTCCGAGCAACTGGCATACCTCGCCAAGATCTTTTACACTCCTGGACAATCCACAAGACTCATTACATCCGAACAACCTGCGTACCATGCCAGGATCTTTTACACTTCAGATAACCTATACCAGGACTGATTACGTTCGAGCAACCTGCGTACTACACTGGGATCTTTTTCTCTCAAGGACAACCTATAGGACTTATTACGTTCGAGCAACCTATGTACTACACCAGGATCGTTTCTGCTCAAGGGAAACCCATCTCTTGTTCCATGTGAGATCTCATGCATCTGTGTCGTTTGGCCTCTCGTCATCTCTAGCATAGGAGCACACCAGGATCATTTACGTTGCCAAAACAACCTGCAGCTCCAACTATGCTAGAACTCGTTACTCCCTCTTTCTAGGGGCCTCGTTCTGGATCACATTCTGGAGCTTCACTGCTCCTCTCTGCATCATACAAAAAATGCAAGTCAGGTCAAACAAATCAGATAGCAGCTTTTGAATCCATACTACCTCACAAGTAGCCGAGCAAGCTGCAACATATTCTGCCTCGGATGTACTTAACACCATGCAAGACTGCTTCCAACTGAACGAGGAGATCATACTGGATCTCAACTTGAAGCAACAACCCAAAGTACTCTTCCTATTAGTGGCGTTGCCTGCCCAATCCGAATCAACATAACTGTGCAGGTTAATCTTCTTACTTGTATCATACTTGAGCCCATACTCAACTGTGCCCTTCAGGTACCTCAATATATGCTTCGTAGCAACCAGGTGAACATGTATCAGATCCGTCAGGAACTGGCTCAATGTGTTCACAACTAAGTATATGTCTGGTCTCGTATTCATCAGGCACATCAATGAACTAATCATCTGGCGATACATCGTGGCATCAACTGACTCTGATGAAGCATTACATAGTAGCTTCAAGTTTGATGCCATAGGTGTGGATGTCACCTTACGATCCTATATACTGCACACTTTTCTTAACCAAGGAAAATCCCATCCGTACTCTGCCACACCTCCATGCCTAAGAAGTAGTGCATCACCCCTAGGTCTTTCATCTTGAACTTAGCGGCAAGCTTCCCCTTTGCATATACAATGAGTTCGTCCTCTCTTGTCAGGTCATCGACATATACCAGTATTTCGCCTTCAACATTAAAGTAAAGGTTAGAACCCGCTTTACTCTTAGTAAAGCCTAAGTCCATCAGGAAGCTTTCCATCCTGCCGTACCATGTCAAGTTTCTTCGAACTCGGAGATCTTCTGCAGTCACACCCTCTGAAGCGAAGCATCATCTTCCCTCTGCATTTTGTACTGTATGTATCAAAAGATTCTGTATGGGAGTGACACATAGCTTCCTCTTCCATTGATCTTCTATGTATCCATCCATGTCATCTCTTAAGGTCACTGGATACCAAGATCCTTTATCCTGAACTTTGTTGAAAGTTCCTCTTGCACCCATCTGTGAGTTTGTTGTCCTCTATAGGCTTCCATCTTCAACCTTGTATCAAAGGTTGAGATCTCCATTACTCTAGGTGATCTTCAAGCTCCTCATGTAATTGTATGTGCTTATCCATGGGTGCCTTCTGAGCTTGTACAAATCCTTTTGTGCACATGTGGTTCTTTGCTCGATATACACTTCTACTCGAGAAGTGTGTTTAGCCAATGGAGTATGTCATGTTATAGTCTACTCCCTCTTTCTAAGAGAAACCACGAACCTTGCTTTGTATCCCTCGATGTTGTCATCTGTTGCATTCTTGATCTTGTAGATCCAAATGGAAGACACTACGAACTTCCCTTCAAGTATTGGGACTGCATCTTAGACATCATTTTCCATGGTCAATTGGTATTCTTTGATCATAGTCTCCTTCCATTTCTTCTCGGCTACTTCTTCATAGCTTGGAAGGATCTGTATTCATGATGTCACTCAACAGTGCCACATAACTAGAGTGTGTCTGAGGCCTCTTACCATTTTTGGAAGTCCCGCCATACTTTTCTTCATCTTGGATGATCTCTCGTGCCCAAGGTGGTCTTCATCTCTCGAGGTGGATCTATCGCTCTCTTTAGGTCATATTATGATTCTTTATATTCTTATGAAGCTCTTTCTTCCGCCAAGGTGTTTCTGACCCTCGGAGCTTTAGGTTCCTCTTCATGTATGTTTGTTGCAGTGAATCTTCTAGCTGAACTGTCGTCACTTGTTCTTCGAAACAAGTCTCATCCTTCTTTTTCTTGTAGGTTGTACATGATCTTTCCTACAAGTCAAATTCAGTTACATGATTAGAAACATCTCATAATTTCCAAAACATATTAATAGTGACAAATTCTAATGCATAAAGATATTGTCACACTGTCATGCAACTATTTTGGCCAATGCTACAACATTCATCCATATCCCGTATACATACGATAACTTTCTAAATGCCTTCCATCTCTACCATAACATTTATTAAGAGTGTGCACTATTCCCAATATGTCCACAAAGAGGTTTCGTTCTAGATAAGTAGCAATGGAATGTTGTACAACACCATAGGCTACTTACCCATCATTTGCAATTCAGTAGTATATCGTTCATAAATGCAAACACTCAAACATACATAATACATCAACTGAATATAAATATGTGCACAACTAAACAATATCATATATGAGAATTAAACACTTATCTTTGTTTGTTTGGTGGGTGGTGTTAGCGGTTGAAATGGCAGTCCAAGCCACCGTCAAGAATATGTGGAGAAAATAACCACTGTCACCTTAGTCACTTCTCCAAACTTCTTCGGAAGTCGAAACCTCCTAGGGAAGAGCCCTATGTAACTTTGCAAAAGACACTTAGACACCAAATATATCTCCTATGTGTGTATGGTTAGTGACCAATGCCTAATGGAGTCTAGAAGAGGATATGAATAATACAAGTTCATTCATCCAAGGATAAGCCAATTGCATAACTAATTAGTTCCAATACACAGATAACAAGCGCAATATGCAGGAATTAGCAAAAATACATACATTTCATAAGTATTTATCATTATCAAATAATAATTTAAAGCACATGTACATCAGTATGTATCAATCAGGCATGCTAATATTATGACAACAATAGTAGTTTAGTCATTCACTTTAATATAAGAAACAAAAACGTGCATGTACCCAAGCATTTACCAAACAATTTGCATCAACTTTGAAAGCAAGTTGCATTTGTTTATTAGTAACAATATCATAGATAGTATGCAGTAGTAGACATAACCAACATTAACAATGTCCTTCCAATTCATACCAACAAAGGATAGTGACCATCTAACTGATGTTTGCAAGCCATTTCGTAGGGTTCAATGGATTGAAGTGCAAGGGAAGGTACACCTGAGTAAATGGGAGGGCCCGAAATTTTAGGGCTTGAAAGTTTAGGGCACGTAATTTTAGGCCCGAAATTTTAGGATGTAGAATTTTAGGGCCCGAAAATTTAGGGCGCATAATTTTAGGGTTCGAAAATATAAAGCACAAAATTTTAGGGAGGGCCTGAAATTTTTGGGCACAGAACTTTAGTGCACAGAATTTTAGGGCCCGAGATTTTAGGCTCGGGATTTTAGGGCCCGAAATTTTAGGGCCCAAAATTTTAGGAGCCGAGTGGTGAAAAACATCTTCCTCGGTAAGAGGGAGTGTTGAAATTTTACTTAGGAAGTGTTTGTCCATTCATGCCTTGGGGTGGACAAGGACACTTTAAATGTGGTCCCTAGCTTATTTAAAAGTGTGAATGACTTTATTTAATAAAGTGACTTTTAAAGTGAGTTTGATGTTGGACACAATGGCCACACTGAGAGGGGGGGTGAATTAGTGTGTGAGTAATTTAAACAATTTTCACCTTCTTTTAATTATTCAGAGTATATCAAGCATTATGTTATCAATTACATCATCATATGCATCAACTAAATCAACCATGAGTCATAAGCACAATCATTACATCAAGAGAGACACAAGAATATATGTAATTTTAATCTTTATTTATGGGAATGGAAGACTACAATATTCTTGATTACGATTAGCACCAACTGATGAAAAGAGCACCGACTATTGTAAAAGGACCCAGCCTGGTTTTCTTAGCTCCAACTAAGAAAGAGTTGAGGAGTCCAATCCTCAAGTGCAAGACTTAGCTTGCATCAATCTTTGCTCATGTACCTCTGCACAACAACACCTCAGTAGACAATACAACTCAATCAACTGCTGCTAATTTTCAACAATTCTGCTACTGCCATCCCACTTGTCATCTCATCATCATGTCTTTTGTATCACTTCCATATCAACATTGATGGTCCTAAGCTCATCAACAACTGCTCTAATCATCTGCTTTACTGCTCAAGGATTATGCCAATTCATTGCATAACATCACAAAGATCTGGTCATCATCTAGTTTGCTCTTATGCTGCTCATGCCAAGTTATCAGAGGTCTGCTCAAGCATCAAGGTCTGAACATGTCATCAAGGTATCAAGATCACCATCAAGGTCTATAACATCATTATAGGGTATGCAACATAACAGGTATGCCTCATCTCAGTGTAGCATGCATCATCATCATATAGTGTTCATCATCTTATAGTGCATACATCATCATAGAGTATAGGTATACAACAAGTATAGTGTATCAACAAGTATACATCAATGTTTACTGCACAAACTATTGCTCATCTTTGTCAAATCATGCCTCATTCTGTAGTGTCAACACCATCATGGCATGCATTACCATCATCATAGAGTATGTATCATAGAGTAGCATACATCATCATAAAAGAGTAGCATGCATATAGAGTGTACATCATAGAGTGTATAGGAGTGCATAGGAATGCATGGACTTACTTCACACATCAATACACCACTATTTTCATTGTACATCACTATACATTCACTGTATATCATGTACATTCACTGTATATCATAGAGTGTTCAATGATCTTACCTTAGTGCATGTCAACCCAAACAAAGACAATCTCAGACTTTGGAAATACACTGTGAAAGACCTCAATCTAAGTCGAACTCAGACCGTGGAAAAGGTATTAACCTTGATTATACATCTCAGACTTGAGGCAGTCATCTCCATCATCAAAACTACATCATCATCTTCACTCCATTTGGACTTAGCCACTGCTGAAACTATAAGTGACTGTTGTAGGTGATATCAAAACTTGTGGACTTTTTATCAAGCCATGTCATCCTTTGGATGCTTAAAAACCTCGGATGCCTGTCATGTCAACCTTGCTGTTGCAAATTCGGACTGTTGTGATCACTTGCAATTTGTGTCAAACTCGGATATTGACCGAGGAAGAATTCACAGTCAAACTAGGGCTGTGTATTTGACCTTGATTGTGCATACTTTCGTCATTACCTTCATCATTCGGTTGTCACTTATATCAACACCTTCATGCATTCGAGACTGTGTAAAAGGGCCCTAACACTAGTGAAGCTCGGGCTAGTCCTTGGACTGTGCAGATGTTTAGAGGGTTGTTCATGTGCTGGTAAAACCTTTGAACTATGGAAATTTGGACTGCTTGAACACTGTAGAAGACTCGGGATATATTTTCCAAGACCACAAATGATTCACATTTCCTCAATCCATCGCAACCTGCAATTTTCCAGACTTCGTGATCCTTCAAACTCCTTCACTTCTCATCAAATTCAGGACTGTGTAGTGTGGAAAAGCCTCAGTCCACCGAATTTTACCTCAGTCAACAGTTTTCTGTTGCTGCCACCTGAAAAATCTTAGTCACTCAGATCATTAACGAGCTCACTTCTCATATATAATCGTTGGATGTTTTGCTTGTGTTTATATACACATTGAATGTTGTCCACATCCTCAACTTAGGGCCGACTTCAAGGTCAACAAGATGTATATATTTTTTATTTTGTATTTTTGGTTTTAATTTGAATGTATTTTAAATGGGGTCGACCTTCATCAAGATTATCATATAATATTCAAATAAAATGTTTAATGTACACATCCTTACCATTTCAATGGTCTTAGGGTTTGTTGTACTCCAACGAGTTCCCAACAACAAGGGTGTCCTCCATTTTTAGGGTTTGTTACATCAAGTTGCATGTGTTGTTAACCCACACTTCTTTAATAGCAAGTTATCAAGGTCACCCACAATTAAGGGTGTGCTCCATACCATCATCAAAACCAAGGGTGTAGCAAGCCACAAGGGCTTAATCAAGGACCCCATCAACATGATTCCATCTCCAATCAAGACATCATCTTCAACATTCCTTCAAGACCATCAAACCACCAAGTGTGGGTCCAAGGACTTCTTTACCATGCAAGAGGCTTCATGGGCTTCTTCAACCACCTCAAGCACACAAGGGGACCTCCAAGGGTCAAGATCCATCATGCTACCTCCTGTGGGGTTGCTAGGCCTTCTCCTAGGGTACCATGACACCGTCAAAGCATGAATGACCACATAATGGGTCATTACTGCTTCTCCAACCCATTCAGGGCTTCTCCATCATTCACCAGGGCTTCAACACCATCTTCAAGGTCTTCAACATCATCAGCAAGGTCTTCAACATCGTTAACAAGATAGTGTTTCTAAGATCCATCCTTGTGGCTACAAGGACCTTGTCATCTGGATACAAGGTACTTCAAGACATAACCCATCTCTGTGTGGGCTCCAAGGCATTGGATGTGAGGGTACTAGGATAATCCATACTTGTGCACTGAAAGGGGGACTTGGTGGTATCAATAACTACCTGTGGGGCCACTGCAAGTCCATGTTGGCATCAATGACAATTCAATCACAATTTGAGTCATTAATTATTTTAAAAAGTAACTTTATGAGAATTAAAAGTGGGTGAGTAATAAATTCTCATTTAATATTTAAAAGTGATTTTTAATGAGAAAGTGAGATTTAACATGAGCCCTAAATCTCATTTAGTTGGCTTTTAATCTAAGCCATTGACTTGAGGTGGTGGTCACTCAAACAAAGGCTAGGGAAAGGCTCAATCGAATTCATTGTTCACATTCCAAAGAGAGTTTTTAGAGAGAGGAGCAAGAGATAAGAAAGAAAAACGAGAGAGAGAAACCCTTGCACATTTTCCGAGGAGAAGAGGCATATTTTTCTAGACAAAACTGTACATCGAAGGAAGAGTAGGCCGTACAACACAATTCCCAATACAAGTACAGTTGCATTAATTGGCACAAATTTCCAGACAGGCCATATAGGTTCAGACCGTATAGAGGCACAAAATTCGAGGTAGGGTAAACACGGTTTTCGAGGAGACTAACAACTTTTAATGTTGTTAGTACAGGATTTTCCAGAATTTAATGCTACTATTGTGCACATAAATTGAGGACAGTTTGCATGCTTTCCTAGGCCGCACATGTGAGAAGCCATACAACAGGTTTTCAGTGCACAGATTTCGAGAAGTTTGATATTTCCTATTTGTCATTCATAGACTGTTTGGCACGTTTTTCGAGAAGAAATAAGGGAGATAAGTACTGCTGTATTTATTTTGTAATTTGGTCTGAAAATAAAAATTCTCTCTAGAATAGGTTTTCCCTTCGGGGTTTTATCTTGGACCAAATTCGTCAAAAACACCGAGTCTTAAATTTAATGTGTTGGCTGTCATAAATTTTTCAGAGTAGGAAAAAGTAGGGCTGCCATAAATTTCTGAGTTTACTAAAGTTGAAAATGATCTCGTGTTTCAAGTTTACAGTTAAAATTGTTAATTTTTATATGAACATGCATGATGGGGTTTGGGCATTAAACCATATACAATGAACTGAAACTGAAACCGGGTTGGGGTTACAAAATTTTCGAAGGAAAGGGTTGTTGTCATGAATCACAATGTTTGAGGATATCGAGGGAAAGTAGCAAACAACAATGGAAACATCCCCAAGTGGGAGGGTGGGCCACTCTAAATGATGACCCACATATATTTAGAATATGCATTAAAGCAAGTATTGACACTTTGGACACGATGCAATTGTAAATGAGACAAGAAACACCCCTTGACTCATAGATTTGACGAAATTCCTATGTCTCATGCCTAGACACTGTTGCCGAATGATACCCGATAACAAATGGGAGTTCCCTCTTAGGGATCTCATGTGTTTTGGTGTGGAAGAGAAGATCGTTTTTGGAGATCACATCCTGGAAGGTACCCATAGAGTTCCAAAAAAAGCCATTGCAACGCTAATAGGTGATAGAGATAGTATATACCTACTTCGTCACCTAAGATTGTCATCATTTGATTGGCCAAGTGTGTGACTACCTTGAGAGTGGGGAATGAATCATGATGCTTTTTGTTTTATTGAGGATTACCAACCATTTGTTCTCCTCTTTCCGTTGCTACTTGTGCCCTAGCCTTCTTAAGTTCTTCAACTTGTAGCTGTATGAGAAATTATTTCAAAAAGAACTTGTTGTTGAAAATGTAGCTTGGGTAGGAGCTTCTTGCACAGGTTAGGTGTGAACATGAGAGAAGGAGTTTGAGACAACTTAGTGACCACTTAGTAAAAGTGGGAACTAATACCATCTTGTAATTTCATTTAATGAATAAAAGTGAAAGCCTAAATTCCTTTGGTCTCTTAGTCTTAGAAATCTATTGAAATGTTCTAGAAATTCTAGAATATTAGTGAGTTGGATTTAAGATAATCTTATCCATACCATAGTTTTAAAAATAGGTTAAATCGGTTTCGATTTTGGCCGATTTACCGATTTGATGGAAAATCGAGTCAAATCGGTTCGGTATTGAACCAATCGATTTGGACACCGGATCAACCGGTTCAATACTGAAACGGTCGGATTGGTCAATCTATGTTAAAAATCGGCCAAGTTTTTGGGAAATTCGTGTGGGACCCGTAGATGTGAAAAAAACACCGTAATTTCGCTTTTGGGGGTTTCAATCTACAAATGAAGATCCAATTATGAAGACCATGGAATTTAAAAGATGTACATCAGCATTGCATTATTAAGGTTTGGCCTTTAATCCGATGTTATAGTAGTTAATCCGGGTATACATACATTCAAGTGTGTAAATTGTCTGAGTGGGATTATATCATTTAATGCAAGGTAAAGCCCTCTCTTGTGAAAGATGCTACAATTTATCAAAGGGATTGCAAAACTTTCATTTGGATTTTTTTGTATAGCTCCACTTGATGGTATAATGCTCAAGTAATATCTGGACAATTAATTGAAAAGAATGTATTAACTGTGCACCAAGGAAATAAACTATAGAAAAAATATAAAGAATATTGTCTTCGTTTGTTCAAAACTCACCCAGGTCCTGCCAGAAAAAATATAAATAAAGGACAAATCCAATCCTACATCTTGAAGTCCCCTTAATAATTTAAATTTTAAACTTCCCTTTTTTCTAATGTTCAAGATAACTTTAGAAGTTTAGAGAGAAAGTTTTATCGAAGATGCTCTATTCAAATTTAATGGATGGTACCATTTCACAATTAGAACAGTAAAGTATAATTAATGAATGTAGCATGTTTTTGGGACTCTACAGGCCATATAGCCTATAGGCCTCATAAATTATGCATTTTGTTCTAGTGTCAGTCTCCTAGATACGTATTGCACAATACATTTTGTGCCATTTTGATATATTGACTCTTATATGGTATATAGTATATCAATGAGCAAACATTGGATATTGTCTCTAATGCTTTGGAATCATGGATAAAATCTTGAAAATGTTGTGTTTAATTTAAATATTTTATGTATTTTTAGTAAACCCAGTCATTAAATTCAAATTGGCCGATTTATGACTGATTCATTACTGATTCCGATTCCGCTTCCGAGTTGACCCTCGACCGATTTTTAAAACTATGATCCATACACCTCTTTGTTGAGATAAAGTGGTTGCTAGGATTAAGGAGATTAGTTGATATTGGTTGCTAGAATCAATGAGTTGGTTGCTAGAATAAAGTTGGTTGCCAGAATTGAGGAGATTAGTTATCTCTCTCAAAGTAGAAATAGGACAAGATGGGAGGACAATTGTAGAACACACTAAGGAATTTGTGTGAGGAACACACACAAGTGAAGTCAAGGAGGAGAAAACGCAGATAGCAAGAAGAGGATCGACCAACAAGGTGGTAGACTGCTAGGATAGTACCATATGGTGTCGTATCGGGCACATCTATTCCTCAGATTTTGTGTAGGCATACTATTTCTTTTCAGCAGGATGTAAACCTCAAGTTGAGGTGTCCTTATAAGTTTCGATTATTAAATGATAAGCTGATTTGAAGGACATAATTCTTGTGTACCGTGTTTATGCTTCCGCTGTTCATTTTCAGCTATATGTGTGATTGTTGCATGCTTATAAATATTTATTTGTGTTATTAAATAAGTTCAGATTTCATTTATTTAAATAAAAGAGAAATATAGGACAACAGTCACCTAGGGCCTGCAAATTTACACTTGTCAAGGAGCAGGAAAAGCCTTCTTTTAGCCATTGAAGCCTATAGATGATCATTAAAGGACCAGAAACAAACGATAAAAGTGGAATTGGTCACCGACCAAGGTTAATCAAGGTTTATGTCTATCAGCTCGAAGGTGTCATGAATGAAGGATTGAGTTGTCCTTGAAGGTTTGTGAGAGGAGAGAGGCCATTGAATACAAGGTTAAGTTTTTTGGTAGTTGGTATGCTTTTATTTCCCATCTTTAAAGTTCACTTATATTTGAAGCTTTGCAATTGGGGGTGTTTTCTTCCTCAATTTTTTGTCTAGGCGTACTGTTTCTTTTCAGCAGGCTGTAAACCTCAAGTTGAGGTGTCCTTGTGAGTTTTGATTATTAAATGATAAGCTGATTTGAAGGACATAATTTTTGTGTACCATGTTTATGATTCTGCTGTTCATTTTCAGCTATATGTGTGATTGTTGCATGCTCAAAAATATTTATTTCTGTTGTTAAATAAGTTCAGATTTGATTTATTTAATTAAAGAGAAACATAGGACAACAGTCACCCAGGGGCTGAAAATTTACAATTGTCGAGGAGCAGGAAAAGCCTGCTTTTAGCCATTAAAGCCTATAGATGATCATTAAAGGACCAGAAACAAACAAGAAAAGTCGAATTGGTCACTGACCAATGTCAATCAAAGTTAATGTCTATCAGGTCCAAGGTGTCATGGATGAAGGATTGAATTATCCTTCAAGGCCATTGAATACAAGGTTAAGTTCCTTGGTAGTTGGTACGCTTGTATCTCTCATCTTCAAAGTTCACTTACATTTGAGGCTCTGCAATTGGGGGTGTTTTATTCCCCTTTACAATTTGCACCCATGAATTCTATTCCACAAATTGTTTCCAAAAAGAATGTTGCTAAGCAATGGTTTGTTGTTTGAAATTATCTTGCTAGCTAAAATTTGGCCTATTTGTTTCTTGTCAGGCATTTCATTTTGCAATAGTTGGCTTGCTTGTGAGAGAGGGGAGGGTATGAGCTGATAGTTTCTGTTCAAGTCCAAAAAAATACGTTCAACTCTGGAATATTTTTTGTTCAAGTGCTGAAATCATAATTTCTTGTGGAACAACTTGCCATTTAATCAAAACTACCTACCATTTAATGTCCGTAATGGGTACATATTTCCTTCAGAGTTAGTCTTGTAGTGTATGTACAGTATCAAAGAACCTAGACTTTATTTGTTGAAGTTTAGTGATTCGATTAAGAAGCCTTGATATTGGAGGTGAAGACACGAGGCATCCATGATCTGCTCTCTTGGTTGGAGTTTTTGCATGAGTAGGCATCCCGATTAGAATTAATCTGATCTACTTGCCGAGAAAAATAGTAGCGGTCTCAAACTTGGGGCATGCAAATCACTTGGGTTTGAGAGAACATGGGGCAAATAAATTTGCAGATGCGCCTGAACATTTGGGAGGGAACAAAAAATCATTCACTTGAGTAGGGTTTTTTCTAAGGCCTAAGATAGAGAATCATTTGAACAATTGTGTATATGAAAAACACAATCCCTCTCACTTATTTAGGCTTTTATTCAAGTCTGAGACACACAGAGATTCATGAGAGCTTGAGGTTTGAGACAAAGAGAATCAATGATCTCTTTTGAGAGAACTTGGGGTTTGAGAGAACAAGGGCCCAAGAATTTTGAGAGAGCAAAGAGTTTTGGGAGGAAGAAGATGATAGGGGAGGGGGGGTAGTGGGAAGGTGTAAATGGTGAGGGCTCATTCCAACATGAACCAGAGACGAGCACGACAGAGAGGAAGCTCATTCAAGCCGAAAAATTTGAGAGGGAGGATGCATAAGAGACAGGAAGCTCATTCTAGGAGAGGGTTACAGATCATTCCTACATGAGCTATAGACTCGCAGGAGAAAGGAAGTTCATTTGGATGGTTTGGAGATTACGATTCGAGAATAGATAACAATGTGCTGATGATCAGACATGGTAGACTCTAGAGGGTATGGCTTAAATTGGATAGACTGCAAAGTACTCATCAGTCCAAAAACGCTGAAGTTTACTAGAGTTTTATCCAACCTAGATGAATTCTATCAAGGCCTTTTGACTTCAGAACAGTACCTTTTGATTTGGTCAACCAATAAAAGACTGAAGGTAAGCCAAAAGGCCTTGTTAGAATAGTTTGGCTGTTTTGTTAACAACCTGGAAAAGGAAGCTACTAGTCTGTCCTTGTTCTGTGCTTGCCAAGAATATTTCTGCAACCGAGCACTGATATTTTCTGGCTGGCTCTGTTGGTCTTTATTCCTTTCGCCTGTGCTTTTATGGTGGGCCTGATTGACAATGGGAATGCAACAAGCTAGTCTGAAACCTCTCTGCAATTTGTTTTTGAGAACAATTCATATATCCCCTCTACTGTTTCAAAATATACGTGCTTAAGAACATTCATCAAGTTGCAAGATTAGACCGATTAACAGCAGTCATTCATGTGGATTTTGCATTCATCTATCCAACATTAGATTCAGCTCTGTTGTATATAAGTGAACGTTTCTTTTTAATGGCCTGATCCTATTTTCTGTGGTCACCATATGTTTTGAATTAAGTTGATATTCACGTGTTTTCAAATGATTTGTAACGTTATGTGGTATAAATGGCTTGCTCAGGAGTTTACTAGTACAGTTGAATAATCCAGGCTAGAAACTTCAACAAGTCAGTGCATTTTTTTCTCCAGGTCAATGAGCAGTAATAGAAGTGCAGTATTTTTTGCTGGTCTGATCCTATTTTTAATGGTCACCATAGATTTTAACTTAAGTTGACCTTGTATTCTAAAATTATTTATAGCTGGTATGTGGCATAAATGGCTTGTTCAGGCATTTACTTGTACAGTCAAATCATCAAGAGTAGAACTTCTATAAGCCAATACGTTTCTTTTTTCAGCTTGAATCAGCAGTGAGAGAAGTGCACAATACCAACAGATGTGTCTCCAGAAATGATGGTGAGAGTGCTTTTCAGTTTGATGGTAGAGCAAAAGTCTTCACAACAGAAAGGGAGCTTACTAGCAGCTTGTCCTCCAGTCACTCATTGAGAAGCTTTCTAGAGGCACAACTGGAGAGTACTCTTATTTCTGAAGACGAGGAGAGGAAGAAACTTTTGAAAGTTATGCAAAATCAAATAATTGATAACAGGCTTTTACAAAGAGAGAGCCAGGACCTTGAAGAAAAAGTGTTTGAAGCGATGAGAAGGCGAGATGAAAGGAAAAAGTCAGTTCTACCTTATCTGTACTTCTACTTATCCAACTCTCTTTTATTATCACCTATTACCTTCTTTCACATGAAATAATCTTGAATGGTAAAACAGATTGCTTCCTTGATGTGGATTTCCTTTAAGTAATCTATTATTTCATACAAATAAATACATTATGGTGTATTTGGAGGATCAGCTGCACCGTTCTATTTATAATCTGCTCCTCTCTGTATTGTATATGTTGTCTGTTTGATACATCACAAAAATTGAGAAGTATGAAAAATTGAAAAATTGTACACAACTCTTCCCAGTCAGAAAAGATGTGAGGAACCAAACTCTTGTCATCATAGTACTGGATAGTATCCCACTCAGGAATCAGGATGGGGATTAAAACATTGATCAATGGAGTCAAGCATCACTTCAAATTTTCCATCCTTGTTTGTAGCATGAGAATGTTACTAAATTTTACTACTGGGAATGTTTTGAAAACTTGTTTTTGGAACTAATAGTATTTTGAAACGATTGGCACATTTCCAAGACCCATACAATATCACACAATCCTCTGGTGTAGTGTAATTACTTTGAAATCAGTACATGGGTTTTTTGTGAAGTCCAGTGACGTATAAAAAATAATAATGTGCAGTAATAAACATCTCAACGGCACAAGAAGTGATTTAGACTTCAAACTATTCTGTTTTGGAAATACCTGAGTAACATTATAAGTGTTTTAGGTATGACACTGTGGACAGTGAATACTTTCTCAAATAACTGTCTATGACTCCATACAAGAGCCTCAGACTTCAGTATCCTCAAAGTTATCCTTAGTAGTCATGTACTGTTGAAGGTTCACAAAGAAGCTGTGTTATCCTTACCATTCACCTTGTAATGTTTTTTGAATGCATACTTATATATTAGATTAAAAGTAAAACAAGAGGTGCCTGCTTTACTCTCATGACCAAAGGGTAAAATTACTGTCTACTGGACTGCATAACTAACTGGAAAATAAGCCTTAACTAAAACTAAAGCCGTATGCTTTAGTTAAACAGTATCAGAGACAGCAATCATAAATGAGAGCTTTAATTATTTTTTTCCTCGAAAAAAATCACAATTGTATTGAAAACAACAAAATCACATTCTTCAGTGGTTTTACCAGCCATTTATACATATCATATGAGTATGATAGTAACAATCCTTTATCTGTGACTGTTCTAGAAAGCAGTGGAAAAACATAAGTTTCAACTCTATCACTTGTAGCCAGCTGTAACTGTATTCTGATTTACATAAAAAAACATGACAGAAATTGAAATGTTCAGCATAAAAGCTGTCAACATCAACTCAGTCCTGCCAAAATATATTACAAACTTACCACAACACAATGTAACTGTCCACAGCTGACAACAGTCAGTCCATAAGCCTAAAAAACCAGGCATTTTTCATTCTGTGTGTTACTGCCCAAATTAGCACTCTTCCAATTAGGTCATGAGGGCTGGTGCTAAGATTGGCAACTGTTATCACACTACTTATAGTAGCCCCATAAAAGGTGTCCTATCCAGGATGGTAGAAGGGATGGGAAACTAATGAGGTGAACTAAAAATATCCTAACCGCCGAAATAGATCGGTTGTCACCTCGGTTAACATACCATTCACTTTATGCCACTGATAAATCCAATGACAAAGGGGAAGACCCTGACTTAGGCTAAATACCAGATCAAACTAATGCAATAGAGCACTTAAGGTAATTAACAGATGAAACCCCTAGATCTTTGGTTAATAGTCATTGATGAGAATATTTGGGTTATTAAAGTTTACAAGATTGAAATATAGCCCAAAGTGATTAAATTTAATGACTATGATTTTGTATGGATCTAGGTTGTGAGTACTAGTGCAAATGATCAAGTTCACTACCCTGGGGGGATTGAGAGTGGGAAATAAGAGTATGCGCAGAGTGATGGTTTGATGGACAATTAAAGCAGTGTTCCACGAGGACGTGTCCCGCAGGGTCGGGGACGCGTTTCCATGTTTTCTGCGTCCCGGGGACTTGGGACTCCTGGGCGAAACTTTCCCTCCCCAACCATGCCCCTGTGAATTTTTTTTTTATATTTTCCCATTATTTTCACATTTTAGAATTCCTACTTGGTACCACTTAGAAAATAAACTGATATATTTAGTATTTACATTGCATAATCATTAATATACATCAAATGAATATTATTTTTGATATTTTATTTTATTTTTATAATTTTAGAGACGTGCCCACGTCCCCCCCGAATATCCCTAAATTTGGGGGTGGTCTCCACGCGTCCCGAATGTGCGTTTCCCCACTCCCGCGTCCCCCCGTCCCGGAAACTTGGGGGAACATTGAATTAAAGTAAACTAACACTTGATTATGATGGCCCGAAATATAGATTTGACAATATCTAAGAGCACAAGCCAAGAGATGGATCATAAAATAGGAAAAATAGCTAAAAACCCTAGGAGGGCAAATTGCCAAAAGATCAATGCTTTATGTGTAGCATGAATGGAGTCCCCAATGATGACGTCTTAGAAAACCCACTTAGCTCTAGGGGAAGGTAAAATAACCCAGAAAGGTTTTGCCAAAAATCCCTATAGAATGATCCATACATTTTTCAGGTTTTAATTAGGGTTTTAATTATTCGCCGAGTGGATTGGAAATTAAAACTAGAGAAATACCTGGAAATCTTGTAGATGCCAAGTGCAATGACACTTTACCACGGTTTGACACAATTCTGAGCAAATTTGATGAAGTTCCAAGCCAAATCGATTTTGCCTAGGTTGAGCTAGTGTGTTCCTCCTGTTGTCGCCTTTTCACACACCTGGATCACGTGGCAGAAATCTTCAAGCCACTCGGTGTGTCCTTAGGGGCAAGTCTCTAGTCAAGGCTGTCACCTTGTTCTTGACTCCTCCGTTTAGGCTCAACTCCTAACGAAGCCAAGGGGGGTAGACCCTATTAAGTTACTAAGGATGATTTCTTAGTGTAATGATGTTGTACTGAATCAGTTATTTAGGAGTTTGAATATTTTAACTATAAGCAATCAAGATGACAAGATACGAAGATACACACGAAAGCACAAAGTTGATACACAATATATATATGAAGCAGAAAAGACCAGTGCCTTAAAAATGGAGTCAAAAAAGATCAGTGTGCTTGCATGTGTCTGGAATAAATGTTTTGCGATTGCATCTTGGTACGTTTTAAGTTAAAATTGGAGTATGAGTTGTTTAAATTAGGCTTAAGGGGGACTCCAGATATACCCGAGAGTACTTAAAGTAT
>LPNX010060868.1:394764-444137 GCA_001517045.1 Pseudotsuga menziesii | reverse complement strand
GCCCCCTGGGGGGATTTGAGCGCTCCAAAAGCCACTTTGGACAGCAGCTTCTTTTCTTCTCTGTCAGACCTGCTAAATGACAGCGAATGAATTAGAATAGCAAATGCCCCAAAGCACTTTAAGAGTGCCTTTGGGTCAGCCTACTTTATCTCAAAAAATTAATGAAATTGAACTAGTTAAAACGACGAAAATGGAACCAAGGAAAGCAAGCTTTCCTTGGGATCTTGGCCTGCTGTTTGTGCAGCCAATTAACAACACTGATATTGCAGAATATTGAAATTATTGAACAGCAAATGAAACTACCTTAACAGCAAGCTATGAATTTTTCAATAAACTACTTGCGAAACTAAGGCAATTTTAGCTAGATCTCTTGAAATTGAACTTTATGTGCACAATGAAACTAAGATCTAGAAAATTGAAGGGATCTTGATAATTAGATCTATGTATGATTTTCTTTATGAGATAGATCAAATTTAAAAAGAGACCTTAAAGTAACCAGTTTGAAGGAAGGTTTAATAATTTTAAAGGAGAGAAAGGGGAAGAAAGGTGCTTGTTGTTGAAGCAGATCTGCAGAGGGACCTTGGTAGAGAAGCACCGAGGGGCACGATCTTAGCAATCTCTGCTGGAAATCAATGGAATCAAACCTGAACCATCGATCTTCTAGCTACGGCAAACCTGTAAGCTACAACACAATTCCTGCATACAGAACTATCAGATCTGAAGATACATATGAGAAAGGGATGATACAGTATGCAAATAACCTTATTTAACATACAAGTATTAACTCATTCAAACATATGCAGCTTATAGAAAGTAAGTAAGCTTACTTACAATGATCTATCCTTATGATTTAAGAAACCATTCAGGCAGACAATAATTAAGTGCAAAAAACTGGAAAAATAGCAGTTTCACCTCGATTGCAGCAAGACAATGACAATCCACACATGAAAGATACTCCACAATTGAGCCTCCAAAGCTTTTCTTTATTCAACAAAATAAGATCAGTACACAGTTTACAATGGCAAGCCATTCAGTCCAGCTCTAACTAGCTTGGAAGAGGAGGCTGTGCCTTGATTTATACAAATTGCAGGCCATCTAGCCCAGGGGGGGCGCAATTCCTCATGGAATCAAGTGAAATCAGCTGATGGATAGTTCATCAATGCAGAACTGAGGCTGAAATGAGCCTACTTGTCAACCGGGGGCCTGATCTGGCTGACACATCAACCCATACATTGACACATCGGCCCACAGAGCATCCAGGAGAGCCAAAACGTGTTGAAGAGAGAGGGGGGGCGCAATTCCTCATGAAGACCACTGTAGATCAGCTCCAGATCTGATTTGATCCCTTCCTTTAGTCAAGGATTTGTCAGATCCAGTCAATCTGCTCTAGATCTGATTGATTTCAGTCAAATCGGTTGAGAATCCATTGAGTTATTGATTTTGGATTTGCTCCATTATTCATCAATTTATTAATTAAAATAATCAATAATTGATTTTTGGGGCTTTCTGGCCTGAGTGATGGAAGATCACACAAAACTTAGGAAAAAGTGGGTCCATGGGTTTACATGGTGCTCTTAGCTTCAAAATGAGCACCTACATGACTGAAATTGATTATTTGGCCCACTTTTATTATAGACTCAATTTTTCCAATTAAAATATTAAAAAATAGCCTAAGTTTTGGAAAAATTAAAATTTAATAAAAAACCCTGAAAAAACTGAAAAATTGAAAAATTGAAAAACACCTAGGGGGACTTAGACATGTTCATATGACTCAAAAAAGATGTCTAGAGTGCTTAAACATTGACACATAGACTCTAATAACCTCGATAGGCACAAATGCCAAGCCGACCACCCCAACTTTGGAGGTATGGAGTGAAAAACTCAGAAATTATCAGTCGTTTATTCAACAACCAATAATAACCAAGGCAAAAAACACCCTGGGCTGATCGGATTGACAAATGAAGTCTAAGAGACCGAGTCTTTTACAGACACTATCATGCTAGAACATTTATTACAATTCTTCCATGGGGTATGAACATGTGATATGATACAACAAGCACTTCCCAGTAGTACTTCCAAAGGTCTTTTTTAAGTCCGAACAAGTTAACCCTGTCTGGTTCACCAGGCTCACTTGATAAAAACCACTAAGTACAACTTAGGTGGTAACACCTCCTCCCGCAAGAGAAATCTACTTCAAGTTAGAATTGATCCACAAGAGAATAGACTATGAATGAAAGATGAATCAAGAAGCATAACCAATAATCAAAGACACATTAGAAAGCCCCCTGATTGCCAATGCCTTCAGATTAAGAGTTAGATCTGTTAGATTTTCTCAAAATTATAGCAATATATCTTAATTTCATTTATCAATAGGATCACTAGAAGATAGACAAAGCATAGAACAATAACACAAGTATTTTTCAGCTGGGAAACCCAATTGGGAGAAAACCCAACAACCTTCATCTAGAGATAATAATTCTGAGATTAGAGTACAATGAAGAAAGAAAAGAAAAATATGGAAATGCTTTCCAAAGGTTGAAACCCTAAAAACAATCTTCTCCTACAGTGTATGCGAACTTCTCTAAGTTGTTGCATAGCTGCACTCTGCCAAAAACTATGCACTTCACTTGTGCTGCTACGCTGCTGTTGTATGTAATAATGAGGAGGGGCACCTCCTATTTATACTGTTTTCCCACCCAAAAATTAACCGAGGCCGCCTTCACTTGGGGGAGCAATACAATTTTATATTTTATAGTTTATATTTATTCTTTTATTGCTGGATTTTCACCCCAAGGATTACATTGTTCTTTCTAGGGTTTGTATGAATGATTACAACAAGTTCAACTCCTGAAGGAGGACAATAAGAATAGCTTCTAAAGTTGCACAAACTCCAACACTCCCTCTCAACAAGGAAGGTATTCTTCGATCTTCATCAACATCATGGTCATCTGGGTTTCATCTGTACATCTATATTGTCTCCATCATCTCTAAACATACTGAAGGTTGTCTTTATGAATTTGTCCTATCCAGATGTCTGAGAGAGAATATTCTGCTACCTATCTGTCTCTACTGCCGATGGAATACTTCCATGCCTGGCTAGAGATCCTGGATGAGCACACGTGCATGATTGTCTACTACATGTTTGTCTCATCTGCCGATGGGGGTACTCCCATACCTAGCTGAGAACCTGAATGAGTAGAGGTACTTGTGCAATCACACGACCATCTACTACCTGTTTGACTCATCTGCCGATGGGATTTCTCCCATACCTGGCTAAGCACTTGGACGAGCAGAGGCACCTGTGTGAGCTCGACCATCTACTACTTGTTCGTCTCATCTGCCAATGGGATTTCTCCCATACCTGGCTGAGAACCTGGACGAGTAGAGGTACCTGGGCAAGGGTATAGTGAGTGTTTCTTGTTGACGTATTTGTAACTTCGGAAGATGTTCTGATGTATATTATCATTGTATGTTGTTGTACCCCCATTGGGGATGTGTGTTACCCCTTTACGGGATGTCTAAATTGTGTCTAGACCTTGAGGTACAACCTCTATTGTAAGTCAGGGAAATAGTCCCCATTGTAACATTATGTAATATGTAATTATGGTCTCTGTACGAGAAGTCAGAGGAGGAGAGAAAGATAGCTGCTGAACATTTCTTATTACTGTTTTTGATCATCTTACTATTCTAAAGAAGTTTGCGAGGTTTTCTCCTTTACGGTTTCCCTAATGAAAATCTTTGTGTCTTGTGTATCTTTTATATCTTATGCATTTTGCTGCACTTGTTATTCTTTCAGTTAAAGATCCTAGATAATCTAACCAGATATTAAGAAAATCTAACATGGTATCAGAGCCACTCTAAAAGAAGGCACTATGCAGCTGTGGGAACTAGGGCTTCCTAGTTGAAGGTGTTCTCTCCATAGATCATCAAGCAAGGAGGGCTAGGCTAACTCGCCTCACTAGGGCGCATCTATTGGTGGTTGCAGTTTCTGAATCAGAGAGTTTCACTATGTAACCGAAATATAGCTACAATGCCAGCTAATGGAAATTAGGGTTTCATACCTGAAAACCCTAGAAGACTGAATTTAGTCATTCTAGAAATTTCGCTATAACACGATATTGGAGAAGGCTTAGAAGCCGAAACTCTTACAGGCCGAAGAGAAATTCTTGCTGTACCTTGTGTAAAAGTTTGAGCCTCAGATTCGCTATACTTTAGGAGATAAGGTTCCAACCTCCTCTAGAATACAGTCATAAACAGGTGACTTAGGGAGATTTGCTATATCTTGGTCTAGGAAGGTCCAAACAAAATTTCGCAAGATGTTGTAGGTAGGGAACGAACTCTAGTTTCTGTGGTACACTTTTCAGATCCAGAATTTGAAACAGTGACACGTGGCAATCCGTACAAGTTCGCTATGTTGAACAGTCCCCAAAATAGTCACCTTGGGAAAATCAGAATAAGTCCCACTTGGAGAATCCATTTATGCTCTAACCTATGGGGTTGGAAAGAAGACATATCAGGCTATCTCAGTGAGAAGTTTCAGTCTGTAAAGATTTGAAACTTCGGAGATACAACATAATCAATTTCAGACAATTCTACAAAAGAAATTGGAAAACTAGGGCTTACTGTTTCGGAAACTTACCACCACTGTTTTCGAAAAAAAAAAAAAAGGTACATTGGACAACTCGCCTTGAAGAGGCCAATCTTTCTGTCCAATCAGAATTTTGAAATTCCAAGTTTGAAAAATTAGGGTTTCTCTAACAAACCCTAGATCAGCCAGCTCCAGAACCAGGTCAGACACCTCAAATTGGTAAGATCTAAATTTTTTTCTATTAACATTTGAGGTTCTCATTTCAAAATGACTAATCACACCCAACTTGGTGAAGCTGACAACTTTCGAGTATGGAAGTATATGACCTCCGTGATCTTTCAAGAAATTGACTTGGATCAGTATTTCAGTAAGGAAGTTCTAAGAGCCAAAGGGAGATGAGGCTAAGGCTAGAGCCAAGAGAATCATTGTAGATTCTATTAAAGATCATCTCATCCCTCATGTGTCATCCTTGAAGACACCAAAAGGAAGTGTTCGATTCTATGACGAAGCAATCGAAAAAGAACAAGAGATTGTTATAACCACCTTGAATGGCGACCCAAGGTCATGGGATTCATTCATTCGAGGAATGTGTGCCAAAAGGAAGTGATCACCTTCAACAAACTTTAAGAAGAGTGCAGACAAGAAGAAGCTCGACTCATATTAAGATAAGAGAAGATGGGAGCAACTGAAGATCAAGCTCTCACAATTCAAAGAAGATCCCTCAAGTGATGAGGAATATGAAGGACTCAATTTTTGAAGAACCTCTTATCCATCTTAGCATTTGGATAAGAAATGATGTTGTTATGAATGAAGAAGATGATGAAGCTAAAGGCTCAAGAAGGAGTCTACCCATGAAACAAATAAAGATAAGTATTCAATTGTCATTTCATGATATTGTTTGGTTATACATTTGTTTATATTCAATTGATGTTTGAGTATTTTTCATTTATACTACTGAATTGCACATATTGGGTAAGAAGTCAATGATGGTGTACAACATTCCATTACTACTTATCTAGATTGAAACCTCTTTGCTAGCATATTAAGAGTAGTACACACTCTTAACAACATTGGGTAGAATGCATCTAGAAGTTGTTGTATGTATACATGATATGGATGAATGTTGTAGCATTGGCTAAAATAGTCGCATGGCTATGTGACATATATTTGTCACTATTAATATGTTTTGGAAATTATGATTTGTTTCTAATCATGCAACTGAACTTGACTTGTAGATCATTCCAAAGAACAAGTAACGACAGTGCAGAAGAGGAACCTGAAGCTTCCCGGGTCAAAGACACCAAGGAAAAATAAAGAGCATCAAAAGAATATAAAGAGAATGGTAGATCCACCTTGAGAGATGAAGACCACCTAGGGCATGAGAAATAATCCAAGATGAAGAATAGTATGACGAGACTTCCAAAGAAAGCAATAGGCCTCAGACACACTCTAGTTATGTGACACTGTTGAGCGACATCATTGATGCAGAGCCTTCCAGCTATGAAGAAGTAGCCAAGAAGAAAGGGAAGGAGACTATGATCAAAGAGTACTAGTTCAAGAAGAATGATGTCTAGGATGCGTTGTCGAGACCCAAAGGGAAGTCCGTAGTGTCTTCCATATGGATTTACAAGATCCATCACGTAGTAGATGGCATCATCGTGGGATACAAGGCAAGATTCATAGCATGAGGCTTCTCACAAAAAGAAGGCACAGACTACGAAGAGACATTTGCACCAGTGACATGGTACACTTCCATTATATCCATACGTACAGGTATGAGATGGGAGATACATCAGGTGACATCAAGATAACATTCTTGAATGAGGTAGTCAAGGAGGAAGTATACGTAGAGTAACCACTGGGAGTTGAGACACATGACATGTAGACTCATGTGTGCAAATTAAAGAAGGCCTTGTACAAGCTCAAAAGGCACCCATGGGATAGAACATACAGTTACATAAGGAGCTTGAAGATCACCTAGAGTGATGAAGATCGTAAGATTTGCTACAAGATTGAAGATGAAAGCCTATAAAGTATGACAAGCTCACAAATGGGTGCAAGAAGAACTTTTCAACAAAGTTCAAGATAGATGATCTTGGTATCCAGTGACCCTAGATGGATACATAGAATATTAGTAGCAGAAGGAAGCTACCTGTCACTCCATTACAGAATGTTTCAATACATAGAGTACGAAAGGCAGAGGGAGAATGATGCTCCGCTTTAGAGGGAATGACTGCAGAAGATCCTTAGATTCAACATGGTGCAGCAGGATGGAAAACTTACTGATGGCTCTAGGATTTACTGAGAGTAAAGCGGATTCCAACCTTTACTTCAAGGTTGAAGGCGAAAGACCAGTGATGCTCCTATTATATGTCAATGACCTATTCCTAACAGGAAAAGAGGAACTCTTTAAAGATGCAAGAAGGAGACTTTCTACAGAGTTCAAGATGAAAGACCTAGGGATAATGCATTACTTCTTAGGCATGGAGGTGTGGAAGAATGCGAATAAGATTTTCCTTGGTCAAGGAAAGTATGCAGTGGAGATTCTGAAGAAATTCAGAATACTGGACCGCAAGGCGATAACCACACCTATGGCATCAAACTTGAAGCTTTTGTGTGATGCTTCATTAGAGACGATTGATGCCACGATGTATCGTCATATGATTTGTTCATTGACGTGCCTAATGAATACAAGACCAACCATATGCTTTGTTGTGAACAACCTGAGCCAGTTCCTGACGGATCCGAGACATGCTCACCTGGTTGCAAAGCATGCAGTGAGGTACCTGAAGGGTACAGTTGAGTATGGGCTCAAGTATGATACGAATTAGAAGACTAACCTGCATGGTTATGTTGATTCTGATTGGTAGCGCCACTAAGAAGAAGAGCACCTTGGGTTGCTTCTTCAGTTTGAGATCCATTATGGCCTACTGGTTTGGCAGGATGCAGTCCTGCATGGCGCCGAGTACAGCTGAGGCAAAACATGTTGCCACTTGCTCGACTATTTGTGAGGTAGTATGTTTCTTTTGAAAGCTACTATTTGATTTGATTGATTTGACTTGCATTTTTGTATGATGCAGAGAGGAGCAGTGAAGCTCTATTATGTGATATAGATCGAGATCTCTCAAAAGAGGGAGTGATGAGTTCTAGCATAGCCTGTGAGATAGGTTGTCTGAGCATAAAATCCTAACGAAGCTCGTAGGTTGCTTAGACGTAATCAGTCTTGTAGGTTGTCCTCGGATTTAATAAGTCTCGACGAAGCTCGCAGGTGATTCTTAGACATAATCAGTCCTGCTGAGATTCTATGCTAGAAATGGCCAGAGTGAAGTTTGGATACTTTAAAGAAAAGCTTGGTGTACTTCAGATTGAGGTTCCTTCCGAGGGGAAGTGATGAGTCTGGAAGACGCAGATACACATGAGCCTTTCTGACATGGTGTCCGGCTAGGTCCTCCCATGGTCGTTGATGTAAGTGCTGGAGCCTTTTCAACATGGTGGCAGGCTAGGTCCTCCCATGGTCGTTGATGTAAGTGCTGGAGCTTTTCCTACATGGTGGCAGGTTGGTCCTCCCATGGTCATTGATGTAATTGCTGGAGCTTTTCCAACATGGTGGTAGGTTGGTCCTCCCATGGTCATTGATGTAAATGGTAAGCCTTTCCTGGATGGTTGTAGGTTTGTCCTCCCATACCGGTGGATGTAAGTGTTGTGTTATGTCTATCTGGGCTATGCTTTGTGTGATGACGAGATGATCTGAAGATGATAAGGTAACAATAGGGTACACATGTGTTGCAAGGCATGTAATTAGTCCTAGGATGCTCTTTCAGGTTTTGCAATGGCATATAATCAGTCCTGGGAGATCTTGCAGGTTTTGCAAGAGGCATATAATAAGTCCTAGGATGTACCTACTTGATGGCTTGCTCACAGAGATGATGAAGACGTACCAGGAGGCTAGGCCTACATCCAACACGAAAAAGGGATGGCATTATAGAAACTTCTGATGACAGATAGTATGGGATGATGATCAAATTATAAGAAGATGATGGCAACAACTATGATGAATACTTTATGACTCCTTGATGATGAAGACTTGACCAGATGTGTTGATGACTGTGTAGAGAGAGAATACCTTCCTAGTTAAGAGGGAGTGTTGATGTATGTTTAACTTTAAAAGATATTTTGATGTATATTATCATTGTATGTTGTTGTACCCCATTGGGGATGTGTGTCACTCCTTTACGGGATGTCTAAATTGTGTCTAGACCTTGAGGTACAAATTTTGTTGTAAGTCGGGGCAATAGTCCCCAGTGTAACTTCATGTAATATGTAATTATGGTCTTTCTAGGAGAAGTGGGCCCCATGTGAGATGACATGTAGCCTTGGGTCTTATATTTGGTCAGTGACTTGAAAGAGTATAAATAGGGAGGCATTCTCCCTCATTTATACACACCTTACACACTCTCTAAGGCGCATGAGAGAGAGAGATAGTTAGAGGAGGAGAGAAACATAGCTGTTGAACATTTCTTATTACTGTTTTTGATCATCTTACTATTCTGAAGAAGTTTGCGGGGTTTTCTCCTTTATGGTTTCCTCGATGAAAATCTTTGTCTTGTGTATCTTTTATCTTTTATGCATTTTGTTGTATTTGTTATTCTTTCAGATAAAGATCGTGGATAATCTAATCAAATCTTAAGAAAATATAACATTTCTTATTCATCTCTCCCTCTCAAGGAGGGATACATTCTCTTCTACTCCAAGTCTTCCGCAAAAGTATTCAAATTTCACCCTAGGAAGAGGCTTGGTGAGAACATCTGCAATTTGGTCATTTGTCGGAATATACTGTAGCTCGACTGCACCTTTTTGCACCATATCACGTATGAAGTGATACCGAATCTCTATGTGCTTTGACTTGTCATGAAATATAGGATTCACTGACATCTGCAGTATTGAGAGCTAGTGAGTTCTACTTCCTACTGCACTGAAACAACATCTTGAAGTACTCTTCCTATTAGTAGAGCATCTGGCCCAATCTGAGTCTGTAAACCCTTGCAATTTCAAGTCACATTCTGAATCATATTGTAGACCATATCCCACAGTGCCACGTAAGTATCCGAGCACATGTTTCGCAGCAATCCAGTGAATCTTCCTCGGTTCGCACCTGAACTGACTGAGAGCATTCACATCAAAACAAATATTTGGTCTGGTGTTCGTCAGATACATCAAGGATCCAATCATCTAGCTATACATAGTGGGATCAATCAAATTTGAATTTGACGCAGAATTCCTCAGCTTCTTCAAGTTTGCATCCATCGGAGTAGCTATGGACTTGTAGTCCAACATTCTAAATCTCTTCAATATATGTATGGTGTATTTTCCTTGTCCTAGGAAAATCTCTTTCTGCCTCTGCCATACTTCTAATCCCAAGAAGTAGTGCATCAATCCAAGATCCTTCATTTCGAACTTAGAGGCGAGTTTCTTCTTACACCATAAGATAAGTTTCTCATTTCCGATAAGAAACAAGTCATCAACATATAGACCCAAAATTAGTGGCTCATTATTCACAACTTTGTAGTAAAGGTTGGGGTCTGCGTCACTCTTGGTGAATCCCAGACTCACCAGGAATCCGTCTATCCATCCATACCAAGCACGAGGTGCTTGCTTGAGTCCATATAACACCTTTTTCAACTTGCATACGTGAGACTCCTTTCCATGGACAACAAACCCTTGTGGTTGTTCAAATATACTTCTTCCTCAATAATACCATTGAGAAAGGCAGTCTTGACATCCATCTGATGCAACTTCCACCCCATAGCTGTAGCAATAGCAATGATCGATTTGATGGAAGTGTATCGAGCCACATGAGCAAATGACTCATCATAATCGACTTCTTTCTGAGAGAACCCTCTGGCAACAAATATGGCCTTGTATTTTTCAATACTCCCATTTGCTCCATGTGGAGTTTCATGCTCCTTTGCATTCTGCAAAATTTGTCGTGCCCATCTAGGTCTTTTCTGGCTTACTGCCATATCTGTGAGAGCATCATCTAACTCAAATGGATCAATGGGACTGATTGGTTTTTTAAGACTCCCTCTTAATGTTTGGAGGGGGAGATGATCTCATCTCTTCATCGTCATCGATCTCCATATCTGATCCTCTTTTTTTTTGGATAGCCATTTCTTCTTCAAAGGTTACATCCTGCCTGACTTTGATTTGCCTCGATCTCGTGATGTATATTCTATAATCCTTTGAAGACTCACTGTATCCCACAAATGCTCCCTTTTTGCTTGAAGGTTCTATCTTGGGCACATGAATGTAGACTGAAAAGTAATTGTCCATCCTGGTGATGACCAGGTTCATCAAGGATCCTTCGAGTCAAAACAACAGTGTCACCAGGTTTCTAACTTTCTATTATATGTAATAGACTCGAATCTTTTAATTTGAGGGATAACTACCTCCGTCTCTCAGAATTCGGTTGAGTAAATCTTGTTGAAGTAGCAGACATACCGACATTCATAGAAGCTTTCTGCTTCCGATCACCAAATCTTTGCATGAGATTATTATGGGTCTGAGAGTCATAATACATAATTCTAGAGGCTTTCTGCTTCTGTTCCATCCGTATATCAATGGGATCACTTGTCTTTGTAGATCATGGCATTTCCTACAAGTCAAATGCTGTCAGATGGTTAGCGATATTTCATAATCAATGTAAACTAATGTAGATAGCCTTTTAGTCAATGCTCTGACACAACACACATAGAGCCATTATTTGGATGCTTATAGTCTCCATTATAGCATACCATTAAGAGTGTGTACTACTCCAGTATGTTATAAAGGAGTCGTCATCCTAGATGGGTTGTGTAGCATGACAGGCTATTTAACTACTTGAATTTAGAAATGTAATTCTGTGTAAAACATATTAAAAAAACAACCAGATCTAATCTACTAGAGCATGTAAAATCAAATACTTATTTTTTGTAGTTTTGTGGGTGGGATCCCATTGTCAGAGTCCATTGATATTCATATGCTTGCTTGACGATCATCACAATCTGGATCTTCATATCATTTCTTAGAAGAACTCTGAATGATCATCCTTCCTTGGCTCCTTGTGAGGAGGGTCTTCTTCTACATCAACAGCTGAAGCTTCATGCTTCCTTTTGATTGAACTTCAACAACTACTGGCATAATGACTGTATTTCTTGCACCTGTAGCATTGTATTTGAGATACATCCTTCTTCTCTTGTTTCTTCTATTCTAGGGGAGGACTTGATCTGATATCTTGGTGCTTGTGATTGGAGGACTTCCTTCCCCTTCCCTTGCCTTTCTTGGCATGAGATACGAATGCTTGCTTTTCCTCAAGTTGAGTGCCATGAAGTCTTTGGCATGTTGCGATTCTTGTTTCTTCCTGAGTGCATTCTATCCATAGCTTATCAAATTTGGGCAACTTGGTCTAACCACTTATAGTTTGGATAAAAGACTCCTAAGATGGTGGGAGACCATTTAAGGTGGTCATAACGAGATACTTTTCTTCAATATTGTCTCCACTGGACTTTAGCTTTCCTCGGAGCTCGATGATCCTCATGAAATATGAGGCAATATCCTCGGACTTCATCATCTTCATGTTCGACAGTTGATTCCTCAATGTGAGAGTCACATTGATGCTACCGTGTTCAAATAGCTTCTTTAGAGTTTTGAACATCCTCCTCGCCGTCGTATTTTTTGAGATCTGATGAACCAAGTGATCTCTAACTAAGTCCACTAAGATCCTCCTTGCTTTGGCATCATCCTTTCTCTAGCGAGGTTTGTCTTCTACGGCTTCTGGTTCTAGGACCTTTTTATTTACACACTGTAATAGGTCATTTTCTTCTAGTAGGAGAAGAACCCTACACTTCCAGACGATCTTCAACCTTCATGCTGATCATATTGATTGTAAATCTGGATCTGAAACCCTAGTAGAGACTAGGACCTTTTTATTTACACACTGTAATAGGTCATTTTCTTCTAGTAGGAGAAGAACCCTACACTTCCAGACGATCTTCAACCTTCATGCTGATCATATTGATTGTAAATCTGGATCTGAAACCCTAGTAGAGACTAGGTCAAAATTGAAGGTTGGAGTTTTGGAAACCCGACTCCACAGATAAATGTGCCTTAAAGAGGCGAGTTGAGAAGAGGTAGAGTCGAGCCAAAACTATGGAGGAAGTAGGTAAAAAATTGAAACCCTAATTTTTGTTGCAGCAGCAGAATTAGGTCAAAATTGAAAATTCTTAGAATTGAATTCTATCTTCACCAAAAGATGCGCCCTCCTTAGAGCGGAATTCCCAAGGCTCTTTCTTTGCCAAAAGGTTGAGTGAAGACCTTGAAAGATGAAACCCTAGTTTTGACAGGTTACCAACAGAGTTCCGATAATGGCTTCTTCTAGTACTTCTCTGATACCATGTTAGATTTTCTTAAAATTATAGTAGTATATCTTAATTGCATTTATCAATAGGATCACTAGAAGATAGACAAAGCACAGAACAATAACATAAGTATTTTTCACCTGGGAAACCCAATTGGGAGAAATCCCAGCAACCTTCATCTAGAGATAATAATTCTAAGATCAGAGTACAATGAAGAAAGAAAAGAAAAATATGGAAATGCTTTCCAAAGATTGAAACCCTGAAAACAGTTTTCTTCTGTAGTGTATGCGAACTTCTCTGAGCTGCTGTATAGCTGCACTTTGCCAGAAACTGTGCACTTCATTTATGCTGCTACGATGTTGTTGTGTGTAATAATGAGGAGGGGCTCCTCCTATTTATACTGTTTTCCCACCCAGAAATTAACTGGGGTCGACTTCACTTGGGGGAGCAATATAATTTTATATTTATTCTTTTATTGTTGGTTTTTTCACCCCAAGGATTACATTGTTCTTTCTAGGGTTTGTATGAATGATTACAACAAGTTCAACTCCTGGAGGAGGACAATAAGAGTAGTTTCTGAAGTTGCACAAACTCCAACAAGATCTTTCACAAAAACGCCCCAAGAGAGGACATTCTCTTGCACACAACACGATCCTCACAAAAAAAATATATTTGGAACAAGTATAAATCAATTGGAACACCTTCGGAAATAATTTTGCAATCAAGCACACGAACAATCTATGACAAAGAAGACCAAGATTTCTCTGAAAAATATCTTCTCTATTCCAATAGCCAAGATCCAAATTTCTCGATTCCATATAATGGAGGGATCACAACTCTTAAATAGATCAAGAGTGTGTCCACATTTAACTAATATCCATCCAACAGTCAAGATTAAAACATCATCAACGGTGGAGATCATATTTTTTTTATTATCTTTACATGGATCAATACAAAGGGGGGCACACTTTGCCCAATGATTCCTTTGTAAGGCGAAATACATCATAACATAAGATATCATCTTGTGGTACATAAAAGAGAAGTCACCTAGGGACATAAATCACCCTAGGAGCCACCTTAACAACATAACATAAGATATGACAAACGAATACATCATGTGCCAAGGTGAGGGATGCCCCATGGGGAACGCCCTCCCTCAATGAGAAAATAAAAATAATATGGGCCTGATGCTGAGTGAAATAGGTGCAAAATGATTCAGAGATCCATAACACATCATCAAAAATCATTACCAAGCCACTTCCCTGACCTCACTAACCAAATCAATTTCCTTAGTGAATTTCATAGTCCATTTTTTGTTGGTACTATTATCGCATATATTGTAGCTGGGACACCATGATGCAACATGCAAATTGATCTCTTTATTTTTTCTAATCTAGACAGTCAGATGAGGAAATAACATGGATCATCATTACAACATGAGCCATTCAAAGCCTTTGTTTAGTAGCAGATACATAGTATTTCTTTGCTAGGACTGAGATCTCCTTGTCCATTAAGATGACTTCAGTGGTGACTTAGTTCATTTGAGCATAGCAACAAAGATGGTACACAGTTCACAGATGGGCATATCAGTTAGAGACATGTATATGGTGAGATCATGCATATTGCTTCTTGGTAGGATTTTGCTTTTGATGTATACTAACACCTTTGGCTTGTTATGCTATGATGATTATGGTGACCTATGCTTATATTATATGATGATTAACTTGTGTTGAGAATAATTTGAGAATATGATGTTGAAGACCATTGCTTATGCCATGCTTTACGCAAATTTTAAACTTTATTGCTATGTTGGTTCCATGTGTCACTTGTCCCCATTCATCTAGTCTCATCTATAATTGATTTATCCCATGACTTAGGATTAAGACCTGTGAGATTGAATAACCTTTTCCCCACTTTGACCCTTATGCACGATGGATCCCATGTTGTTTTGTGTCTCGGCTTTGAGTTGTGCAACAAAACTTGTTGAAGCCATGATCCTTTTCGGCCAGGAGAACCCGTTGGTGTTGCTTCTTGAGCTTAGGTGAGTTGGGTTTTGAAGCATTGACCTATCTGGTTGGTTGCCCTCGATGTTTGGTCCCGACTGTGGATATTCCCCCTAGTTGTTGGAAGAATTGTCAGCTAAAACTTGAAGTAATATGTCTACCATTATTACATGCATTATGTGTTATATGCTATAGACTATGAAATGTAAGCCCACAAATAAATTTGCAAATTGTGTCCTTAGACACAATTCAAAAAGAGGACTATGAAATGAAATTGTGAAAGGCTCAAATAAAGCAGTGGACAAAAAAATGCAAAATCTAAAGACTGTTGGCCATGTTATCTAAAATGTAATGATTAATTCCTCACGGAGCTTGCATGTTTTGATGTGAGATGGAGTAAGGGACAACTAATTCTAAGTGTCCCCTAGGATCTCTTCACTACAGTTTCTTGTATACTCAACGCAAGGGACCTAGAAAAGATCCCCATGGAACTTGATTATTAAATTTGATGTGAGTTGTAGACATGTTAAAGTTGAATGGACTCTTTTAGATCAACTCATCCATTTGTGAGACACCGCCATTCCTCGTTGTCATCTATCATGCATATGTCACTATGGTTGTGTGTATTTGTCATCATTTGAAGAGATCACATGATCAAAGTCAACTAAAAGTCATACCCTTTTTCCTCAGCCTTGTTTTCTATCTTCATCCAGCATCAACAAAGTGATTAAACTTTGTAACTATGGCATATACAAGGGACTTCTAGAAGATTCAATGATAGTTCAAATACACAAGTATATCTTATTGATTATTATTATTATTATTATTGTCACCATGATTCTGATTAACACAATTTAAGTTGGGTTTTAATATACATCTTGGAGCAGTTCTTACCTTGGATGCATGCAGGTTTAGCTCAGTTTAGTATCTCACCTCCAGTTTGAGTATTTTTATCCTAGTCAACCTAGTTGACCAAGTCAAACACGGTTCCCCCATGTCCTCTAAGTGTCAAACTTGCAAAAATAATGATTTATCATGTTGAAAAAATGGACTCTATGAGGTAATTCGCCCCCTTCAAATGTATTTGTCTAAGTCGATCCATGTACTGTAAAATCAAAAGATCTCCAATGTTGATGATGTTTTAATCTTAACCATTGGATTCATGTTGGTTAGAATGTGGACACACTCTCGGTCTATTTAAGAGTTGTGATCCCCTCATTGTATCCATAGGGAAAATTTCTACTCTTGGCTCTGGATATTTGAATAAAGAGATTTTTGCAGAAATTCTTGGATCTCCTTTTTGGGATGTTCTTGTCTTTGATTGGAAAGTTTATCTTTCTTAGCATTTGGAAATATTTTTCAGGGTAATAAATATTTTTGGAAGATAGTGTTTTGCATGCAGGAGGGCATTTTCTCTTTGGACGTTTTTGTGGATCTCCCAACTCGTTTCTCTTGAAGACGTTTTCATAATCATGTAGTTTTTCAATAGTATCTTTGATCTTTGATATGCACTCTGATTTTCTTGTGTCTCCAGTGTCTTTTTCATGCGTAGCAAATCTCAATTTCAGTGGTTTGACTGTGCAGGGAAGAGGGTCGTGCTACCTCACTTGGGTGAATCGTTTCCACTTGGTACTTCGTCAAAATTGCTTCAAATTCATTGAGACAAGATAAATCATTATTTGCAAGGCATTTACAAGATTTTCAGGGTAATATATATTCTATATCTCTTGTTTTAGATTTATATTCCATTAGTTATAAATTTCTCTAGCAAAACCATCATTTAAAACCCTCAAATTTTAGATTTATAGTATTTGGTTTGCGACTGACTTTAAAACAATAAACCCACATTGGAAATAAATAAAAAACCCTTAGTTTAAATTTTCATGATCATTGGACTTAATTTTCCCATCAAACACACTGGTCGTTCCTCCAAGGGAGATTCCCTCCTTGAGGGAAGTGGGTATTTTCATTCCACAAATTGGGTATTTCTAGTTTCACCTCTAAATACATTATCTTACACCTAACAATAAATTTGAGTGTCTAATTTTATCCAATTTCACCATTTACTCCTAGATTACAATACTCAAAACCCTAGGGTAAATTGAGGCTTTTCATATAGACACTTGTTTTATTTTAGTAATTGTGCTAAACTCTAATTAATTATCCTACTAAGAGATTTAATCAAGTTACCTTGAATTATCTACTTGCATTCCTTATTTTGAGGGTAATCTTGGTTATAGGGATGCCCCCTAGGCTTAGTATCCGTACCGAGTCTAAAATGTTGGTATCCTTGATTGGCGTGACATCTGTGTTCTTTCAGAGATCTTGGATATCGTAGGTCGTGACTTTAGTTTCCTTTCCCCTCTGCCATCCTGGACAAAATCACCTTAGCGAGCAAATACAAGATTCGTTATAATAGGTACAACCTCCATATTTTGGACGGGAGGGTGGATTGAATATATTGAAAATTTTCTCCCCGATATCTTGGAATAATTGATCTCGGCTCAGTGACACTCTTGATTCCAGGAATGATCAAAACAAGGTCATTATAAGGATCAGCCTCACTGTGACTGCATAAACCCACACAATGAACCAATTTATGCTGATTAAGGATTGGGTGATGGATTTTATCGATATTACGTGAATTAGGACAATGATCCATATTAGGATGCTTTGTTAAGTGTTCTTGATCGGGTTCATTTATAACCATATCGTCATTAGGTGATTGCTCATCGAAGGAAGTTGGACTATTTTCAAAATTTTCTTCTTCTGCAAGGATATGATCAAAATCTGAATTAAAATATGTATGGCTTGAACATTGATTCAAATTATCATCAATTAGGCAATGGCTATGGATTTGATCTCCGGGAAGGTCTCCAATAGATTCACTGATGACATAATTAAGTATGGATGTTTCTTAATACTGATAATTTTGTTATCCTTCTCTATCTGTGCCTTCCTGAGGTAATGATGCCAAGATTCTAATAAGCTCCCCTTCTATATCAATATTGAGGTCATAACCTTGAAGGGTTGACATTTGCTCATCATCATTCTCTTTAATCGAAGGGTTGTTTAAAGGAAGATTCATTGTAGGATTGGGAAGGGAAATCAAATTGATAATGACAATCACCAGTTATTTCATCATAATTTTCCTGATCATCTTCATCAAATTGATTGACACTATCATCGTGAGATTGTTATTCTATGGACTTATCAATGCTTTTACCCCATTTCTATTTTAACGATTTAGTAAACATGTCATACCCAGTGATCGATCCCGGTTCCAAATGGTCAAACCATAGCTTGGCACCCCCATCTAAAGCATCACTAAGGGCACACATATAAACATCTTCATCATCAGCACCCCAATATTCCATATACCACCAAAAGACATCCAAATATCCTTCAATGGAACGGTTCCCACATAAACTAGGTAATTTTTTAGTATAATCATTTGGCATAGGATGAGGTGCCCCAGGAATTTCAGAGAAGTCAAAAGGAGAAGGTTTAACTTGTTTCCTAACATTTTGATTACTTGATTTGGGTGTCTAATGGAATTGCAAGAATCACTCACCCAAAGATTTGGATGGGTTTGACATCTATATCCAGGATGACTTATTAATTTATTAGGAGTCATTGGGATAATAACTTTAGAATACGAATGAGGAGAAAAAAAGGATTCATAAGGGTGTTCAGTTTCGGGTTCAAACCCATAATCATCCTCATACCAGGTTACAGAAAAACAAGGACCCCTTTCATCATTTTGCTCAAAATCGTCCTTATATCCATACGTTGGATGCCATCTACTTCTTTCCTTTATTCACCTTCTAGCTTCATTTACACTTTCAATTAATTCTTTCATGCATAGGATAAATACTCCTGAGTTCATTATGATTTATGGGATGGCTTCGTTTCTCAATGGATTTGCGTTGTGGATTCGCCAGGTGAACGGAATGTTGTGTTCACCAAAGGATAATGTCATAGGAGAGGTGAGTAAATAAAATAGTGATTGTGAAAATTTAACCAATTAAAAATTCAATCACTAAATTTAAACCGGATGTGATATGAATGATAGAAAAGCAGACTCATTCACAGACACCGAAGGTATGTAGAATGATCCAAGGTAAGCCTCTACCTTCCCGACAATGACACAAAAAATGTTATCACAAATCTTATAGTTGCCCCTTGAGATGATCCTATACAGGATGGTAGAGGGAAGGCAACTAAAGTTGTGACCTACGGAAGCTAAGGCCTCTGATAGAATTAATTGTCAATCTACGAAAGCTACCAACATTTTAGACTCAGAAAATATACTAAGCCTAGGAGGCGTCCGTAAGACCAATATAACCCTAAAAATGAGGAAAACATGTAGATAACCTAGGGTATCTTGATTAGATCTCTTAGTGTTGTGTTTAATTGGATTTTTGAATGGTTACTAAGAGGAGAAGAGTGTCTATGTGAAAAGCCCCAATTTACTTTGGGTTTTAAAGCATGAAAATCAAATTTAAGGGTAAATGGTGAAATTAAAAAAAAATAAGACACTCGGATTGATTGCTAGAGGTAAGATAAGACAATTAAAGGTGAAACTAGCAATACCCAACTTGCGAAATTCGAAATAACCACTTCCCCAAGGAAGACGTCCCTTTTCTATGGGTAAACCCAGTGCTTTAAGTGGGAAAATGGAGTTCGATGTTCACGGAAATTTAGATCTGAGGGTTTTAAATTATTTAAGTGGGTTTTCAGTTTTAAAGATCGTTGCAAACTAGAACCTACAAATCTAAAAAAATGAGGGTTTTAGCTTTAGGGTTTTAATGAAAAGAAAATGTAGCCTCAATTAGATAGAAAATTTAGAGAGAGAAATTACATGAGAAAAATTACTTGATGTGTTTGAGGATGAATTCTGCAGTGAAGAAGACTATCCCCACATAGATCAAGTGGAAACATGGTGAGATCTAGCTTCAACCAAGTTGTCCAAGGATCCAAGTGTGCCCTCTCCCCTGCCAAGGTAAGTAACAACAATGAGATTGGCAAGAAAAAGATCGAATGTTGACGAGAAACAAAAGAGAAGAGAGTAAGAGATCATGCGATAGAAATACTCCCTATAACCACAAGATCTAGACAAGAGAGCAAGGTGGGTATCCTCCACAAGTGCGCCCCTCTCCAAATCGATTTCCTTGTCAAGCAATAAAAACGGATCCCAAAAGATATGCCACATATTTTCCAATGCAAGCAAAAGATAGCATCAATCGATCACTAAGAACATTTTTCAATCATCCACACAAGGCAATAAATTCCAAAATATTTTCTCTATTATTCTTCAAGAGTCAAGGGTGCCAAATTTCTCAGATGGGATACAATGAGGGGTATGTCCTCTTTATATAGCTTTTGAGAGACACAAACCCTATCTTTCTTTTTCATTCAATGGTTGAGATTAAAACATCATCAACGGAGAAGATTACATCTTTTTATTTTCACATGGATCAATACAATTGAAGGGGGACATGGGGGGTCATTAGCCCCCCTCCCCCCCACCCAATACATATTTATAAAGATACAACTTGATTTACACACTTTTATTTTGGCCATTTTCTTCAATTTCTCCCTATGGGGGACACCCTCCCTAAACAAGCAAAAAAAAATAATATGCCCCCCCAAGCTAAGTGAAACTAGTGCAAAGTGATCTAGAAAGCCATCATACAACATCAAAAATTGTTCCCATGTAATTTACTTGACTTCCCTAGCCAAATCGATTTCCTCAAGTGATTTCATAGTTCATTTTTGTTGGTACAATATTCGAAAAATAATAAAAATCATCATAACTCTCTGTTGGCTAAGAACTGGGACAAATTGTCTGCAAAAATGAATCCGAAGATATGTTATAAAGGTACTAGTGACTATTCATATTCACTAATCCACTAAAATGCCTAGGAAAACCAAAAATATCGTCATCTCATATATAAAATAATGGTCAGAATCAATCAAAAATAATAATGAACTCTGGAACTCAATAATTGTGACCATCTGATGAAAACTAAGACTGCAGTGTTGGTCCTAGGCATGTTTGGAGAAAATATAACCATTGTTGATTTTTGTAGTCATTGCCTCGGGAACCGTGTTTGACTCAGTCAACTAGGTTGACCTAGTCAAAAGTACCCAAATTAAAAGCGGAGCAATAATCTGGATAATATTGAATACGCAATGGACAAATGAAGCTCATATGATTATGTTAGTACCCAACTTAAACATTCATAGCATGACAGTGGTACAACAATATAAGTAAACATCAAACTAAAATCAAAGTAACCATTTATTCTTTTACAAAGCTCCTTAAGCATGCTCTCTTACAAAACTTAGGCAATTAACTATCATGGGTGAGGTGGTGAAACCAAGGCTATAAGTTAAAGGGGATGACTTGATGACTTTAACATTGATCTTTCAGACAAGGGGAGAAAGGAAATCCTCTTTTATTCATGATAAATAGAGAACATTAGGGAATTAAGGTGTCTCACAAATGAGTGAATTAATTTGAGGAGTGCCCATTCAACTTTAACAATCATGTCTACAACTCATATCCAAGCTTGCATCAAGCTTCGTGAGGATGTTTTCTAGGACCCTTGCGTTGATTACACAAGAAACTATAGTGATGAGATCCTAGGGGACACTTAGAATTATCTGTCTCTTACTCCATCTCACATCAAAACCCGTAGGCTTCGTGAAGAATTAATCATTACATTTAATAATATGGCCAACAGTCTTTAGATTTAGCATTTATTTATCCACTGTTTTTTTAGGCACTTAACATTTCATTTCATAGCCCTTTTTAGTTGTCTAAAGACACACTTTACAAATTTATTCATGGGCTTGCATTTCACAATATATAACTTGCAACACATAATGCATGTAATGATGGTAGAACACGTTGCTTCAAGTTTTAGTTGACTACTCTTCGGGGAACTAGGGGGGATATCCACAGTCAGTACTAAACATCAAAGGAAACTGACCAGAGAGGTCAAGGCTTCAAAACCCAACTCACCTATGCTTAGGAACCAACACCAGCGGGTTCTCACGGCCTAGAAGAATGAAGGCTTCAACAAGTTTTGTTGCACAACTCAGAGCCAAGACACAATACAACATGGGGTCTGTCATCATAAACTCAGTGGGGGAAAAGTGTCTTCACTCTAACAAGTCAAAGTTGAAGTCAAGGTAAGAAATCATTAGGATACAAATGTGTGAAAACAATGAAAGGTGATACCAACTTAACTAGATAACGTAAGCTTGTTTGAGAGGAGCATATATAAAGGCCTTACATACAAGAATTCATAACCACTCATGATATAAGTCATCAAGAAAAATAGTACCACAGTAAGCTAACCAATGCCAAGTTAGAGCTATTAAAATAACCAATAAAGACAATCATAAATCCAAAAAACCACATGTATACCTACTTAGCCATATACATGTCTCTACTTGAAATGCCAATTTGTCAACTGGGTACCATCTCTACTGCTCTGCCTGAATAAACTATGTCACCACTAAGGTCATCTCAATGGACTAGGGAAATCTCAGTCATGGCAAGGGAACGCTCTGCATTTGCTGGAATGAGCTTTGGCATTATCAATACTCAATAAAATGATGCATGTTGTATCCCCATCTGTCTTGTTGGTTCAAAAATAAAGAAAATATCTAGTTGTTGCATCATGGTAGCTCAGCTACAATGTATGTGATAACATGAACCTTGAAAAATATGATTGTAGCTCAGGTACAATGTATGTAATAACAAGAACCTTGAAAAATATGATGCACTAGTTTCTCCCGACAACAGTGGTAGGTGAAAAAAATGAAAATCCAAAGAACTGAAAAGTGCTTTGACAGAAAGATGCGCCCTCCTAGGGCGAGTTGAATAGTTCTTTCTCGACTAATCAGTGGAGGTAATTGTCCGGAATAGTGAGCCCTAGCTTGTTGAATTGTGGGAAACATTGTTGCACAATGTCTTCTTTCATGTTGGCTATGATACCATGTTAAGATTTTAATAGTTGTTATGCCAAAACAAAAGGATCACTGAAAGAATTACAAGCACAACAGAACAAAAGAGAACACAAAGATTTATCTTGGGAAACCCTCGTGGGGAAGAAAACCCAACAAAACTTCCTTGATATAGACTTCAACCAAGTACAATGTAAGACACAAGAAATAAGACTAGATTGCTTCCTCCTCTTCAGATGGATTGTTTCTTCTCTCTCTAGCGAACTTGATTGAGTCCTCAATGTGTCCAAATGAGGGAGGCGCCTCACCTATTTATACACATCAACTGAGAAGCCTAATAACCCAACAGGGCCGACTTCTCCTCACTGCTAGGGCCAACTTTCCTTGGAAGACTCAAAAATACATTTTAATAATACTTTTGTGGGTATTACTGACCCGACTTACAACGAAGGTTTTACCTCAAGACTTTACATGACCATATACATCAATAACATCCCCAATCGAAGGAACAAAATCTCTGAAAGGAGGAATTATAATAATAATACAAAATAAAATATCTTTCGCAGTTACATTTCCTTAATAGGGAGGGAGATCCCCTCTTCTTTCTCGCAAGCATTTGATGCCTTTCATAGGTTGGTAGAGAGCCAAAGGAAGCAACAACCTTCAGCAGCGCAGTCGAAATTCATGAAAAAGATGGATGCAATCTCAAAGGTCTCTTTGCTGGTGGAGGGGCCTCACAAGATCGCCTTGTCCTTGTCTATGAAAGGTCTGTTCGACCAATTTACAAGTCTCTTCCAAACCCCCAAGGAAATGGATTCATGGGTCCAGAAGAACTAAAAACCCGTCATCTGAGAGGAGGTGGGCACCTTCTTTGCGGGAAAAGGGTTCTTTGTGTTTCATTTTGCAAAAAAGGAAGATTGAGATCTGATCTTCAGAAATAGCTTGTATTTTATGGGACTAAGAGGGATTTACCTGAATAAATGGACTTCATATTGTTGAAATATTATAACTTCGAAGAATATTCTATATGTATCTTCTGTGGTCCCCGATGGTCCTACCGGGAGAACCACTTGTATTACTTTGTATCCCGATGCTTCTAATCAGAAGAACTAATAAGAGTCATGAGGTAGTCCCCTCTAATTGTAAAGGTGGGTCATTAGCACCCCAGTGTGGTTACTTGAGCCTACATGTGTAACTCGAGCCTACATGACAGATGAGTTAACTTAAGTGAACAGATGAATATAAATAGAGGTGTAGTGCTCCTCATTTGAGAGACACACACTCACTTGAGTAGCGCACTTGTGGAGAAGAGAAGTAGCTGGAGAAGGAGGAGGATCAGGCTTTGATCTCCTTGCTGGTTTTATCTTTTATCTTTTTGGGACATCTATATTGAGGAAGCTTTTGCTGGGTTTTTCCCTTTAGGGTTTTCCCAGGATAAATCTTTGTGTTCCTTTTGTATGGTTGTGCTTGTCTATCTTTCAGTGATCCTGTTTATATGCTTTTGTTATAAAAATGAAATGAAATACTGATGTCTTAGCTAAGCATATGAAAATTTAACATGGTATCAGAGCCACCCTGAAAGAAGACATTGTGCAGCTACAAAAGATAGGGCTTCTTAATTTTTGGGTCTCTATCCACAATCGATCAGCAAAAGAAGGCTAGACTGACTCTCCATTGAAGGGCGCATCTTTCTGTCGAAGCGGAATTCGATTCCGAGCATTTTCAGTTTTGGTGCAGAAAATTAGGGCTTTCTATAGAAAAGGAATTTTTGAGTGAGCCTAGCATAGGATTGTTCTCCTCATCAAAATCGAATTTTACAGACCTGAATCAAGAAATTTGGTTGGGTGAAACTCCGGGAAAGTCAAACCCTAGTTTGACCCCGAGCTAGAAAAACCCTAAATACTAAAACTGCTAAGTTTTGGTACATTCGCTATATCCCGATATTGACGAAGGTTTAGGAGCTGAAAATTGCAGAGGCCGAAGATAAAATCTTGATGTACATTGTGTCCAAAATTCAGCTTCAGATTCGCTATATTCTGGGAGATATGATCCCTCCAAGTTATGGTTCCAGCCTCTTCCAGAATTCATCCCTAAACAGGACACCTAGAGAAAATTGCTATAGGTTGGGCTACAGAATTTCAAATTGAATTCATGAAGATGTTCTAGAAAAAGCACAGACTATAATTTCTGTGGTCCGAAGTTCAGAACCAGAGGATGAAACAGTGACACGTGGCAGGCTGTACAACTTCGTTGTTCTGAACAGTCCTGTAACAGGCCACCTTGGGAAAAGGATCATAAATCCAAATTGGTGAAACAAATTTTGATGAAACCTATGGTGTTGGATCAAGGACATGCGAGGTTACCTCAGTGCGAAATTGCAGACACAGAGGAGGAGCAATTTTGGATATATCACAAAAACAGTGACAAACATTTTTGCAGAAGAAATTGGAAAACTAGGGCTTCCTGTTCCGAGAGCTTCCCTCTACTGTTTTCAGAAAAGGAGTACATTGGAAAGCTCCATTTGAAGAGATCTATCTTTATATCCAATCAGATCTGAAAGATTCCAAGCTTTGAAAATTAGGGTTTTTCTGACAAACCCTAGATCAGCCAGCTCCAGAAGTAGGATGGACACCTCAAATCGGTAAGATCTAATCTTTTGCTATTTGTGTTTGAGGTTCTCATTTCAAAGTGATATATCACATCAGCTTGATGACAAGCTTGGTGAAGTTGACAACTTCCAAGCATGGAAGTATTTGATCTCTCTGAAGAAAATGAATTGGACACCTTCATGAGTAGAGAGGTTCCAGTTCCAGAAGGAGATGAGGCTCAAAGCCTTACACAAGAAGAACTTGATCAAGGCCAAGAAGATCATTGTTGATTCAATCACAGATCAACTTGTACCACAAGTGTCTTCCCTAAAGAGACCGAAGATGTTTGATTCCTCAATCAAGCTATTTGAAGATAAGAACATAAATCAGAAGATGGCTTTGAGAAAATAGTTGAAGAATGTGAAGAAATCAATTCTTAAAGAACCTCTTACCCATCTTATCATTTGGATAAGAAATGATGATGTCATGATCAATGAAGAAGATGATGAAGTAGAAGGATCAAGAAGGAGTCTACCCACGAAATGAATAAAAGATAAGTATTCAATTGTCATTGCATGATATTGTTTTTTTATGCTTGATAGATTGTTTGCATTAATGACTGTATACTACTAATATGCTTGTGATGGGTAAGTAGCTCATGGTGCCATACAACTCTCCACTGCTACTTATCAAACCTCTTTGCAGACATATTGGATTAGTGCACAATCTCAATGATGTCATGGAAGACATCTAGAAAGTTTCCGTGAGACATGGATGAATGTTGTATTGGCTAAAATAATTTGTCATTATGCATATGTTTTATAGTTCTAACCATGTAACTGGGGCATTTGAATTGTAGGAAAGGTCCTGTACAACCTCCTGCAAGAAAAGAAAGATGAGACTTGCTCCAAAGAACAAGTGACGACAATTCAAGATTCACTCCAATAAACTGAATCTGAAGCTCCCAGGGTCAGAGACACCATGACAGAAGAAAGAGCTTCAAAGAGCAGTAGATCCACCTCGAAGGATGAATACCACCATGGGTATGAGAGATAACTCAAGATGAAGAAAAGAATGCTATGAAAGAAGCTATGATCAAAGAATAACAGTTGATCATGAGGAATGATGTATACGATATGATTTCGAGACATAAAGGGAAGTACGTAGTATCTTCCATATGGATCTATAAGAACAAGTGTACAAAGCAAGGTTCGTGATTTGCCTCTGAAAGAATAGACTATGACATGACATACTCTATTGACAAGTATATGTCAAGCATAGATCCACCTGTATAGAATGAAGAGGGAAGATGATACTCCACTTCAGGGGGAGTGACTACAGAAGATATCTGAGTTCGACATGGTACGACATGATGGACAACTTCCTGATGGATCGAGACTTTACCAAGAGTAAAGTGGGTTCCAACCTTCAAGGTTGAATGCAGAAGACTAGGATATGTTGATGACCTGACAAGATGAACTCATGAAAGATGTTATGATGAAAGAATACTAGAATGATGTTTGGGATATAATACTCAAACCAGAAAGCAAGAATGTGGTATCTTCCAAATGGATCAGTAAGATAAAATATGTTGCTGATAGAAGTAAGGAAAGACTTGTGGCTTCTCTCAGAGGAAATTAATTCTGAAGAGACACTTACTCCAAGAAGCAAGGTATACTTCCTTCAGAACTATCATGGTAGTTTCTTCCATGATGAAGTAAAGACAAGCCTTCCTTAATGGTATTATTAAGGAAGAGTTTTACGTCGAATAGTCACAAGGATTTGAAGTTGAAGACAAATGGACTCACGTATGCAAGTTGAAGAAGGCCCTCTATGGTTTGAAGCAAGCTCCTAGAGCTTGGTATGGAAGAAGAGATAGTTTCCTGACGAGCATGGGATTTGCCAAGAGTAACGTCGATCCTAACCTTTATCTCAAGGTTGAAGAAGATGAACCTGTCATCCTGTTATTATATGTGGATGACCTATTTCTGATAGGGAATGAGAAACAAATTGTAGAATGCAAGAAGAAGTCTGCTGAAGAATTTAGACCTTGGTCTAATACTTTATTTCCTAGGTCTAGAAATATGAAGGAATCTTTCTCAATTAGGGAAAGTATGCAGTGCAAAGTTTGAAAAGATTCAATATGTTGGAATGCAAAGCCATGGCCACACCCATGGACTCCAACCTGAAGTTGTTAGCTGATGACTCATCAGAGTTAGTGGATGCGACTCATTACAGACAGATCATTGGGTCATTGATGTACTTAAAAAATACCAGACCAGACATTTGTTTTGCTATGAACACCTTAATTCAATATCTTGTTCAACCAAGACAGGTTAACCTAGTAGCTGCAAAACATGTGATAAGATATCTGAAAGGGACTATAGACCTTGGTCTATACTATGATGGTAGCCATGACTACAGATTGTATGGCTATACAGATGCAGATTGGGTTGGAAGTATCTCAGACAGGAAAAGCACACCAGGTAGATGCTTTTGTTTGGTGTTTGCCATGAGTTCATGGTTTAGCAGGAAACAGTCTAGTGTTTTTCTTAGCACGGCTGAAGCAGAATACATAGCAGATTGCTCTGCTAAGTTGTGAAGTCATATAGCTTCGGAAGCTGATATCAAGTCTCTTTGACCTGAATATGGATACTACAATGATTCTATGTGATAACAGAGTTGTGATAACAGAGAACCCTGTGTTCCATCGTAACACATAGAAATCCGGTATTTCTACATACGAGATAAAATGCAGATGATGATGTTTCATTATTCCCATACTGAAGATATATATGATGTTTCAGTATTTACATACTGTAGATGCAGATGATGGTGATTCCGTATTTCTATACTGAAGATATAGATGATGATGCTTTCAGTATTCACATACTGGAGATACAAATGGTGATAGTTCAGTATTCACATACTAAAGATGTAGATGATGATGGTTTAGATGATGATGTGCTGACGAAGCCTCTGTCCCGAGTAAAGTTCGAACACTTTTGAGACAAGCTTGGTGTGGTTCGGAAAGACCTTCCCCAAAAGGGGGAGTAGTGATGTTGCAATGGGATTGTATCATCCCTGGGCACTTGCCCTAAAGTGATCCGGAGACTTCAGTCCTCGAGAATGAAGAGGGATTGTATCATCCTGGGACATATGTCCATAAGTGATCCGGAGACCTCGGTCTTCGAGAATGAAGAGGGATTGTATCATCCTGGGACATATGTCCAGAAGTGATCCAGTGACCTCGGTCATCGAGAATGTAGCAGGATTGTATCATCCTTGAACTTCGATTCAGAACGGATCCGGTGAACTTCGGTCATCGAGAAGGTGGCAGGATTGTATCTTCCTTGGACTTCAATTCAGAACGGATCCGGTGAACTTCGGTCATCGAGAAGGTGGCAGGATTGTATCATCCTTGGACTTCGGTTCAGAACGGATCCGGTGAACTTCGTTCATCGAGAAGGTGGCAGGATTGTATCATCCTTGGACTTCGGTTCAGAACGGATCCGGTGAACTTCGGTCATCGAGAAGGTGGCAAGATTGTATCATCCTTGGACTTCGGTTCATAACGGATCTGGTGAACTTCAGTCATCGAGAAGGTGGCAGGATTGTATCATCCTTGGACTTCGGTTCAGAACAAATCCGGTGAACTTCGGTCATCGAGAAGGTGGCAGGATTGTATCATCCTTGGACTTCGGTTCAGAACGGATCCGGTGAACTTCAGTCATCGAGAAGGTGGCAGGATTGTATCATCCTCGGACTTCGGTTCAGAACAGATCCGGTGAACTTCGGTCATCGAGAAGGTGGTAGGATTGTATCATCCTTGAACCTTGGTTCAGAATGGATCCGGTGACTTTGGTACTCGAGAACGTTTGTTGATCCCGTAATTCCAATAGGAAAGATTTTATGAGTTCCACAACTATGTTGATCCCGTAATTCCGAAAGGAAGGATCGTTAGTAACTCCGTAAAGACCTAAATCCCGTAATTCTGAAAGGATCATTGACTTGATCCCGTAATTCCAATAGGAAGGATTATCTGAGTTCCACAGATGTGTTGATCCCGTAATTTCGAAAGGAAGGATCGTTAGTAACTCCGTAAAGACCTAAATCCCGTAATTCCGAAAGGAAGGATCATTGACTTGATCCCGTAATTCCAATAGGAAGGATTGTCTGAGTTCCACAACTGTGTTGATCCCATAATTTCGAAAGGAAGGATTGTTAGTAACTCCGTAAAGACCTAAATCCCGTAATTCCGAAAGGAAAGATCATTGACTTGATCTCGTAATTCCAATAGGAAGGATTGTCTGAGTTCCACAGATGTGTTGATAACGTAATTCCGAAAGGAATGATCGTTAGTAACTCTGTAAAGACCTAAATCTCGTAATTCCGAAAGGAATGATCATTGGTAGCTCCGTAAAGAAAGACTTGATCCCGTAATTCCAACAGGAAGGATTGTCTGAGTTCCACAGATGTGTTGATCCCGTAATTCCAATAGGAAGGATTGTCTGAGTTCCACAGATGTGTTGATCCCGTAATTCCAATAGGAAGGATTGTCTGAGTTCCACAAATGTGTTGATCCCGTAATTCCGAAAGGAAGAATCATTAGCAACTCCGTAAAGACCTAAATCCCGTAATTCCGAAAGGAAGGATCGTTAGTAACTCCGTAAAGACCTAAATCCCGTAATTCCGACAGGAAGGATCATCTGAGTACCACAGACATGTTGATCCCATAATTCCGAAAGGAAGGATCATGTTGATGTTTTGATGATGATGTTTTTTATCAAAAGATCAGAGTATGATGATGATGTTGTTGATCGAAAGGTCAAAGTGTTGAAGATGATGTTGCTGATCGAAAGGTCAAAGTGCTGAAGATGATGTTGCTGATCGAACGGTCAAAGTGTTGAAGATGATGTTGCTAATTGAAAGGTCAAAGCGCTGAAGATGATGTTGCTGATCGAAAGGTCAAAGTGCTGAAGATAATGTTACTGATCGAAAGGTCAAAGTGCTGAAGATGATGTTACTGATCGAAAGGTCAAAGTGCTGAAGATGATGTTACTGATTGAAAGGTCAAAGCACTGAAGATGATGTTGTTGATCGAAAGGTCAAAGTGCTGAAGATGTTGCTGATCGAAGCAGTCAAAGTATTAATGATGATGAAGACTGAAGATTGAAGATGGAGACTACATAATGTTGAAAAGCTTCCAATGATTTATAGCTGTGTTACCCTGATGATGTCGATGATGTCCTCTATCTCTCTCCTACTATTGTTGTTGTTGATGTTGTTGTAGAATACCCTTCTCGTTAAGGGGGAGTGTTGAAATATTGTAACTTCGAAGAATATTCTATATGTATCTTCTGTGGTCCCCGATGGTCCTACCGGGAGAACCACTTGTATTACTTTGTATCCCGATGCTTCTAATCGGAAGAACTAATAAGAGTCATGAGGTAGTCCCCTCTAATTGTAAATGTGGGTCATTAGCACCCCAGTGTGGTTACTTGAGCCTACATGTGTAACTTGAGCCTACATGATTAACTCGAGCCTACATGACAGATGAGTTAACTTAAGTGAACGGATGAATATAAATAGAGGTGTATTGCTCATCATTTGAGACACACACACTCACTTGAGTAGCGCACTTGTGGAGAAGAGAAGTAGCTCGAGAAGGAGGAGGATCAGGCTTTGATCTCCTTGTTGGTTTTATCTTTTATCTTTTTGGGACATCTATATTGAGGAAGCTTTTGCTGGGTTTTTCCCTTTAGGGTTTTTCCAGGATAAATCTTTGTGTTCCTTTTGTATGGTTGTGCTTGTCTATCTTTCAGTGATCCTGTTTATATGCTTTTGTTATAAAAATGAAATGAAATACTGATGTCTTAGCTAAGCATATGAAAATTTAACACATATTTTGATAAGACCTAAGATATTCCATCAATAATGTCGGTTTGGGTGTAGCTGCCCCATCTCCCAATCCATGGCTTGAACAATGAGTCAATGAGGGTTGTAGGGAATACCCTAGGAAAATATATAGACAGCGCAGAACCTAAGGTATTCTTGCACAAGGATCTGTGTATAGGTATATCTAGAGGTGGGTCTTCTAGAGGCGATCAAAACCAAGGTAGACAACTAGGAGTATATCTAGTAGTTGGACTACAAGCATTTTTCATTATAATGTCGGATTTGCCATTAATATGGCCACTTTGCGAAAAACTGCAGTAAAAAGAATCTAGATCAAGAAGAATCAGATCCCCAAGCAAAATGGACCCTAGTTTAGAGGGGAAATGGGCCAAAGTAGGGCCAAAGAAAAAATTGAAAATCTAGAAAGTTGGGAAAGTTGCGGCCTTAACATAATCGGGCCATCTCAGGGGGTCCTTGGATATAATTCGTGACTCTTTCCTCCCTAGAGGAAGAGTCTATTACCACCTGAGTTGCACTCAATTGGACTTTCCAATGCGCTGTCAAAGATGAACAAACACTTGTTCAAATTCAGAGTTCAGAAGTCCATTCAGGCCTTCCAAGGCTCTTTTTTCACTTTTTTTTACCACATGGTATACCCTATGGGGAGATTGTAAAAAATGTACTAGCATCTTTTTTTTGTTAAGAACTTCGCTTCCTAGGACTTGGTTATTTCGATTATTCCATGGTGTTTTTTCCTTTGTTAATTATGCAATGCTGACAAACGATGTATAATTTTCGAGTTTTTTCTCGTGCTCTTCCAAAGTTGGAATGGTCGTCTTGGTGGTTAAACCTTGTGTGGTTATTAAATTTCATGTGTCAATGTATATGAATGTGCTAGAAATTGTTATGGAGTCATATGAACATGTGCTTGGTCCCCCTAGGGCTTTTTTTAGTTTCCGAGGAAATAAAATTTTCCGCAAAATTAAGCCATTTTGTAACGGTTTAATTAAAAAAATTGTAAAGGGCGTAAAAGTTTGATCCGAATGTGGAATTTGGCATGTGAATGCTTGCTTTCACACCTAGAGCATCCTTTTTAGACTGAGACCCACTTTTCATATGTTTCAGGTGATTAAATTTCACTTATAGCCATTTTTTGCTAAAAAGACATCAAAATGTTAGTTTAATGCTAATGATGCGACAAATTGACATAAAACAAAATAAATAAATAAAAGTCAAAGGAGACCAGTTTTGACATGTTGGGTGACATGGCAAACTTATGGCCAATGAAGGCGACCTCATCACTTCGCTTAAGTGTCATGTTTGGAGTTGATTTTGAATAGGTACGGAATCATCCCAAAATAAGAGTGTACCTTTCCCTTCATGTTAACGAAACGTGACTTAAATGGAGGTGGTAACCAAAATTAAGGGGCGAATATCTTATCCAGTCCAATGGCAGGTTGATTCCTTGATTAAAGCGATGTGTTTGAGTTGGTTTAGAGAGGTGGCGACTCCATTTATGCCAAGGAATACGCCCCCTCTTTTATGGCTTGTGTTTTGGTTGCGTGGCGTCATTCAAATGGAGGATGTGGAAAGTTATGTAGGTGAGGGTGCATCTCCCTCAGAGATATGGCGCCTCTCCCTTTCATCTAAACTCGCACTCGCCCCTCAATTCACTCAAGCTCTCAACTTCCACTGCTAGTGAAGGTTGCAACCCCTTGCCTGGCATTTTCTATATAAACAAGGTAGTTTGCCATTGTCAAGATGAGAAGGTGGAACCTTTGCTGATATACATTGTAATTATTATGAGCTTGATTTCTAGTAAAATGATTTGGAGGCTACTCTGGTGTTTTCTATGGTGGTTTGGATGCATGGTGTTTGTGCTCTCATGATGTAATATCTACATTTTATTTAACTTGTCTTTGGTTTGGGATTACTAGCCCACTAGGTAATTGAGAGAATGCTAAGAAGTATATGATTTTTCTTGTTTGAATGCATATGCTCTAAGTATCTCTTATTGTTAACATTGGCATTTGATCCCCATTTTTAAGTTTTTGTGAAGTGCAGTATAGGTTCCTAAGCTGGAGGAGTGGATGAGCATGTTAGCTCTACTAGTCAAATAAATTAAGAAGCGGAATCCCCCCGATCCAACTAAGAGGATATATCTCTATGCATGTTATTTCTAATCAAAAGAGTGGTTCCGACTCTTCTGATTTGAAAAATTCTAATATTTCTTAGTTACTTGTCGTTCAACAGTTTAGATCTACATTTTCAAGTTTTCATTACAAGTGGATAATTTATTAGATATAAAAAGTTTAATTTTGAGATTTCAAGTTTAAGATTTAGTAAAGGTTAATCTGTCTTTTTTTACTAAGTTCTTCAAGTAGACCTAAAGCTAGTAAAGGTAGATTACTTTAATGTTGCAAATAGTTATTTGGCTAATTTAGAGCACGATTTGCTTGTTCTAAAAGAACAAGTAAAGATGCTAAGAAGGCAGGATTTCAAGCTTGCCTTGGTTAAATTTCATATTCTTTGGTTTATGTTTAACTAAGAAAAATTTTGCAATTTTTTATAGTTTTTCCCAAATACTCTAAAAGTGTTTGGGACCGTCTTGTAACAATTCTTGTTGGTTGCTTTTTGTCATTGGATGCATGGGTAGAGAGAAATGCTGCCCAAAAATTGAAGATTCAAGTAGGCGAGAAGACGCCCTACCTTCCCCACTCCTCATCCCCTTTCTCTCCCTTCATTTTGCTGAAAGAAACTTGTAAATTCGTTGATCTAAATTGTAAAGATCATGGGTATCCCAAAAAAGAGTTTTTAGTCAATTGTAATAACTATAATAAAAGAGATTGAGAGGGTTGTGTTAAGCCTTTTGCAATCCACATTCAGGGATCGGTGTGGTCTGCTTAGTTAGTTTAGTTTAATTTTTCTTTTATAGTTTAGTTTGCTTTTCATTTCGGAAGTAAAAGTATTAACCCCACGCTTTCTTGAGTATTCCGAAATGGGGAAATAGATTCGTGGTAAAACTAATTATTAAACATTTTCCTTTTGTAATGATAACAAAAGGAAAGTTGTTTCAGGTTTTCTTTTGTAATAATTAGCAGTCTATTTATCCTAAGTTTCGGACTTTACGAGGAGTTTTGGTTGGAATCCAGTAAATTGTTTTTGGTAAAACCCAATTTTGAAAGTGTTTAAATTGTGTTTTTGAATCTATAAATAGATTCACCTAAATTATGCAATTTCTATAGCTAATATATGTGATTTTAAGAATTTTTAAAGATTTCCAAGACTCCAAACAATATATATATATATATATATATACTCAAAAAATATTAAAAACCTAAAATATTTAAACCACCTTAATAAATTTTTAGACATTTTAAATAAAAACACATACTCAATCTTGGTTCAAAATATTAAATATTTAATATATTGTTAAATCATGTCTAGTATAACAATACTAGACATAGCTGGAGAGATGGAGAATAACAATACTAGTATAGCTGAAAATCTTTGGTTTATTGTTAGTACCACGTGCTTAATGTTAAAGATTTAATGTGTTGTTAAATATCAAAATTTATTAATTTATTATTTTTAAATTTTGTTGTTAAATATCAAAATTTATTAATTTATTAATTTTATATTTTGGATGTAGGGAAATGGAGAATATCAATATTCATATCGCTGAATTAAGGGATTTGAAAAGCAGGTTTGTGTCTTTGAAGTAGGAACTCTTTGGATATTCTTCAAAAGAATAATTGGTTTGTGTTTATGAACTGAACTTTGTGTTTATGAAGTGAATTTTTTTTTAAAGAAAAATAAAATAATAATTTGTTTAAATGTTTGTTATGATTATTTTTAAAAAATAATTAGTTTATAAACCAAATAGATACTGATAATTTAAAAATATATATATATTATAAGGAGAATTTATGAAATTTCATATAGATTGTTTAGAAAAGTGCTTTTCTATGTCACTCTTAGTCATTATATTTTTTTAACATCTTTGTTTTTCTTTTTCTTTTTTAAAGAAAAGATGGATAAGTTGTAATTTTATCCTTATTTTCATGTAGATAATAATTGATTCTGTGTGTTCTCAAGGAAAAGTGTAAAAGTATATAAGCAAGAATAAGATATTTAATGAAACCTAAAATATGGGCTAAAAAAAGGCGAAAAGTCAACCAATTGTATTAACATGTCAATGTATAATATATAGTACAATTCATGGTCATAATTGGGAATAGTAAGATCATAATAAAAAACATAACTATTCATATTATATTCTAAGGTACAAATACACAAATCTAAGATTTAATGATTATAGAAAGTCAAACCTTTTTTACAACAACTCTTCAACACATGATGGAGACCATTGTCAATAATATTGAGAATCAAACATTTTAAAACGCACTACATATGATAGGGAATATTAGATCATGAAATATTTGTCCAGAAAGCCACACACATGTGAACACTTTAAAAATACAACCATGGTGATTCCAATCTCTATGCATGGAAATGGTGACAAGTAATTGTGCTAGTGAACCAATAAACAATAAAATGGAACCCATTTCAAAACCTTGGAATTTTTCTAGCACTTTTCTTTGAAGAAATGACATAGAACTCACCAACGATATTGCCAATTCATGGTAGATCGAAGTTTAAACAAAATTGGATGCATACTCATGAATTGGATTCTATCCAATTCACGAGGGATGAAAACAACTAAGGATGTGAATTCTAGGATTCAACACCTTCAAGGTTCCAAAATCTTCTTCCATGGACCCTCTTCAATCAATGCCTTTGATCATAACTCTTGTAGAAATAGTCAACTCAAAGAATTAATACAAAAGTATATAGCTCGATGCATACTCATGAATTGGATTCTATCCAATTCACGAGGGATCAAAACAACTAAAGATGTGAATTCTAGTATTCAACACCTTTAGGGCTCCAAAATCTTCTTCCATGGATCCTCTTCAACTAATGCTTTTGATCATAACTATGGTAGAAATCGTCCACTCACTTAAAGAGTTAATACAAAAGTATATAGCTCTTTTAATTAATTGATCATTTGCAAATCTATTACCAATCGATAGAAAGTAAGTAGAAATAAGGTATTCAATTAAACCAAGAACATGAGTGGAAAAGATAAAATGTTGATTAAATATATTAACATAATAATATACTATAGTGTAATCCATGGAAGGAGAAGGCCTTGATTGGGAAGTTTATTGGGATATGACCGAAAGAGAAGGATATGTTGAGATGGATTAAGGCAACATGGAACCTTAGGGGCCATTATGACTTGTAGTTGGGGTCAAAAAGGTTTTTTTACAATCATCTTCTTTAATCAAGAAAGCAGAGGTTAGATCATGCAAGGAGGGCCATATTTCTTTTTCTCATCGGGGCTCTACTTGCGACCATGGAAGGAGAGATTCAACCTAGAAAAGGAGGACATGAGTATGGAACCGGTTTGGATTCGGATTTATTCATTGCCCTGTGAATATTGGGAACCAGAAATACTACGTGATATAGGTAACACCCTGGGCGATTTTGTGAAAGCTTCGGAGCAAACCAAGCAGTGGAGATACACGTCCTTTTCCTGGATCTGTGTCTACATGAACCTTGCTAAGGAATTGTCGGAGGCTATTAATCTCACATGGGATGATGAGGATTGGATTCAACACGTGGATCATGAAAATTTCCCATTTTGATGTAGACAATTCCATGAATAGCCATTTTAGCAGGAGCTCTCTGCAGAGTGCCCGTCCTCCTCCCCCTAAAGCACCTTAAGAGAAAGGGAGTGATGTTGATGGTTTCACTTAGGTTAATCACATGCGGTGATAGGGAAGGAGAAATGAAAACCATATGCTTAATTACGGGCCAATATAAAATAGGCGAAATCTACGAATCTATTCGAAATTAGGACAATCCCAAGGGGGATTCTTTGAATAGGAAATTACTCCTGGAAGGTCCCTAGATGGTGCCAGAGAACCAGGAGGAAATGGATGAGGCTATGGAGGATGATCAACTGGATGACTCAGAGGATATGGATTTGGCCGAGTTAGATCTAGATGAACTTGAAAAAGAATGAAACAAAAAAGGTAAGGGCTCAGTCCCAAGAAGGAAGATAAAGCTTCTAAAAGAGGCCATTCTAAATACAAGGGCCACTCCTTAGCTAGGAGTAGCCAAGGACCCTCAAAAAGGTAGTAAACGAAAGCAACCAGAAGAAATGGAAAGGAGAGGAAGGAAGACAAATAAGTAGAGAAACGCAGAGGTTGGAACAAGGTTAGTGGAATCACGCCATATCCAACAATTAGGGAGACCTTTTCTGAAGTCAACAAAGTTTCTCAATGAAGGTGATAACATGGAACATTCACGAGGGAACCACCCACGCAAAATCAAGACTCTTAAAAATAAGTTGAGAATGGAGAAACCAATGATAGTTTTTTTGCAGGAAACAAAATGTGGAACTAAGTAGATGAAGGAGATAAATAGGAAAGCATGGAAGGGTTGCGAGTGCGAGACAATGGAAGTTGATGCTCAAGGAACGACTGGAGGCATGGAAATGTTGTGGTGCCCAAAAGAGGTAAATCTCATAAACTTTTGGGCTACAAAAAGTCTTATTTCTGCTAATTTCCAAATTTGTAATACTCAAGTCAAGGGGATTATCACAAATGTTTATGGTCCAAGTATCTACCCTCAGAAGAATGCATTTCTGGAGTTTCTTGCATGGGATGCAAATTGGGTAGGGGACACGCTTTGGATCCTAGGAGGGAACTTTAACATGATGACTTCTCTGAGAGAAAAGAAAGGAGGTAGGCAAACCCTAGGGGTTGTAAATGAGTCTTTTAAAGAACTCATTGAGGAAAACAAGATGGTGGGTGTGGAATTTATGGATGGTTTACTTGGAATAACAAAAGGGGAGGTGATCATCATAAAGCTTCCCATTTAGATAGATTTCTGACTACGGATGGGATTGTTAATGGGGGTGGTAATCTGGCAGCCATTGTCTTACCATCGGCTGGGTCGGATCACTGGCTTGTATGCCTGAGATGGGATGTGTGGGCCCCCCTGCACAGGAAGCCCTTTTGGTTTGAGCAATATTTTATGGAACAAAAGGATTTCAAATCTTTGGTTGATCAATGGTGGAAGGACATGATTACCCCTGAGGAGACCAAAATGTACCAATTTTAGCAAAAGTTGAAGATGCCGAAAGCAAAGATCTGTACTTGGAATAGAGAGGAATTTGGGAACATCTTTGAGGACAAAAGGCAATTGTCAGAACAGTTGGAAGAGATACAACAAATAGGAATGGACGATGGGTATGATGAGGAGCTAAAACAAAAAGAGAAATCTACCCTAGATCAATTCAATGCCCATGAGTGTCAGGAGGAAATCCACTGGAAACAAAAATCTAGAGACCAACGGTTGCGGGAAGGGGGACACAATACTAATTTTTTTCACCAATCTATAATCCAAAATAGGCAGAAAAATAAAATCCACAGATTGAAGACTAAGGCTGGTCCTTATATCGAGAATAGGGAGGATATGGAAGAATTGGTTACCTACTTTGGAGATATAATGAAAGAGGATAGGGCAGACAGATCGATGGATATTGCAAATATTACATAGCATATCCCTACAATGCTCTCCCCTCAGTTGAATGAGCTCCTGAACAAACCAGTGGAGATGGAAAAGGTTGAGGAGGCATACGATCATATGGCTTAGGGGAAATCTCTAGGCCTGGATAGTTTTACAACAACCTTCTTTCATCACTTCTAGGATCTTATCAAGGAGGACTATCAACAAGCCATAGGTGTTTTGAAGGCATTCCACACAACTTTTGTGGCCCTCGTTCCCAAGAGTGAGGGAGTAGATTCGCTAGGTAAATTTAGACCAATATATCTGTGCAATGTTATCTATAAGATCATTACCAAGGTTATGGCTAACAGGTTAAAATCCCTTCTCCCATATTTGATATCTCTAGATCAATTGGGTTTTGTGGAGGGAAGACAGATCTTTGATGGGGTGATTTTGGTCCATGAGGTGATACATTCTTCAAATATCACAAAAAAAACAGGCATGCTTCTCAAGTTGGACATCTCAAAGGCTTATGATAAGTTGAGCTGGCAATTCATGAGAGAAAACCTTAATGCCTTTGGGTTCAATCGTGAGTGGAGGGATTGGGTCAAGAACATGACCTCGACTGCTTTCTTTTCCATTTTATCCCATCCAAAGGTATTCGACAGGGTGACCCTTTATCTCCCTTTTTGTTTATTATTATGGTGGAAGGCCTCCGCAGGAAGATCAAGGAAATGACTAGGCAATTGGATATCAAAGGGTTAAGGCTTCATCCAGGATCTAACTCGTAAAATCACGAGTAGTTAGTGGAGGACTATCAACAAGCCATAGGTGTTTTGAAGGCATTCAACACAACTTTTGTGGCCCTCGTTCCCAAGAGTGAGGGAGTAGATTCGCTAGATAAATTTAGACCAATATATCTGTGCAATGTTATCTATAAGATCATTACCAAGGTTATGGCTAACAGGTTAAAATCCCTTCTCCCATATTTGATATCTCTAGATCAATTGGGTTTTGTGGAGGGAAGACAGATCTTTGATGGGGTGATTTTGGTCCATGAGGTGATACATTCTTCAAATATCACAAAAAAAACAGGCATGCTTCTCAAGTTGGACATCTCAAAGGCTTATGATAAGTTGAGCTGGCAATTCATGAGAGAAAACCTTAATGCCTTTGGGTTCAATCGTGAGTGGAGGGATTGGGTCGAGAACATGACCTCGACTGCTTTCTTTTCCATTTTATCCCATCCAAAGGTATTCGACAGGGTGACCCTTTATCTCCCTTTTTGTTTATTATTATGGTGGAAGGCCTCCGCAGGAAGATCAAGGAAATGACTAGGCAATTGGATATCAAAGGGTTAAGGCTTCATCCAGGATCTAACTCGTAAAATCACGAGTAGTTTGTGGATGACACGATGTTAATGGGCCACTCATCAGCTTAAAAGGTTAGAGAGTTTAAGAAATGTTTGAACTCCTTTGTTAAGGCTTTGGGTCTTGAGGTCAACAGAGAAAAGTCACGAGTTTTTTTTCTTTAATACATCTAAGATTTTCGAGAGAAATATTACTCGAATACTAGGCTTCCAGGGGAGATACCTTCCATAAAAATATCTTGGTGCACCTCTAGCTGAGGGAATTATCAGGAAAGTGTCTTGGGAAGATTTGTTAGATTGCATGAAAAGAAGACTATCCATCTGGACTTTGAGGCCTCTCAGTTTGGTTAGTAGAGTCACTTTGATTAAATCAGTGCTACAAGATATGCTCATCTATCTTTTTCTTTGTGATGGCAGGTCCAAAGTTTGTCCTTAAAGAGATAAGGAGTATCCAAAGAAAATTTCCTTGGGGAGGTGTCGCTGAGAAGCGAAAATGGGCGTTGGTAAGTTGGGATAAGATATGCCAGCCTAAATCTAAGGGAGGATCGGGGATTAGGGACCCGAAGAATAACAATGGAGTCATGGGAGCTAAAATATGGTGGGGATGGGTCACACACTCGTAAGAACCATGGTCTAAACTGTGGCATATCAAATATGCACCAAACCGACTAAAGAAGGACCTGATTAGATTTAACAAGGAGAAATATGGATCACACATTTGGCAGACCACCTTTCATAGCAGGAGCCTAATTTAGGACAACAGTTTATATGAGATCAGAGATCAGGATTCGACAAATTTTTGGGAAGATTCTTGGCAACAGATGCCTAAGATGATAGCCCTAGACAACATGGATACAAGCCATGATAGGTGCAGGGAACTGGGTCTGACAAAGGTTCACCAATTTTGAAAACCGGTCGTTAGGGAAGAGGAATAATGTGAATGGAACTCTTATCACCCAAAGTGTAGGTACCCACTAAAGGTATCTTGTAATACTCCAAAATTTCATAAAAATTTTAAACTTTTCTTGCAACATTTAAGGTTTAAAAACATTGATGACGTGGGTAACTTAACCACTAACATTTATCATTTTAAAGGGTATAATCTAGAAACTAAAACTAATTCCTTTATTAATTTTCATAACTGCTTACTTGACTATCTAGATTCATATTTAAGTATTGAAAGATTGATTTAGTAAGAAAAAATATCTGAAATTACTTTGAGCTGAAACCGTCTGTTTGTTTACCATATACTCAAGTTTGTCTTCTGCTTAATTGAAGGAACTTCAGTTCATGTCTAAGGCTTACTTAGCTTTTTAGCTAATGTAGTGAAGTGATGATTCTTGTACAGGTCTAATTATTGGTAAGACGTTTTGTATCCCAGTTTCAAGATCAAGATTTAATTATCTCAACTAGCAAAGTAAATACTAGAATACTTGTTTATTTTACAACTTTGAGAAAAAGAAGGTATCGTCAAACCTGTATCTTTTCCAACTATTGAAAATTGTTAAGTCATTACTTAACGTTGAGGTCTAAGTTGATAGCCTTCTTATTCTTGGTTTAAGGACCTAAAGTTTGCCTGTATATTTACTTCTTATTTATTTATTTATACGCGTAAGTACTTGGAAATCCAAGCACAAAGAAATAGATATTTTCTACCTAGATTTGACTATAACTTGTGCATCATATTTTTATCCAATTGTTGTTATATTAAGTCCTACATACAACTCTAGAGGAGGATAAATTTTGCAAACTAAATCTTGCAATATAATATTACTTATTACCAAGGTAATTTTATATGTATTTGTAACAACATTCATTCGAATGTCACATAAGCAATTAACACCTAAGTCTAGGTGTTGTCATAAAATATATAAGAAATGTCATTTATAAAAATGAAACTAACGATTTCATGCAGAGTATAATTTCATTAACTGCCTATGTAATTACCAATTGAAAATGCAAAAGACTACATTATATGGTTATAAGTGAAGTGACAATGCTTTGTTTTTATGGGTGGAAATTTCATTACCTAGAGAATAATTATAAACCCAAAACCTTTGCATGTGTTAACACCAATTATGTGATCTTTATTTTATAGGTATAAATGCTATCTAAGCAACAATTAAAACTAATAATACCTTTACAATCTATACTAAAGCATCTTATAATAAAAGAAAATCTAGTACTTGTATGTTTTTCAAAGGAGTTCATAACATAGGTTATATATGACCATTTTTGCAGGCTTCATCCAAACTCTCGAAACTATAGAGCAAAAACCCACAAAATTTAAGTGGAAGTGGAAAACACGTGGTGAACAAATGGTGGATGGGGTTTTGCGTTGGAAAAACCCTACTACAAAAATTGCCCAAACCCTAAAATCTCGCATTGTTGACCCTCCCTTCGCTGCTGTGAAAAAATGTCGCAGGCTCATGGCCTCGTGGCCTTGATGCCATTGTTCCGTTTTTTAGAATGACTTAAACCACTTGTTAGCCAAACTGAATCCCTGGTTCGATAGATGTGAGGTTACAGGACCTCGGCACACAGTTCAATTGCGGAAAACATTGTCAATAAAGAGCTTTGGCTTCATCGTGAGCTTTGTTGTTGCTTTAGACAATCTTGTTGAGGTTTTTAGCTTGTGGTTCCTCCTGCCAGTTGCTAGGGTAAGAGGTTTCCTTGACCATAGTTGTTGTGCAAACAAGATCACTGCACGGTCGAGGACCAAATCTCTCCAGGTAAACTCGTTTCATCCTTTCACATTTTTCCATAAACTTATTTCTATTACTAGGTTTCTTTTGAATAAAGAATTTAACATTTCGCCATTTTAATGTGCATGATTTTCTACAGGTGCTACTATGAGCTGGGAGGCATAGAATACTTAAGGAGAAAGGTCTCCACACTTCTCGACCAACCAGGTAAGCCTCGGTTTCTTGCCTGAGGTTTCCTTCTGTGATTATGTGTGGGGTTTGGATGATACGGTCTCATTGTGTTTCGAGCTCTTTTACCGTGGCTACGTTGAACAAAGCTTGTTTGGAACGGCCATGTGGTCGTGACTTGTTTTTATTTACAGTAAAATTTTGGACAGGTCGTGGGTTGTTCTATTTGATGTTTTGAATTTTTAAATGTGAACACCTGTCTGTAACTTGTAAAGGATATGATAGTAATTAAGGGTGCACCAATCTGAGTAGAAAGAGTCTTTGACAGACTTGGACGTCGTGGTTTAATTTTTCTGTAATGGAAACTTTAGTTTGTTTAAGCTTATAATTAATGAATTTTTAAAGGACCCTATTGCTAAAATTTCCTATGTAAGGTGATGGACTTGATAAAATGAAATGGAAAGGTTACGCTGCAATAAAAGTCCATCATTTTGTTTTTATTAAAAAGAGGGTAATCAGTGGAAATTTAATATGAAAGTTAGTTATGTTTATCTTTTCAGTATAAAGATTTGGTTTATGTAAATAATAAAAGGAAGAGGGGTTTGTTACTACAACCCGAACTTGTCTATGTAAAATTGATTAGGATTATTTAATTTATCTTTTCTTGTTTTATTTTAGTATATAATTAATAAGCAGTCTCGTACTGTTTCTGTGTAATTTTTATCTAATATAAGACATTTATAATATAGATATTATAATTGTAAAATGGAAAATTTTGATTATTTAGGATATGGGTTATTTTTCTGGAAAGAGGAAAGATGGAAAGTTTTGGTTGACAGTTTTCCTTAATTAGGGTTTGTATTTTGTTTAAAAATTCAAAATCTCTGCATTATAGTTGCTTTCACTTTGATGAAAATGGTATCTATAGTATTACTGAAATTACTTAATTGTTAGTTGAACCTAAGTTTTTACCAGAATTTCATTATATTGATTTTAAAATCTAAGTTAATCCTATTTACGTTATTTGTCTATTTTCTGTAATAATTAATCATTATAGGTATTAGTTTTAAGTTTTAAAGACAATGTGATTACTGTGCTTAACAAGAAACACAGTTACACAAACTATGTAGTGACTTTTAGATAATGGAACTTCTGAAAATAGAGGAATCTATTTGCTAAACATTCGTATAAAGATTTAACATTTGAAAGTAAATAAATCATAATCTTACACTTCCTAATTTGATTTATTCATCATACTTATTTCACCTTCTTGAAGGTGTGGAAAAAAATAGTCAAGTATTTTTATCCATCAGTAAATTTACACTAGCCCTAAGTTATTTGTTCTAATACATAACTGGAACAGAACTTATAAATCCTAGATCAATAAAAGATTTAACTAACTAACAAATAGTCATATAGATGCATTAAATCCTAAATTTATACCTGCCAAATTTCCATACTTGCATAGAGAAATTAGAAATAACATGTAGAACCTGGTAATATAGTAGATGAGACAACAACTTAAGGATCCCGTTCCTCCCAACCAACTCCTGAAAATAGTTGAGCTGCAAATCTTAGGATCCCTGAGCCTGTCTACTGGTCCACCTGGTTGAAAGCACTGGGTGAGAGTATAGGTTTAGAAACCTCTGCAACTCCACAGAGTAATCAACAGTAATATTTCTGCCTGTAGTAGTAAGAACTCAGCTCAAAATAGCTGCACTAGTCCAATAATACAACACTTTCCACTCAAACACTTCTTCCTGTCCCCTCCATCGAATTTCTTGTGTACCAATTTCACTCAGAAATTTCACAAGTAAAGAATGAGTAACCTCAACTGAATTCAATGGGTAGTTTTATCAGCATGCCTAGGTCTTTTGGGTCAGGTTTTCACTTGATGAGCAACCTGCTCTTGTTCCACTTTCTTGGGGAACATGACCACAAAAATAGGGAAGTTGCCTCCTGCAATAGCTAAAAGTAGTTTGAGGATGCTTCCAAGTGTCAATCTTCTCTCAACCCAGCTTATTCCACCAAGTGACCATTAAAACACTCATTTAACAGCCTCCTTAAGCTGTTGTCTCATCTTTCATTTATTAATTAATAAAATATTCAGCAATTAAATGCAATTATCCTTGACCCCACTTGGTCATTAATTACAAACTTTATAATGAAATTAAAACATAATGTCTCATAAAACATAAAATGTTTTTACAATTTGGGGTATGTGACATATCCTATCCGGGACGGTAGAGGTGAGGTATCTAATCGACGACATCGTTAGGTCCACATCCACTACAAGATTAAAGGTAGTTGTCACACCGGACGAACTCTTGTCACTTTAGATCAATCCAGAGAATGATCAAGGGGGAGACCCTACTAGCCTATGAGGGCTAGTGCACCTACTCAAGACACTCTAATGGTAAAATAAAATGGATACAATAGGTGAATAATGAGTAAGTTGATTTAGATCTAGAAAGAAATAAGTGGTGGGTGAAGTTAAGACCAAGTTGGGAAGGCTTTAGGTAATGGGAAATTGCTCGACTCGAAGAGAAAAGTACCAGAAAGAGTTTAATATTGTAGATCTAGATAGATCTAGTCAAAATTATAGGTACCCAAGTTAGATCCACCTAGGGTTTTTGCAAATATGGATGAAGTGGACCCAAGAGAGTATATCGGGAGGTGAAATGACTAGATCTGTATGATTGAATGATAGATATGTTGATTTAGAGTGGGGTCAAGCATACCCAACTGATAGATTTGAAGGATTGACCACAAGCCCAAGGAGGGTGCCCACCTAGAGGAGACTAGTGCTAGATTCGAGGGTAAATGGAGTTAAATTAATGACAAACTTTAGATATAGGTTTTAATTAATTATTCCTAAGTGGGTTTGGATAATCGTCATCAAATAAGCACCCGATCTATCAGATCTACAAAACTAGGGTTTTAACAATTAGGGTTTTGTGTGACAATTAGATAAAAATATGGAAAACGATACAAACATTGTAGATCATACCTGAAAATAATTATGGGTGCCTAACTTGTCGACGATCCTTCCACTTAGTTACAATTCCAAACAAGATCCACTAGCTTTTGTATAAAACGTGTTGCTCCAATGAAGAAATGTGCCCCCCTCCGCCTGTCAATCTGAACTACTGAAAGTGAGATTCGATTCACAAATAGAGAAGAATTGTGAAGGTTATTTGAAATAGTAAAAATCAATGCATAAAACACAATTGGTAACTCCATGAAAGATGAAACGATTTTCCTGAATCTCCTCCAAACAAGTCGCTACCCTTCAAAATATTAGTACGTCCTCCACAAAATAGATATCGAATGCATAAGATATCCACCAAAATTTCTAAACAATAGGCATAACAATCACAAACAAGAACACTCACAAAGATTCCAAGAGATTTTCCAAAAGTTTTCTTGTATTCCAATATTTTCAGAGCCAAAAGTCCCTTTTACAATGAGAAAGCGTCTCAATAAATATAGTATCTCCGATACAAAAAACCTAGATCCAAAAAGGTCAAGGGCCAAGATCAAAAGATACAATCACTCTAATCAGCAACTAAGATTAGTTGGATATCAAGTACATGGATCAACTCACTAATATAAGGGGGCACATCCACTAAAATTCCCAAGGACGGGTGCACCACATGAAAAGTGAACATAATATAACATAGCACATGATGGGGGATAGGAGGTGACACAAATCCTTCTCTAGCATGGACCCATGGCACAATCACAAGGTATAAGCATCAAATATAACATAGAGTGATCAAAATCACTAGGAAGTCCTCCTTAAAATACATAAAAAAATGCCCCAAAGTGGAGAATGCTAGGACATGTGGACACCATGAAGAGTGAAATTGATGTCGGAGGATGAAGTCAACCCAAACACTGTGCCTCAGACCAATTCCATCCCATTTCCTTACCTCAATTACCCAAATCGATTTCTTTATTAGCCATTTTCCATAATAAAAAAACTTCCTTGGGAATATAAAACTCCTCATACCTCCATGGTGACTGAAACTGGACGTCAACTGACTACAAAAATGGCCCTCTCACCATAGTAATATGGTAATAACGACTGGATACACTCTATGTTCACCTAATGTCTCCCTAAGAGATCCAACCATCAACTGCAAAGCATTTTAATTAGTTTGATTTTTCTGAGGCCAAACTACTGCAAATTGATAAAATGGCCCATACCTCCTCTACAAGTTCCTGAAACTAAGAACCGATTGCATCAATGAACTCAGAATGTCGAAAACTACTAGGAATGAGTGTACCCATACACCATATGTCCATAAAAAATGTACGTTGAAGGCTCCATCCATGTTAGTATAATAATAATAATAAATCCTATAACTGTTGATAATCATGAAAATAACACAAGCCATCATAATAAACCATCATCTGAAGCATGAATATGTCTAATGGACATTGATAGACCACAAATAATCATCATCCACAATCATCGATCAAAACTCATCCTGAACCTTGCTGTTGACTTGGTCAAACTGAGTTGAACAAGTCAAGAATTATCAAATGATGAAACAAATGAAAATTTTGATACTGCAAAGTACAAAATTGATATGCATGCTCAATTATCTATGTTAGCAGTAAGATTTAAGTACAAGTGGATTTTACTGGCGATTATAAGCACAATATATATAAATAATATATCTAAATCCAAGTAATTAGTTGCTCTGAACAAGAACCTATAGTGTATACTCATTTATAGGTTTGTCCATTTTGCTAGTAAAGGGTGAAGGTGAATAAAACAAGGTAGGGCCATGGGAAAGACTTGACACTTGACACCGTAAGCATCTAGGCTGAAGGAAAAGGGGATCCACACAACACATAAGCTAGAGTAGGTGAACAATAGGGAATTGTAGTGTCTCACAGATGGGTGGAATAATGAGAATGCTCCACTAGACTCTAGACACACAACTTTTTTAAGGAGTTATTTGCACAGCAAGGATACTAGCTAAGCTCCAAAGTTAGGTGCCCTGGAAATCCTTCCAGGCTTCCAGAAAATGACAGACATAATCCTTATAGGTCAATCTCACATTTTTTCCCTGTAGGGGAAAACAAGTTGTACATTATGCAATGAATGAGTGCTCATCCTTTGGCCATTAACTCTTTTAAGACATTATTTTATTAACTAGCCATCCTCCAAGAGCAGGTGCCCTGAATAGCCTTGTGGGCCTCAGAGAATGACTTGGTATGACCCCCATTGTCTGCCACCATCCATAGGTGCGATGGAGTGACCACCCTATTTCCCTTTAGGGGAAACAATGTCACATCATACAAAGGATGAGTGCTCGTTTCTTGACAACTAGATGCATTTCTATTTCATTTGAAACAGTGTTTAAAAACACTTTTGTTTTGTTGGCTAGGCATCCATTTATAATAAGAATTTAAGTTCTGATGCCTTAGTATCTAAAGACACTTTTGTGGTAAGACTACTTGTGTTCAAGACTTAGAGGAAGACCATCACTATGATAAGGATCACACAAACCAACACTGAGGCACAATTTAGACATGGAGACCTATTACAACATAGAGGTGAAGGTGGGGGGAATCCTAGATATCACTTGTCAAATTACAAGTCTAGGTTAAACATAAATAAGGGAAGGATACAGATGGATGGAGACAGTGAAGATGGTTCCAAGGCTAGCAAGTTGTGTCCCATAAAGGGAAATGACCAAATCCATACTACAAGTAGGGAAAGACCAATGAGTATACAAAAGAATATTGTGGACATAGTAACTAGATCACTTATACTTTAGATTCTAGAAAGCATAATATATTATGGCCAACATACAACCACTATTAACCAAGTCTCACTACTAAAATAGAGACTAGAGCAAAAACAAAATCCATATGTAAAAATCCATATATCATTTGGGTCATATACTTGCATCCAACCTTAACCATATGAAAGGCATTGAAACACTATTGTTTCTATACATGGTGGGAAGTATCATAACTCTTCTCTGGGTCATGAAAATGGCTAACTCAGTCATGAAATCTGGGGTCATGAGGCTCAGTCATGGCATGGGACTAATCAAACTGAATGCTCTAA
>LPNX010060868.1:362794-390107 GCA_001517045.1 Pseudotsuga menziesii | reverse complement strand
TCTCTTGTGATGTGCTTATGTGATTGTTGTGCTTGTTATTCTCTCAGTGAAAAGATCTTGTTATAATGCTAGCTTAAATGTTGAAAAACTAACACTAAATCCACTGAAAGAGAGTGATCATCAACTGGAAGCTCATCATTTGTTGATCTCAAAGTAAAGGGCTGGCTAAAAAATATGCTCAGGACTGATAGTGGTAGCCTAGCTACTATATATGTGACAACAACTAGCTCCAACTAGAGCAAGTGCTCCAAGGGAGAGAGCGCATGAGAACCTCAAAAATATCTGGTTTGCAGCAAAGCCCATCCATCATTGAAGATACACCCGACTAATTGCTCCATCTTCACAAAACTTGTTCCTGCACATCATGGAAATAGCGCTACCAAGCAATACATGTGGCATAATATATAAAATAAATGCTGGAAATAAAGTACTGAACTATAAAGACTAGAAAATAAATGCGGAAATTAAATCTTGAAAGTAAAAGAAATCATTCTAGGAATCGTTAAGCAGTTTCAAAATCTACTAAGGAGAGCTCACTCAGAAAACAAACAAGGGCCAAACTCAATGACCTAGAAGACTCAAAGCGAAAACATAAAGACTCAAGAATTAGGACCATGCAACACTGAAGACTCAACCTTACTGCTTAGAAGAGCTTTTTCGACTTCTACCTACCCTACTCTAACCAGTTAGGTAAGTGCTAAGTAAAATCATAGATCCAATGTAGCCACATGCTGAAAAGATCAATTTGTTTTTCTTTGTAGTTAATGTTGCAACAAGTTAAAGATGGCTTGGAAGTAATATGATTGAAAAATAACACCATTCTAACTTATTGTTTGAAAATTACAGAAATATATAGATAAGGAGAAATGAAATCATACCATGGATGAGATTGACTATTGCAAACTTCTTCCATCCAAAGATCGATATGATCATAAAATTTATTTAAGTTTAAATTTGATGAAAGAAAAGAATAAGACACATGATTCATCCCTCCTAGGTTATCATTGTTTCCCTCATCTTTATGGATAGCACACTCAATCATATTCACATTATGATCAATGGTGAAACATACAGGGGACAAGTTAGAGGTTAATAAACCAGAAATCGAAATTAACATCATTTGTTGTTTAAAAATGGGGAAAATATGGAATTGGTCTTATAGAGCTTCTCAATCGCCCAATCAAAGGATTTAGTCAATTTTAAAACAGTATGCACCAAGGATGACTGACAAAGGAGATGAAACATTGAACCATTGACCACTTGGCACTCTTGAGACTCTTTACCAAAAGTTTTGCAAGTTAAAACTTGATTAGAACAAAAAACCATACAAGAAGACTTCAAAAGCTGGGATGGGAGGGTGGATTGAAAACATGTATTCTCCTCCATGTGATTTATGATAATTAATCTTGGAATCTGAGGGAAAGGTTTTTAAATCAAGAATGCTCTCAAATTTCAGAAAAGGATTGAGGTCCACATTGTAAGAATAAGAAAGGACCACCTTATCAAGATCGAGGATTGAGTGAGAGATATTATAAAAAATAAGTGAACCATTCCTTGAGGATTCTTTGTAAATAATGTGACAACTTGAGGATTGCAACAAGGAACACTCTTGGTCGGATTGGATCATAAGTAATTGTTCATCCTTAGACTTGTCGTTATACTCATTCCTTTGGAAAGAAAATAAATTGACAAGTTCATTATTATCCTCACACATTTTTATAATTAACTCAAATGAGGTTTTCTTATTGTCCTGGTCTCCTTCTTTTTTAATAATATTATTGGGATTAGAATTGGAACTTTGATCAATTGAACATTGATTTGAAATTTCATCAACTAAACAATGATTATGGAATTGTTACTCAAAGATGGGATGCTCAACTTCAGGTTTTTCTTCATGATGATCAATGAGCTCCCCTTCATGAGTAAAATCGTATTGTGTTCATTCTTCAGGTAATGATGAGAAAGTATCTCGTATGATTCGATTAATCTCATGTTCAATTTCATCTTGAGATCTATCATGGTTATTCCTAAGATACTATGTGACATTTCTATTGATTAACGGATCACTCATAAACTCAATCAAAGGCACACTCACCATTGGTTCAGGCGAGGAGAAATCGAAATCGATATGGAAAATCATTAGTTATTTCATTGTCATTATCCTAATCATCTTCATCAAAATGATCCTCAACGTCACAATCATTGCTTGACTCTAAAGATTCATCAATGTTTTCACCCCGTTCCTATTTTAGTAAATTAGTAAACATATTGTAATCAATGATGGGTCATGGTGCTAAATGATCAAACCATTAACAAGCATCCCCATCTAAGGATTTGCTTAGGGTTTGCATATAAACATCTTCATCATCCGCACCTCTAACTTCCATATGATCCCAAAGTATTTGCAAATGATCTTCAATAGATGTCGCATTGTTTCCATAGAAACGAGGCAACTTTTTAATGCAATCCTTTGGCATAAAATGCGGAGCCCCATCTCTTTCAGATAAGTCAAAAGGAGATAGCTTAGCTTGTGTTCTAACTACTATGGCTTCTCTACTTGGGATTTGATTTGAATCTCTAACTATATTACGTGAATCATTCAATTGATTGCTTTGATTGCAAGGCCTTGGCTGGGTTTGATGTTTACTAATCAGCTCAATATAATTTATTTGGGATATTTCATTATAGGGATGAGGAAACTGGTGGGAATGATAAGGATTGTGATAAGTAGGGTCATACCCATAATCATGCTCAAAATCATCCTTATACCAAGAATTTGATCTCCATGTATTCATTTCCTCAATTTTCTCTTTACGCTTAGTTATAGTTGTATTTAATTCTTCAATGGATTAGAGAAATACTTCTAAGTTCATTATGGTTTATGGGATGGATTCGCTTCTTAGTGGAGTCGTGTTGTGGAGTCCCAAGTAAATTGAATAATCCCACTCACCAATGGATAAGTTGTTGGGGAAGTAAATGGAGCGAGAGAGAAAAATAAGTGACTGAAATAATTAAGCAAAAGCAAAATGCAGTCACTAAGTTTAAATCCGGGCGTTGTATGATTCAAAAGATAAACTTGAAGTAAACTACTCGTAGACACCAGAGGTAAGTCTCTACCTCTTCGGAAACAACGCCAAAATATGTTATTACACAATGTGTGGCTACCCACTGAGGGTATTCTATTTGGGACAATAGAGGTGAGGTAGGTAATCGGTGACACTGTAAGGGCCTCATCCACTACAAGATTAAAGGTAGTTGTCACACTGGATGGGATCTTGTCACTTTAGATCAATCTGGAGAATGATCAAGGGGGAGACCCTACTAGCCAATGAGGGCTAGCGCACCTACTCAAGACACTCTAAGGGTAAAAGAAAATGGATACAAGAGATGAATAATGAGCAAGTTAATCTAGATCTAAAAAGATAGAAGTGGTAGGTAAAGTTAAGACCAAGTTGGGAAGGATTAAGGTAATGGGAAATTTATCAACTCGAAGAGAAAACTACCACAAAGAGTTTAATATTCTAGATCTAGATAGATATAGTCAAAATGAAAGGTACCCAAGTTACATCCACCTAGGGTTTTTGCAAATATGGATGAAGTGGAACCAAGAGAGTATATCAGGAGATGAAATTACTACATCTATATGCTTGAATGATAGATCTATCTATTTAGAGTGGATTCAAGCATACCCAATTGATAGATCCGAAGGATTAACCACAAGCCTAAGGAGGGAACCCACCTATAGGATACTAGTGCTAGATCCAAGGGTAAATGGAGTCGTATTAATGCCAAAATTTAGATTTGTGTTTTAATTAATTATTTCTAAGTGGGTTTTGATAGTCATCATCAAATAGGCACCCGATCTAACAGATCTACAAAACTAGGGTTTTAACAATTAGGGTTTTGTGTGGCAATTGGATAAGAAAATGGAAAACAATACCAACCTTGTAGATCATACTTGAAAATACTTGCGGTCACCTCACTCGTCGATGATCCTTCCACTTAGTTACAATTCCACGCAAGATCCAATAGCTCTAGTGTAAAACATGTTACTCCAAAGAGGAAATGTGCCCCCTCCACCTATCAATCCGAACTACTGAAAGAAAGATTCCATTCCCAAATAGAAAAGAACTATGCAAGTCATCTGAAAGAGAAATACTCAATGCATAAAACACAATTGGTCGCTCTGTGAAAGATGAAACAATTTAATCGAAAGATGATGTAAGACATCTTCACAATCTCCTCCAAGCAAGTCGTTACCCTGCAAAATAATAGTACGACTGTGCCTCGGTCCAATTCCATGCCATTTTGTTGCCTCAATTTCCCAAATCGATTTCTTTATTAGCCATTTTCCATCATCAAACTACTGTCTTGGGAATATAAAAATGTTCATACCTACTTGTTGACTAAAACTGGACATCAACTGACTGCAAAAATGGACCCCGCACCATAGTAATATGGTAATAACGATTGGCTACACTCTATGTGCCCCTGCTGGTGCCCTAGTAGATCCAACCATCAACTGCAAAGCATTTTATTTTGATTTTTTCTGAGGCCAAACTGTCGCAAACTGATAAAATGACCCATATCTACTGTACAAGTGCCTGAAATTGAGGATCGATTGCATCAATGAACTCAGTATGTCCAAATCTACTAGGAATGAGTATCCATACACTATATGTCCATAAAAAATGTATGTTAGATGCCCCAGCCATGTCAAAACAATAATAATAATAAAGCCTATAATTGTTGATAATTATGAAAATAACACAAGCCATCGCAATAAACCATCATCTAAAGCATGAATATATCTAATGGACACTAATAGAGCACAAATAATCATCATCCACAATCATCGATCAAAACTCATCCTGGACCTTACTACTAACTTGGTCAAATTAGGTTGACCAAGTTAAGAATGATCAAATGATGACCCAAATTGAAAACTCTGATATTGCAAAGTACAAAATGGATAGGCATGATCAACTACCTATGTTAGCAGTAAGATTTAAGTACAAGTGGATTCTACTGGTGATTATAAGCACAATATATATATAAATAATATATCTAAATCAAAGTAATTAGTTGCTATGAACAAGAACCTCCAGCGTATACTCATTTATAGGTTTGGCCATTTTGCTAGTCAAGGGTGAAGGTGAATAAAACAAGGTAGGTCCATGGGAAAGACTTGACACTTGACATTGTAAGCATATAAGCTGAAGGAAAAGGGGATCCACACAACACATAAGATGGAGTAGGTGAACAATAGGGAATGGTAGTGTCTCACAGATGTGTGGAATAATGAGAATGGTCCACTAGAATCTAGACAAGCAATTTTTTTAAGCATTTTTTGCACATCAAGGATACTAACTAAGCTACAAAGGTAGGTGCCCTGGAAATCCTTATGGGCTTCCAGAAAATGACAAAGACATAACCTCGATAGGTCAGTCTCGTCGTGTTTCCATGTAGGGGCAAATGAGTCATACATTATACAATGAATGAGTGCTCATTCTTTGGCCATTAACTCTCTTAATATCTTATTTTATTAAAACATCCATCCTCCAAGAGTAGGTGCCTCGAATAGCCTTCCAGGCCTCAGATAATGACTCAGTATGACTTCCATTTCCCGCCACCATCCATAGGTGCGATGGAGTGACCACCTTGTTTCCCTTTGGGGGAAAACAACTTCACATCATACAAAGGATGAGTGTTCGTCTCTCGACAATTAGATGAATTTATATTTCATTTGCAATAATGTTTAAAAATACTTTTGTTTTGTTGTCTAGGCATCCATTTATAATAAGCATTTAAGTTTTGATGCCTTAGTGTCTAAAGACACTTTTGTGGTAAGACTACTTGTGTTCAAGACCTAGAGGAAGACCATCACTGTGATAAGGATCACACAAACTAACACCAAGGAACAATTTAGACATGGAGACCTATTCCAACATAGAGGTGAAGGTGGGGGATGTCGTAGATGTCACTAGTTAAGTTACAGATATGGGTTAAACATAAAGAAGGGAAAGAAACAGATGGATGGAGACAAAGAAGATGGTTCCAAGGCTAACAAGTTGTGTCCATACTACAAGTAGGGAAATCCAATGAGGATACAAAAGAATCTCGTGGACATAGCAACTAGATCACTTATACTTTAGATTCTAGTAAGAATAATAGACTATCGCCAAAATACAACCACTGTTAACCAAGTCTCACTACTAAAATAGACAATAGAACAAAAACAAAATCCATATATCACCTACGTCATATACCTACATCCAACCTTAACACTCTAAAAAAGCACTGGAACACTGTTGTTGTTGTACATGATGGGCATTGTCATAACACTGTTCTAGTTCATGAAAAGGGCCAACTCAATCATCAAATATGGGGTCATGAGGCTCAATCATGACATGGAACTAATCAAATTGAATGCTCTGGATCCACTGAAAGATAGTGATCATCAACTGGAACCTCATCATTTTCTGATCTCAAAGTAAAGGATTGTCTCAAAAATATGCTCAAGACTGCTCAGGAACAATGGTAGCCCAACTACTATATATGTGACAACAGGCACCACCCATAATGGTGGCTTCAGAGAGTCCCTGAAGAAGAGTATCCTGGGATTTGCGACAACATTCAAGGTAGATGCATCAGAATTAAAGAAGGCCTAGACAAATTGATGTGGGGTTACTCATCAAAAGGGCATTTTAATGCTAAATAATCTTATGACATCTGGGCTACCAATAGAAATGAACAACGGGATAAAATATGGAATAAAGTGTGGCAGATGAACCCATGGCCAAAGGTTTATACCTTTATTAAGTTAGTCATTTATCACGGAATCCTAACTGAGGAGAATCTCAGAAAAAAGATGGGTGATTGGCCCATCATAGTGCTACCTTTGTCAGAACAATGAGGAAACAATGGACCATTTACTTGATACTTTCCCCTCAACCTCAGACTTATGAGATAAAGGCTCGTAAATTTTCAGATGATCTAAACACGTAAGAGGGAGCCTTGACTAGACAATCAGAAATTAGGAACCGAAGGATTTTCAGAAACCCATAGTGAATCACATCTAGCTTGCTTTTCCAGACTTCTTGTTGTTGGAGATTTGGAAGGAGAGGAATTGTAGAATCTTCTAGGATGTGGTATTCCCTCATGGTCAAATGTGGGTGACGATCAAAACCCATATCAAGGAATCAGTAAGAGTCATCCAATGGGAGGATAAGGATTGGGAGGCTAGCAGACATGAGAAAAGAATTCTAGCGGATTGGGGTGTTAGTGTTGCAAATAAAGGGTGCATATGGAAGAAGAACTTATGGATCTCATAGGCCAGCCCGGATTTATGGACTCCTCCTCCCTCTAGTTCCTTTAAATTCAATTTTGATGGGGCCTCAAAGGGGAATCTTAGCTCTGCAGGCTATGGAGGTTTAGTGAGGTATTCAGATGGGGGGATTTGTTAGAATTCCATATGATAAGCTAGATTATCAGCATTTAATTTCAATTTCATAAAAGCATATAGACAGGATCACTGAAAGAAACAGTATCACAAGAACAACACAGATTTATCCTGGGAAAACCCTAATGGGAAAAACCCAACAAAAGCTTCCTCAATATAGATGCCCCAAAAAATAAAAGGTAAAACCCAAAATTAATCGTCCTCCTTCTCCAGCTACAGCGCTTTCTCTCTCTATCTCTCTCTCTCTCTCATGCGCTACACAAGTGAGTGTGTGTGTCTCAAATGAGAGGCACCTCACTCTATTTATATTCTTTCATTCACTTGACATTTAACCCAATTATGTAGGATCGAGTAAACTTAACTCAGTTATGTAGGCTCGAGTAGACATAACTGGGATAACTTAATATAATAATATATTCTGAAGGGTACTAATGACCCGACTTACAACAAAGGGGGCTTCCTCGCGACTCTTAGTAATTCTCCTGATAGGAACATCGGGGTACAGAGAAATACAAATGATTCTCCCGATAGGAACATCGGGGTACAGAGAAATACAAATGATTCTCCCGATAGGAACATCGAGGACCAATAAAATACATTTAGAATATTCTTCGAAGTTACAATAATTCAACACTCCCCCTTAACGAGAAGGGTATTCTACAACAACAACAACTATAGGAGAGAGAGTTTATCATCAACATCATCAGGGTGATACATCTATAAATCATTGGAAGCTTTTCATCATCTTCAACATATAGTCTTCATCTTCAAACTTCAGCAGCAGCAACACTTTGACTGCTCTATCAACAACATCATTTCGATCAGCAACATCATCATCTGAACTTTCGATCAACATCATCATCATCATCATACTCTGAACTTTCAATCAGCATCATCATCATCATCACATTCTGATCTTTCGATCAGCAATCATCATCATCATCATACTTTGCTCTTTCGATCAGTAACATCATCATCATCACATTCTGATCTTTCGATTAGTAACATCATCTTCATCACACTCTGATATTTCGATCAGTAATATCATCATCATCACACTCTGATCTTTCAATCAGTAACATCATCATCATCAGCATTAACAACCTGCAATCCACAATACGAAGACGAAGGTCTTCAGATCACTTTTGGACTTAAATTCCAGGGATGATGCAATCCTACCACATTCTCGAGGACCGAAGTCACCAGATCCATTCTGAACAAAATTTCAAGGATGATACAATCCTACCACATTCTCGAGTACCGAAGTCACCGGACAAGTTCTGAGCAAAAGTTCAAGGATGATACAATCCTACCATATTCTCGAGTACTGAAGTCATCGAATCAGTTCTGAACAAAAGTTCAAGGATGATACAATCCTACCACATTCTCGAGTACCGAAGTCATCGGATCCGTTCTGAACAAAAGTTCAAGGATGATACAATCCTACCACATTCTCGAGTACTTAAGTCACCAGATCCGTTCCGAACCGAATTTCAGGGATGATACAATCCCACCACATTCTCGAGGACCAAATTCACCGGATCCGTTTTGAACAAAAGTTCAAGGATGATACAATCCCACCAAATTCTCGAGGACCGAAGTCACTGGATTTGTTCTGAACCGAAGTTCATGGATGATACAATCCCTCTTCATTCTCGAGGACCAAAGTCACCAGATCACTTTAGGACAAGTGTCCCAGGATGATACAATCCCACTTGGCAACGTCACTGCTCCCCCTTTTGAGGAAGGTCTTTCCGAACAACACCAAGCTTGTCTCGAAAGTGTTCGAACTTTACCCAAGACAGAGGCTTCATCAACACATCAGCAACTTGCTCATCAATACTCACATATTGGAGCTTTATGGCTCCCTTCTGTATCATATCTCGTATGTAGAAATACCGGATTTCCATGTGCTTCGATCTATCATGGAACACTGGGTTCTCCGACATCTTTATACAACTTTGGTCATCACATAGGATATCAGTAGTATCCATCTCTAGGTCAAAGAGACCTGACATCAGCTTCCAAAGCCATATCATTAGAGGAAATTTGGGGTCTAAAATGGGAGTTATAAGAAAACGCGCCAACAATAAGTTCTTGTGAATTGGAATTCAAGAACCAATAGAATTCCAATAAAATGAGTCGACCATAATGGTTGAATTGACATATTTGTCATAAAAAAAAACTACTTTTTTTGTTCGTATTTTCGACATATCTCCCTGTTTTTTTACTCAAATTTCGATTAGGAGAGCTCGTTGGATACGGAATTTGATTCCGAATCCAACGAGTATCCACACTACATACTTTTGACAGACCCCTCTACCCCAAAAACAAGAAATACCTGGAAAAAAAAACGTGATGATGATGAGATATGTCGAAAATACGAACACAAAAAGTAGTTTTTTTCTTTTTTTCCTCCAAAATTACTAAATATTATTTTAACTATTTTTTCATTATTTTCCTTAGGAGGCCCATTTTAGACCTCAAAATTCCTTTAATGGGATTCACAACTAGCAGAGCAAGCTGCTATGTATTCTTCTTCGGTTGTGCTAAGAGTAATAATGGACTGGTTCTTGCTAAACCATGAAATCATAGCAAACCCCAGACAAAAGCATCCACCTGATGTGCTTTTCCTATCTGAGACACATCCAGTCCAATCTTCATCTATATAGCCAAACAATTTGTAATCATGGTTTCCATCATAGTATAGACCAAAGTCTATAGTCCCTTTCAGATATCTCATCACATGTTTTGCAGCTATCAGGTGAACTCATCTAGGTTGAACTAGATACTGACTCAAGGTGTTCATAGCAAAACAAATGTCTAGTTTGGTATTGGTTAGATACATCAACGACCCAATAATCTTTATGTATTGAGTCACATCCACCAACTCCAACGAGTCATCAGCTAACAACTTCAAGTTGGAATCCATGGGTGTGGCCATGGCTTTACATTCCAACATATCAAATCTTTTCAAAACTTCCACTGCATACTTTCCCTGATTGAGAAATATTCCTTCTGAGTTCTTCCATACTTCCAGACCTAGGAAATAATGCATTAGACCAATGTCTTTCATCTCAAATTCTTCAACGAGCTTCTTCTTTCATTCTACAATCTGTTTCTCATTCCCTGTCAGAAATAGATCATCCACATACAGTAATAGTATGACAGGTTCATCTTCTATAACCTTGAAGTAAAAGGTTAGGATCGGCTTTACTCTTGGAAAATCCCATGCTTGTCAGGAAACTATCTATCCTTCCAGACCAAGCTCTGGGAGCTTGCTTCAGGCCATACAATGCCTTCTTCAACTTGCATACATGAGTTCATCTGTCTTCAACCTCAAATCCTTGTAGTTGTTCTCTGTATACTTCTTCTTCAATCACACCATTTAGGAAGGTTGTTTTCACATCCATCTGGTGTAAGTCCCACTTCATCATGGATGCAAGTGCCATGATGGCTCTAATCGAAGTATACCTTGCTACTGGTGCAAATGTTTCTTCATAATCAATTCCCTCTTTCTGAGAGAAAACTCTAGCCACAAATATAGCCTTGTACTTCTCTATACTTCTGTCAACTGTATGTTATATCTTGTAGGTCTATTTGGAGGATACTACACTCTTTCCTTCTGGTTTGGGAACTATATCCCACACACTATTCTTCATTATTGACTGATATTCTCTAGTCATTGCTTCTACCCATTCTTTCTTCTATACAGCTTCTTCGTAGTTTGCAGGTTCTTGATCTACAAGATCACACATCAAAGCTACATAGTTGGAAAATTTCTTAGGCTTCTTACTTGCCCTTGTGGAGCCTTCAGGAGCTCCATATCTTTCTGCTTCTTGTATAATTTCTCTTGCCCAAGCAGGATTTCTCTTTCGTGATATCTCCATCGTAGGAGGTTCTTGTGGTTATATCATATCATGTTCTTCAGGAGCTTCATCTTCAAGGAGGAATGTAGTCTCTACATTTTTGGGAGGTGCATCTTCCTCATACACATCTTCATGTTGGCATTTTCTGGATCTCTTGAGAGCTGCTTCTTCATCAAATGTTACATCTCTACTGATTTCCATGTGATGGAATCCATGAATGTAAATTTGGAATGCCTTGGATACTTTATAGTATCAAACAAATATCCCCTTCTTTCCGGAAGGGTCCAACTTGGTTCTTTTCTCTTTCGGTATATGAATATATACTGGACAACCAAATATTTTGAGGTGACTTGCCTCAGGATTCTTTCCCGTGAACATCTCTTCTAGAGTCTTGAATGCAAGAGCACTGTGAGATATTCTATTATGTATGTAGACATCAATTCTTGCTGCTTCTGCCCATAGATGCATTGGAAAATATTGATCATATATCATTGTCTTCACTGCCTCCATGATGGTTTTGTTCTTTCTTTCCGCAACACCATTCTGTTGAGGATTGTAGGGAGTGGTTAGTTCCCTCTTGATTCCAACATCTTTATAAAAGGATTCAAACTCTTTTGAAGTATACTCTTCGCCATTGTCTGATCGGAGTGTCTTGATTCTCTTGTCTGAAATATTCTCTATCAAGGCTTTGAATTCCTTGAATTTATCAAACACTTCACTCTTTGCTTTCAAGAAGTATATCCAAGTCTTTCTTGAATAGTCATCAATAAATGTAATATAATATTCAAATCCACTTAAAGATGTGGAGGACATTGGACCACACACATCTGAATGAATCAATTCCAACGTACCTTTTGTTTTTGTTTCACTCTTCAGAAATGGATTCTTGATGTTCTTCCCTTTCACACATCCCTTGCAAATGCCTTCATGTTTGATCTTCAAGTCTGGTAGTCCTGTTACTACTTTGTTCACATGAGCTAGTGCCTTGTAATTGATGTGGGAAAGTCTTCTATGCCATAGCTCACTAGGGTCAGTGGACTCATGAACAAGGGTTGTTTCTGAATGTCCCTTGAGTTTATACAGGCCTCCTTCTTCTTTACCGATGACAATTGCATCTTCAATTTTATTTCCTTTGGGCCACATGAGTACTTGGCCATCTATGAATGCAACTTTGAATCCTTTCTTATCTAAAGCTGAGATAGAAAGTATATTCTTCTTTAGACCAGGTACATACAATACTTCTTTCATCGTCAAGGGATTCCCCAAATCAAGCTTGTAGCTTGCTTCCTCAATTCCTTTGATCGGATATTAATAGTCATCTCCTAGAGATACTTTCTAAGGAGAGTTCTTTTCTTCAAGTCTTGACAAGTTTTTATTTTGTCCCGTCATGTGCTTTGAAGCACCACTATCAATAAGGCAAGTGTCCTCTCCAGGTGTTATAGATCTAGAGAGTGCAGAGAATAGTACATACTCTTCTGCATCCTCTTCTCTTGCTTGCTTTCTTAGAGGTCCTTCCTCTTCTTCTTCTTCATCATCATCTCCAACTAGATGAGCATGATGTCTTTTTTTGTTGTTGATCCTCTTCTTATATTCTTGTCTCTTCATAGGACAGTTTCTGGCAATGTGTCCTATCTTATCACAATGAAAACATTGAAAGCTGGAGTAGTCCTTACTTGCAGGACTTTCTCTTGTTCTTTGAATTCTTCTGGGAGGTTGAGACTCCTTGTGATTTCTCTTCTTGAAGTTAGGTTGACTTGTTCTTCTTTTGGTATTAGTGGCTAGGGCCTGATCATCTTCCTTCAGTAGAGCTTCTCTGTTTTCCACTCTAGTCTCCTCTTGAATACAATCTTCCCATACAACATCAAACTTCAAGCTTTCCTTCCTGGCACACATCATCTGGATGAATGACTCCTAGGGTCTAGTGAGACCATTGAGGGTAGTCATAACCAACTTATCTTCATCAAGGTTGTCTCCACTGGCTTCTATTTGTTCCTTGAACTGGGAGACCCTTGTGAAGTAGTCATGGATGGATTCTCCGTGACTCATCTTGGTGCTCTTCAGTTGAGCTCTTAGATTCATCTTTCTATTGATGTTTCTTCCTTCATACATTCTTGATATGGCATCATACATTTCTTTCGGAGTCTTCTTGGATGACACTTGAGGGATCAAGTGATCCTTGATAGAGTCAACAATAATCCTTTGTGCCCTAATCATATCCTTCTTGTGCTTCTCCTTAGCTTCATCTTCTTCAGGCTCTGCAACTTCATCTTTGATATACTTATCAAGATCATTCTCTTGGAGAATTAGGCCAATCCTATATTTCCATGCTCAAAAATTCTCTATGCCTTCCAGTTTGTCCTCAAGCTTAGTGCTTGGGGCCATCTTGTCAGAAAGTCACAAAAAATTGAAATTTTGCGAAATGAGAAACTGAACTTACCAAGAGATGCGCTTGACTGAGGCGAGTTGACTAGTGTGCTTGGTTTCTGGAGATCTCAAGTCTTCGCCTTTCAAATCTGACTTATGAGATTCAACACTGCAGTTTCTAGTAGTTTTCTGGTTCACTGGATTTCTGTTGTTTTCTGGTTCAGTGTCAAACTAGGGTTTAACTTTCCGGGAGATCTGCTCCTCCAAAAACTTCGATCCTAGGCTTAGAAGATGCGCTCTAGGAGGGCACAACTTTCCATGCAATCAGTTCTTCAAAAAACATTTTTTTTCCTAAAACCCTAATTTCTTGTCGGGGAGAGAGAGAGGGTATTTTCCCTTGTGAAAGTTGTCCTATTCAGGTTAGCTTTGATACCATGCTATTATTCCATATGCTAAGATAAATTATCAGCATTTGATTTCAATTTCATAAAAGCATATAGACAGGATCATTGAAAGAAATAGTATCACAAGAAGAACACAAATTTATCCTGGGAAAATCCTAATGGGAAAAACCCAGCAAAAGCTTCTTCAATATAGATGCCCCAAAAGATAAAAGGTAAAACCCAAAACTGATCCTCCTCCTTCTCTAGCTACAACTCTTTCTCTCTCTCTCTCTCTTATGTGCTACACAAGTGAGTGTGAGTGTCTCAAATGAGAGGTTCCTCACTCTATTTATATTCTTTCATTCACTTGACATTTAACCCAGTTATGTAGGCTCGAGTAAACTTAACTCAGTTATGTAGGCTCTAGTAGACATAACTGGGCTAACTTAATATAATAATATATTCTGGAGGGTACTAATGACCCGACTTACAACGGAGGGGACTTCCTCATGACTCTTAGTAATTCTCCTGATAGGAACATCGGTGTACAAAGAAATACAAATGATTCTCCCGATAGGAACATCGGGGACCAATCAAATACATTTAGAATATTCTTCGAAGTTACAATAATTCATTGGCTTAAATTGTTTGTCTTATGATCTTTAATTTTTCCTTCGTTATATTTCTTCCATGATTCATTAGTTCTCCTTGCTGATGTATATGATGGGCTCCTCCTAGGTTGACTCCTTTGACTTGGGAATTCTTTATCCTTATGACCAAAACCACTACATGAGTAGCACCTCATTGTGTGACAGTTAGCAACAATATGACCGATATGATTACATGTCTAACACCTAACTTTGTCATTAGGGATCCCAACACTTCTTCTTCCATGGGATCTTCATTTCATAGCCTTATGACCAAAATTAAAGCAAGAAAAACAATAGACTATGCTTCAATAATCAATTTACCATATGTCATTCATCAAATAAAACACATTATCAACAATACCATGCAAGAGACACAAGATATAGTTTTGTAATATTTTATAAGTATTTCAAACGGCTGCAACTGTGAGGTAAATCAACACCTACTGATACAGAAGCACCTACTTCTATTCCAAGACTCTGCTTGGTCTTTTCTTATATCCTACTAAGAAAACATGTGCAAGACCCAGCTTGTATTTACATATGAACACTTGTCACATCACATATCCAATTATGTCATACAACTTGGCTATCACCATCAAGTACAAGATCATCCCTGCCAATTCATCTTCTACACATCAACTTGTCACCTTGTCATCTCTACTCATAAACAAGTCATGGTCATGTCTTCTAGTCTGTAGTTGTTTGTACAAGAGTCTGCTAGATGCATTCAAGTTGTCAAGGGTTTACCAACATCTTTCTCAATAGTATTGTTCAAGCCAACCTATTCATTGATCATCACTTGTCAATGCAAAGGTTATCATCATCTAAACCCAGAAGTTACAGGGCTATGTCTTATACACTTGGAACAATTCTTTGGCGTTTACAATCCTGTAGATGTCACTTTTCCAAAGCTTTGTCTCTTCAAGTGTGCTTTATGACATATTGCAACCATATTTCTCAGCAATAGATGATCTTAGAACATTTCAATGATTTCCTTCCTCAGACTTGTCATGGCCTTATTTTAGGCCTTCAACTGTCTCCTGAGATTGATCTTACATTTGCGTTAACAAGATCAGACTTAATGTACCTGTGGCTGCTAAAAATCGGTGCAAAGAAGAGTCCAAACAAGCCAAAATTATGTTCTTAAAATCAGTCCAATGTATAGTCAAAAGGGAGGCCAAAAATAAGTGGAATGTACAGTAAAAAGAAGATTGAACTCCTATCCCAAATCAGCCACCAAAGGAACCCTTAAACCATAACAAAATTGCTATTGTACTTCGTTGACAGAAACATTATACTTCATTTTTTTTCAGATAGAAATATATGTCAACGGATTGCCTTGAAACCTCCTTTGTTGCCTCAGTACTCATTATGTTCTTTGGTGTCTGCGGCTATGATAAACTTTCGAAAATCTCAGAGCACTTTATCCACCCGAATTCTCTTCAAAATGAATAAGTGAGTTAGCCCTATTTATACTAGTTTTCATGCTAATTTTTTGAGCCGACTTATTTATTTTTTTTCATATATTTCCATATTTAAGTGAGCCGACCTTGCTATGTATTTTTATATATCTCTTATGGAGCCGACTTTGCAAGTTTGCAATTACATTTGTTTATTTTCATCATTAGGTTCAGCATCAAAGGTTTCTATAAGAGCAAGAGTTTCCTCATACATCAAGGGCTTGATCATCACGTCAACACATAAGCCATATCATCATATTATCTTCAACAAATGACCACAGTATGGGTCATTTGGCTCATTAGGTGTTCCAATGTGTTCGAATGGCTCCAATGCCCACATCCAGTGTCATTTCCATGCTTGTCTCCATGTTCTCATGTTTTCCTAGTCACCTTGCCATGTCATCATGCTTAACCTTTGTCATCAATGACAACCATATTCATCACCTTTACCACAAGGTTGTAAATGATGAGCCATTAATTTTGGTACTATATGTTGATGACTTGTTTCTCACTGGAAATGAGAAACTTATCGTATGGTGTAAGAAGAAAATTGCCTCTGAGTTCGAAATGAAGGATCTTGGATTGATGCATTAGTTCTTGGGATTAGAAGTATGGCAAAGGTAGAAGGATATTTTCCTAGGTCAGGGAAAATACACCATAGCTACTCCGATGGATGCAAATTTGAAGAAGCTAAGAGATTATGATTCATATTCAAATTTTATCGATCCCACTATGTATCGTCAGTTGATTGGGTCCTTGATGTATCTGGCGAACACCAAACCAAATATTTGTTTTGTTGTGAATGCCCCTAGTCAGTTCATGTGTGAACCAAGACAAATCCACTGGACTGCTGCAAAACATGTACTCATATACTTATGCGGCATTGTGGGATATGGTCTATGATATGATTCAAATTGTGACTTGAGATTGCAAGGGTTTACATACTCAGATTGGACTGGATGCACTTCAGATAGGAAGAGTACTTCAGGATGTTGTTTAAGTTTGGGTTTTGCAGTAATTTCCTGGTGCAATAGAAAGCAGAACTCATTAGATCTCAATACTGCAGAGGCCGAGTATATGGCTGCTAGCTCAGTAGCTCGAGAAGCAGTTTGGCTTTGTAAACTTCTTGCAGTATTTTTTGGCCAGATTCCAGAGCCAATTGTGCAAATGCCAGTGAATCCTGTATTTCACGACAAATCGAAGCATATAGAGATTTGGTACCACTTCATACGTGATATGGTGCAAAAAGGTGCGATCAAGTTACAACATATTCTAATAGATGACCAGACTGCATATATCCTCACCAAGCCTCTTCCTAGGGTGAAGTTTGAATACTTTCGCAAAAGACTTGGAGTAGAGGAGAACGTATCCCTCCTTGAGAAGGAGAGATGACTAGGAGATATTTGATATGCTTTTACCCAGGTGCATCTACTCGTTCATATTCTCATCCAAGTATGGGATAAATCCCATCGACAGATGAGACAGACAGATAGTAGATGGTCGGGTTCACACAAGTGCCTCTGCTCGTCCAGGTGCGTAGCCAGGTGTGGGAGAAATCCCATCGAAAAATGAGTCGGAAATGCAATAGATGGTCGTGTGATTGCACATGTAGCTCTACTCGTTCAAGTTCTCATCTAGGTATGGGAATATCCCATTGTTCGATGAGACGAACATGCAGTAGGTGGTCATGCACATTCGCTCGTCTAGGATCTCCAGCCAGGTATGGGAGGATCCCAACGACAATAAAGACGGACAAGTAGCAGAATATCTTCTCTCATACATCTTGGTATAACTAATTCATAATGACACTTCTCAAAGGCAACCTTCAGTACATATAGAGGTGATGGAGAAAGTATAGATGTACAGATGAAACCCATATGTTCGTGATGTTGATGAAGACCGAAGAATACCTTCCTTGTTGAGAGGGAGTGTTGGATTTTGTGCAACTTTGGAAGATATTATTACTGTACTTATTGTACCTCCTGTGGGAGTTGAACTTGATGTAATCAATCATGTAAACCCTAGAAAGAACCATGTGAACCTTGGGGTGAAAAGCAAGCAAAAGATCAAGATAAAAATAAATTATTAAAATATATTTTATTGCTCCCACAAGAGAAGTCGGCCCCAGTGAATTTTCCACTTGGAAAATCATTATAAGTAGGAGGCGCCTCTCCTCATTATAACACACATTCACTCAAGTGAAATTCACATCACTGGGAGAGAGAGGTTTGCACCTAGTGAAGGAGAAGACTGTTTTGGGGTTTCTATCTCTGGAAAATGCTTCCATCTTTTCTCTCTCTTCTTTGTACACCTTTCTCATAATTGTCATCTCTATACGAAGGTTGTTGGATTTTCTCCCATTTGGGTGTCCCAGGATAAAAAAAATTATTGTGTTATTGTTTTGTGCTTTGTCTTTCTTCTAGTAATCCTATTGGTAAATGAAATTAAGATATACTGCTATGATCTTGTGAAAATCTAACAAAAACCGCATGCCACCACAAACCACCTATAGTAAACCCACCCTTGACCAAGTGAAGATTAACCAAACAATCCAACCTTTAAACTTTGACTCAAGATAAATAACCTATATCCCTTAATAGTTTTATATAGGAATCTGGAATCATTACGATAGCCTTTATTCCTGACATTGAATAGATTAATACCTGAATCAAGGCTTTCATGTTATTCCACCCGTTGGCCTTTGTGTGCCTCCTCTAATCCTTGCTTCAACCCTTGGATTTTTTTAACCACTGTCAGATCTTCTCCATCGAAGAATATATCATTTACAATACATAGAATGGACCCAAAAACAAAACAAAAAAACACTGCAAATTTGTTGCATTTTTCATCTGCCATTCTAACATTCTTAGTAATTGTCATACTTTCCAAGAATCCCTTCCCTCTACATCAGATTTTATCCCAATGAATCCCATGCCCTCTGTCTATGATTCAAATTGTCATATCACTAATGATAGAGTTCAAGTTTGTTTGAAATATGATACCATCTTAAAATCTTAAAATCAGAGCTAAAGCAACATAACATGTCCTCATATAACATATAACAAAGAACACATGAGATTTATTCTATAAATACCGAAAACTAATATAACTAGCAATTACCCCAAGAAGGTGCAATAATACGCCGATAGGTTGGAGGGTTGGGAGGTAAAGAACGCTAAAAAGGAGAACTAAAAAGGAGTTGGTGTGGACCTAGTGTTATACCTTGAGGAAATCAACTACAAGTTTTTACAGGGATGGGAATGAAGATCCAACTGTAAAAATCCCTTTCAGGATAACACTAATAGTTACATGAATTATCATATCACAAATAAGCAAATCTAAGTCAAATTTAATATACCATATCATAATCAAATTCCTTGAAAAACCATGCATGCAATGGCAAGTTACTTGCTTACACATTGTATGAATTTAATGATTTGTACAAAATGAACTTTAGATGAAGAGTTGACAATTCAAATTCATTATCTTTGAAAAACATATGATGATTGGATATATAATCGATACTTCTAGGATTAACTTTTAATTATATTATTCCGTGATTATTCCTCACATTGGGTTCCATGTACTTGTGTTTATCAACAACTCAACAAAAAAATTTGTAGCTTTATTTGGGTGAATACAAAGAGAAACAAGGGCTTCCATTAATTAACTACAACATCTATACTCTCCGAAAGACTTGGGATTGTGGGAAATAATCAAACCCATGAGATGACCATAAAGATCATGGTTTATAGAGGCTCCAAACAAGGATTTACATAAAACCAACGAATGAGATTGATTTTTGTCCATAATATGCACATGCCGCAAATAGGACCATAGTCTTGAGTCCGCACTAAAAAGGTAAGATGGTTGCATAAAACCAATGAATGAGATTGATTTTTTTCCATAATATACACATGCCACAAAGAGGCCCATAGTTTTGTGTTTGCACTAAAAAGGTAAGAAGGCACGCCACGAATGCGTAATAAAAATTTTGAAGAAATTGCAAATGAGACAGAAATGTTTTCATGTCCTTTCTAAATTGGGAGGAAAGTAACTATAAGGTGCTCAACTGGCATAACCAACCTCACCTAACACATGTCATTTGTGCAGGCACATTTAACCAACATTGTGTGCTTGTTCTTTGACAAACAAATTGATTAAATCTTTTTGTTTTGTGATATTTAGAGATCCCTCATCAATAGAATATGACCCATCAAATCTTTAGACTCGAGAAAACTATATATGGTCAATTCATAAATGACGAACAAGTGACCTAGAGGTATTGGCACAATTTTATCCAACCTTAATTGGGAAATCCCTTGATCTTGCCCAATATGCCTTTGGATTTGGTATATCAAGGAGTGGTAATGATACTTGCTACGACGCATGTCCAAAGGATTATGTCATAGCATGGATACACTGTATATAAAATAATTCAATAAATTAAATTACAATATGTAGCAAGGATATACATATATAAGCATTCCTTTTAGTCCCAAGGTTGTCTAACTATCATAATCGTATTTAACATAATAATATCTAATTATAATTTCTTACATTATTGATTTTTTTTTACTAGGGGAATCGGCAACTGGGGTCGGGCTGGTACTTGCGTGACACGGGGTCCAGGGATCCATTCCCGCTACCACTATAACCCTAGGTGCCCCACACCCGCCGCAAGACATGGGACACAGGTAAACCCCGGTGGAATTGATCTCGTGACCTCCAATTTACAACAAGTGACTTCATAACAACGGAACCACCAATGAGCCACACCTATGCAGGCTAATTTCTTACATTATTGTTAAGTATATAATAAATCTTCTCTTTTTAATTGCTTCAACTATTGAGATCTTTTGATATTCACAGTAAATGTGCTCTTCTCCATTTTTGGAGTATTACAATGGAATATAATTGATTTATAATACTCAAAATAATCGTTTTTACTAAGATATCACACATGGGGATATATTCTATCAAAGTCACCCATGACTTGCAGGTAGTTCCTCCCACGTGGAATGACCCTTTTTGTAATAGGGAGACAACCCAAGAGGAGACAAACATGTCTCTTGGAGATGTGAACCTATGTGGGGTGTATGAAACACTTAGCAATAAATTTTAACACTTTGGATCAAATCAAAATGAGTCCACATAGCATACATGAACCTACAAATGTGCATGATATGTATATTGCTCCATGTTGTGATTGAGTAATAAAGTGGACGTGCTCTAACCATGATAAAGAGCAAACAAGCTCTCGAGGGAGAGTCCATTTCCAAAACTGTTGCATCCCGAGAATCCAAAAAACTCCACGTGATTGAATACCAAGTACTCTAAACATCACATATGACAAGATGATGTTTTCCATCATAAAGCATGCACATGAGCAAAAAAAATCAAGAAGGGTAGTATGCCATGAAAACTTGTCAAAAATGCATTGTTGTTGTCTTCAATCAATCATAAAAAAATAGTGATTAGAAACGTATGGTGATATAATGGACAAAACAAATCGATAAGATTTCCTCAAGGATCTCAAATATTACCAAAACCAATCATCAACCCATGCATAATCAATCCTAATAGGGGTACCAATCTAAAATTCTTCCATATAGGATTCTTAACTTTTGATTTGAAAGAATTTTGGCAATAAGAATGTCAATCCCTAGGTGAAGAGCAATAATGTCTTCTATCACTGTGATTAGAATGTCAATATGGCATAGATCTTGATGGTGAAGTATATGGTTTCGTCTGATCAAAAGGTAAGGATCTACATCCTGCAAATCCATAGTACAAGTATATGTTATAGGACATGGTTCCCGGAAATTAGTAGTAGTAGTAGAAGAAGCAACAAAGTGACTCGCATCTAGTGATGCAATATTAGGATATTTAATGTCTACTTTCGTTGGTCTCATCTCAAGATCAATAAAGTAAAATACCATGCCCATGCTTACCAAGTCCACCACCTTTGTACTCCAATTGCTTAAGAAACTTGGGACCAATACTCCAATACATTTAGTATTCTTTTCGAAATAAGGGATTCATGAGTAGCCAACTCTGCATGAGAATTAGTATCAAAGGATCACTAAAGTATATTTTTGCAAGGTGTCAAGTACCTCTTACTTCTCCCCCTAATTTATCCATAGGATTTTGATAGGAAAGATCTCAAGATTCTTCTATTTCTTATACAAGCCCTTGATTGAGGTCATAAAGATTTTGGATCAATTTGTCCTGCTAGTCAATTGTTGAAGAAGGAAGCAATATCGTTCTTTAGGTTTTATAATCCACTTTTACACATTGTGACATTTTGAAAAGAAAGACGATTTATTATGGCTAAAAGAAGCAATAAGAAGATTGCATCTGGTATTAAGGAGCAAAGGTTATACAATGCTCACTGACAAAAGGTAGAATGGTGGTTGGAATGACAGATATCCATAATAAGGAAGAATCATGTAAAGCATGCCTACAACAATATATATTGTCCATAGTGATATGTACAGTCCTACAAAAACAATTTCAATGGTTGGTGCAAAGTACTTTTTGTTATTTGTTGACTACTTTTCCAATAAAATGTGGGTTTACTTTCTAAATAAGAGATTTGATCATAAGACTACAACCACCACAAAAAGTAAGATCCTATGACAAAGGTTGATCTTGACATGGACATTGTCAATATGGTAATAATAAATAAACCCCTGCCGCATCAAGAAAAGCCAAACATAATTATAAAGTTTAGTTAACTAAAACTCTCTCTCTCTCTCTCTCTCTCTCTCTCTCTCTCTCTATATATATATATATATATATATATATTAAGTGGTTCACCATGGAAGCCCAATTTTACACCATGGCTACATCCACTCGAGAAAATATATTATACTCGCTAGGCAAGTATACATGAACTTGGGCAACATTAATCACGATAAATGGCTCACCAGCCTAATATTTCATTACATACAAGGGCTCCCAAGGAGCAAATGTCTCCGGCGAGATTCGAACCCAGGTGGGGAGTGCAATAACCAAATCTCCCAACCACCCGAGCTACGCCCAATGGACAATATATATGTGTGTGTGTGTGTGTGTGTGTGTGTGTGTGGTAATCAATGATGAACAAGTCAAAACACCATTACTCCCTTGTTTCACTCTTACAAAAGAAAGCTACTGGAAATATTCATGGAGAATAATTGAGAAGATCAACTCCCATTCATATATGAAATTCCTTGTCGAACTAATCATCATAATATGAGGTCAATCCTTTGTTGGGAAAAAACTATTGATCTAACCAGAGCCCTATGGCATTCCTCGGAGGACTCCTTAGATTGATACAAAACCATCCTGACGACAACCACAAATCCATCCAGTGGAATTACAAAGGCCAGTGGGTGCTTGTTCATAACAATGACAATGAATGGCTAGGCCACATCCACTCCATAGAAGATCGGGAGACACCTCCATTGAGTTGCATGTTCCACATATATTATTTTCTATCTCTTCTGAAGTAATCTCACTACCTATTCTATATGGTTGATTTATGAAAATATCCAATGAAATTTTATTTGCTAGAAGGAACCCTTAACTTGCTATTGTAACCATGTTTTAACTCTGATGACTCGAACTTTGGTCTGGCCATTGTTAAGATTTTGTATTTGGGTTATAAGGATTTTAAAGTGGTGTTTTTTCCACCATGCATGACTACTGTTGAATCATTTTTTCTTTGCAAAATTTTCAGATTTGAACTTGAATATAGCTATTGAAAGAGGAAAAAAAGCCTTTAGATTCGACCCTTGGGTCCTCAATTATGAATAATGCACCAACTTTTCCTCACTCTATGGATCATTTTTCGACTGTGTCTGGAAATATTAACCAACTATGAGTTGTATGAAAAGTCATTAATAATAAAATGACCTACCTCTGAGTAATATAATGCTAGGTTCCTAGCAAGAGGATTCTCTCAGAAATAGTGAGTACCACCATCGAGACTGGAACTAGAGGAGCCCAAAGCTGGGCCAAATGCTCTAGCCAACTCATTCTTTTCTGAATCTTATCATCCTGTGAATCCATCCTCAAATAGAGCTCCTCTACTTTCCCTTCAGTTCATACATCAAACGCTCTAATTCTAAAACCATTCCTTGTGTCGAGGGTGAAATTCTTCCATACGCCTAAGCCCTCATGATACCTCTCTAGATGCATGCCCTTTCCCTCAAATCGAGAACTATAAGAGAGTTGATAATACAATCAGGTCAAATGCATAACGTAACAAAGAGCACAAACAACCTAGTGCTCAAAAAATGCAGACTTGCAAAACACACAAGCAAAATTATTGTCACCACCCTCTTCATTCTTCTCATTTGTCTACTGCCTTTCCACTGTTTGGTTTCTCTTTTCCTCTAAGAGTTTGTTGTCTCCTTGCTAACTTTTCTTTAGTCCTCAATGCAAGTTGATACACCTCATCTACTCACCTAAACTCAATCATACAAATCAATGTTGCAAACATCGACGCAGCGAAAAAATTGGCATGGTCTAAGAAACATTGTTTCGAGATATCTCAGCAACACATCAACAAACATCGGCAAAAAATTGGCAAACTTAAAAAATACAAAAATATTCATTTTTTCAAATTTTTAAACATCTAAAGCAACAATAACATCAAGTAAACACATTGCCACATGAATATAGAAAGAAAACGATATATAAGATATATAATGTCTAGAGATACATCACACATTAAAAATGGATCGTGTCCTGGATCCCGAGTCATCAAAAATGGATCGTGTCCTGAATCCCAAGTCATCAAAAATATAACAAATGTATCGCATGATCATCAGCATGACTCATGAGTCATCTACAATGAAATAAAGTAAATAGACTATTGATTCCCTCTACCCCTTTTACGAGCAAAGGTTATCTTTGTGGAAATGGCCCTTTATCTAGAACTATAAGTAGGTTCCCTTAAGGCTTGTGGGCCTTGTACTAGACTCTGACATCCTTTAGAAGAAGACCTTGCAAAATGATGTCCTTTAGAAACAGGAGAAGGCGGTTGAAACTGATGTCCTGAAAAAGAAGAAAAAGAAGGTTGAGGTAGTCTTACTCCTACTCCTCTACCAGTACCAGTGTTACCACCGAGTCTATCTCCCTCTAACTTTGACCGTGGCACACTCCCAGACTCATTGTAAAACTCCTCTAGAGCTAGAACATCCTCATCCAGAAGCCTTTGTATCATCACCATGATCACTATCAGTGTCATGATCAGCCTTTAGCCAATCAAGGGCTACTTCCATGACAGGGTCCTCAGACTCCACCCTCCATGCAGCAGTGGTGTCAATCCCATCCAATGAAATACTCGTCACGTCAACTTTTCTCTCATATTGCTTCACCCACAACCTGTGATTGTAGTGGACGTAGACCAAATCATTAAAGCATTGAGTATCCAACCTATAGGAGGATCATAAATGAAGAAGCGAAAAGAAGCCTGGTGAGGGTGAGCTATAGCTACTTCCCGGGTAGTTTCTGGCGGTGTCGTGTGGAGATTATGGTGGGGTTTTTGTAGGTGGACGGCCTTGGTATGATGGGTTTTTCGGATTTGCGTGGGGATCTCTGTGGATAGAGTGGTATTGTCTGTTGATTTCTAGGGATTGCGGATTGGGGGCCAGTCCCTTTCTGATCCTGGGTTTTTTATTTCTGGGGTTTCTGTCCTGTTAGAGGAGATTTTGCTTGTTTGCTGCTAGGGCTTGGTGATCTGGCATTTTTGAGGGGCCGTCTGGGGTGGCATGGAGGAGGAGGTGGATTACACCTCAGATGGGGTTAGTGAAAGAGAAATTTTTGTTGGTGGAGCTGTTAATGCTGAGATGGTTTGGTCAGGAGTTTTATCTGGACCTGACATGTCAGGTAGGGGGCCAGAGGTCCTTTCTGGGCCTGAGGGTGAGTTGGGCATGGATGGGCATTTCATTGACCGACCTACTTCTGCCAGGGTTTCTTCTCCGGTAGCTTCTCTGGGGCTAGAGGGTTTAGAGGCGGATTTGGCGTCTTTTAGGTCCTTTGAAGGTTTGGATACTGACAGGCCTGACTTAGCTGGCATTCTGGGTCGAAATCTACAACCCCAACAAGGGTTTTACTCTAACTTCCCCTTATCTTTAGAAGATCGGCGTGTGGAGGGTTTCCATCCTTTGTCCGGGCTTGGAATACGATGGCCGGAATAGGGTAATGGTTTGGGTTCCTTTTCGGTCGAAAGTTTGGTTGGCTCGAAGGATATCCATGGCTATGACCTGGGACAAGGTTGTGGAGGACCGGAACTACCCAGGGCTCTTTTTTCCAGTGGTCAAGTTGCGGCTGCCCCGGGTGGTGGAGATATTTTTCCAGAAGCAGAATCACTGATAGATCCTCGAACAGGGGTTTCAGAGAAGGCTGTCTCACATAAAAAAACTCCCTAAGACTGTTAAAGAACGGAAGAGAAAGGATAAGTTAGTGTTGGGGGTGGATGTTTCGATGGAGGAGGCGGAGGATTTCTCTCTTACAACTGTGGTTGGTCATGTTCGGGGCAATAGGCTTGGTCGAGGGTTCCTTCAGCATTGGGCGGCTGAGCAGTGGAAGAACCTGGTGTCATCAGCCCCCGAAATCCGGGTTTTGATGAAAGGATGGTTTTCCTTCATTCTAAAAAACAAAGGGGAGGTAGATGCAGTGTTAAGTCGACAATGGTCGATGCTAGGAGTCCCTATTGTTTTGAAAAGTTGGTCTCCCTTTTTCAACTCANACCTGAAAAAACATGATGATGATGTCATCATCACGTTTTTTCAGGTATTTCTTGTTTTTGGGGTAGCGGGGTCCGTCAAAAGTATACAGTGTGGGTACTCGTTGGATGCAGAATCAAATTCTACATCCAACGAGCTCTCCTGATCAAAATNCGGAAAAAATTGATAAAGAACCGCTGTGGGTGAAGCTTCCAGGGTTCCCCATGAATTTGTGGAATGAAACTCAGTTTGCCGAGATTGGGAATTATCTTGGTGATTATGTCTGTTCGGATTATTCCCATCATGAGACTGGCAAGTACACGGTGGCTAAGATTATGGTAAAAATCGACCTTCGGCTGGGGCTCTCTGCTAAGATAAATGTTCAATCCAAGGATGGGGACTTC
>LPNX010060868.1:162494-362682 GCA_001517045.1 Pseudotsuga menziesii | reverse complement strand
TGAAATTCTATTGGTTCTTGAATTCCAACTCACAAAAACTTATTTTGGCACGTTTTCTTATAAGGCCCATTTTAGACCCCAAATTTCCTCTAATGATTCAAATTCTGGATTATGTGGGGGTGTCGTTTAGGTGTCACCGTTGCCACGTTCATGGTCATCTGGTAGCCAGTTGCCCTTTACCGTTTCGGGCTAGTAAGCCATTGATCAATGAAGTCGCTGAAGGAAGCGCAAATCCTAGGTCGAAGGTGGTTTCTCCGGAGGCGGTGGCTGAAGGTGGTGGGCCTGTTATTGATAGGGGGGTGACCTCTGATATTGTGGTACCATCTGACATCAGTGGGTTGAATGGATCAAAGATTAATCTGCCACCTTTGGTGCACAATGGATTGGAGATTCTTGGGAGTGTGGATCCAGTTGCTGAGATGGCTTCGTTGTGTACCCTGACTCCAACAACCCGGGCCACCACCAGAAAGCTACAGGAGCAGTCCATTATTCGACAGGGTTCATCTGTGATTTCCTCGACCAGTCCAGTCATACAAGTTTCGGTAGCTCCTTGTCTGTTTCCAGAAGTGGATAGTGTCTTCACGCCGTCCATTGTATCAACCAATCATTCTACTAGCTCTGAGGGCCGCAGTATCCGATATGCCCTTAGAAGTAGGGAGATTACAGTAGAAGGAACGGGGGGGAAGGGACTTTCTGTCTTGGCTAATGGTGTTGGGGGGAAAGGTAGCGGTAGAAAATCACTTTTGTCTAAAGCTCAAGATCGGGCTAAAGTGGATGTAGTGATGGGCAAACAATCTTCAATTGAGTGGGCACTTAGAGCAGAGAAAGCCCAGGAAGGGGGTTCCACATGATTATTTTGTCCTTCAACTGTCGTGGGTTGGCGAGTCCCATTAAAAAATCGTCGCTAAGGAGGTTGGTGGATTTAAATCAACCGGATATATTAATGTTGCAAGAAACATTGGGTGGTAGTGAGGATGTAGTTCGGACTTTAGAATCTTTGCTTCCTGGATGGAATTTTGTTGGAGTGGATGCTTGGGGGCGCTCTGGAGGGCTGGCCTCGGGGTGGAAGGTGAAGAGTTGTAGGTGTGCTAGTTCGTGGGGAATCTCTTCTGGTGTTGGTTTGGAAGTTTGGGATGCTGAGATTGGTAGGATGTTCACGGTTCTCAATATCTACGGGCCCTATTTAAATAGGGTTGGTTTCTGGGACTCCTTGTTAAGTATGGAACTTTTTGAAGGAAGGGAGGTGGTTTTGGGTGGGGATTTCAACCTTACTTTGGGGTCTTCTAAAGTGTGGGGGCCTCAAGCTGTTACGGATTCATTAGCAAATTTTTTCATTCATGCATTTGCCAGGAAGGATCTTCTTGACATTATACCACCCAAGTTAACCCCAACTTGGAGGAATAAGAGAGCGGGGGATCAAAGGGTGGCAAAAAGACTGGATAGATTTTTGGTGGCCGAAGTGTTGGCTCTGGGGGTTGATGTTGTCAGGTAGTGGGTAGGGTCAGGTGGGATTTCTGACCACTGCCCCATCTTTCTGGAGTTAAGAGGTAGAAGGAAAAAACCTCCAAGCCCTTTCAAATTCAATCCTAGCTGGCTGAAGGAGGAAGATTTTCTTAAGTTGGTTCAGGATCAATGGGTTCATCGTCCACAAGATTCTCAGGAGCATGCGGGTGTTCATTTTCATCATAATCTTAAGCGAATTAAAGAGGTCACTATTTCCTGGGCTCGTGAAAAAAGGGTGAAAGATGATCAGACTCTGCGGGATGCTGAGTTGAATATTGATAGGATTCTTAATAGTCAGGGATTGGGTTATCTGGATGACCAGCAAAAAGGAGAGCTGATGGAGTGGGAAAAACGAAGGAATGTGCTTCTTTGTGAGAGAGAAGAGATGTGGAGGATGAAAAGTAGGGCGATTTGGATTCATTGCGGTGATGAGAACTCAAAAAAATTTCAAGCCTATGCAAAGGGGAGAAAATTCACAAACTCCATTTGGGAATTATCTTCAGCCGAAGGGGAAAAGGTCTCCAGCTTTGATGGATTGGCGGAGTTGGGTGTTAGACATTTTGGTGATTTATTCACTGCACAACCTGGGGCCTCCATTGCGGAGGTTATTCGGGTGGCTCAGCTTTTCCCTTGTTTTGTGGGGGAGGAAGATAATAGACTATTGATGGAGGAGGTGTCGTAGATTGAACTCTCGCTGATAATGAATTCCTTTCAAAAAGATAAAAGCCCGGGGCCTGATGGCTGGCCTATAGAATTCTTCTTAGGATTCTATGACTTCTTCGGGGAGGAATTATTGAATGTGGTTGAAGAATCGCGCAAGGCTGGGTTTGTCCATGGCCCCTACAACTCCACCTTTATAGCTCTTATTCCAAAAACTGATAAGCCTGACAGTTTTGATGAATTCAGACCTATCTCACTATGCAATTGTATCTATAAGATCATCTCTAAGGTTATTGCGAAGAGACTCAAGAATATTTTGTCTCAGCATATATCTAGTGAGCAATTTGGTTTCTTGGAAGGCCGTCAAATTCATGAGGCCATAGGAGTTGCCCAGGAAGGTTTACACACTCTGAAAGTGCAGAAACATAAGGGTGTCGTGATTAAGATTGATCTCTCAAAAGCATATGATAGGGTTAGTTGGCTCTATCTCCGGATGCTTCTAACTCCCCTGGGGTTCTGCTACGAATTTATAAGATGGATTATGGCATGCATCACTACGGTGAGCTTTGCTGTACTGATCAATGGTTCTGCTAGTCCTTTTTTCCAAGCAGGAAGGGGTCTACGTCAGGGATGCCCCCTCTCTCCGTTGTTGTTTCTCCTTGTTGCTGAAGGACTCGGTCGTTTTATTCTGAATGCAAAAGCCGATGGCTCATTTCGAGGCATCTCCATTTCATAGGTATTGTTTATTACACATCTTCTTTTTGTTGATGACATATTGATATTTCGTGATGGCACGAGACAGGATATTGATAAGGTGGTTGAAGGTCTCAATTTAGTGCAAGTTGCAGCGGGTATGTTAGTGAATATTGACAAATCTACAATCACATGCTCAAATTTAACCGAGCAGGAGATACTCAGATTGGCAAACAGACTGCCTTACAGGACATTGGATATTGATGATGGTTTAAAGTACCTTGGTTTTTACTTGAAACCGAATGCTTATTTGAAGGCTGATTGGCGCTGGTTATTAGCAAAATTAGAAAAGCGTCTTCATGGATGGAGTCATAAATGGCTTTCTCGGGCAGGAAGGCTGGTACTGGTTAAATCAGTTCTGGAAGCAATACCGGTCTATTGGATGTCTCTTGCTTGGATCCCCAAAGGAGTTTTGGAGCAGATCCGAAGGTTGTGTTTTGCCTTTCTTTGGAAGGGTAAGAGTGATAATAGAGCAATGGTTTGGGTCAGATGGGAAAAAATTGATGTCCCAAAAGCATTGGGAGGATGGGGGTTAAAGAATATCTTTCTGTTTGCAAAATCTTTGGGGGCCAAAGTGTCTTGGCGACTTATTCATACACAAAGTCTTTGGACAAGAGTGGTATATCATAAATATATTGCCCCTCTCACTCTTCTCGAATGGATAAGGCTAGGCAACAAGTCTAGGGCAAATTGCTCTGTGGTCTGGAAAGCGATGGTGCAGCATTTTAATTTGGTAGGTTCTGGATTAGTGTGGAGGATAGGCAATGGGCGACTCATTCGTATTGGGATGAACCCTTGGGTTGGCTGCAGGGGAGATCATGTCCTTCCTGAGGCTTTGCGGAATATTTTGGCTGCTAGAGGCTGTCATTTTCTGGCTGATGTAGAGGATCCTGGATCATCTACTCTTTGGCATCAGGGGTGGATTTCGGCACAGCGTCTTGATATTCCTGATGAGTTGCAGGGAGTTTGGGAGGATTTTCTGCGAATTTTAAGACATTCGAATATTCGACTGACCAATAGGGTTGATGAACTAATCCGGGATCATCATCCCTCTGGATCATACTCCCCAAAAAATGGATATATCCAGCTGAATGTGGAAGCTCATAACAGGGAATTGGTGTGGTGGTGGAAAATTCTGTGGAAATTAAAGTGTCCGAGTAAAGCAAAATCATTTTTCTGGGCTATTCTGGAAAATAAGGCTCCAACCTGGGACATTCTGCAAAAACGTTTTCTCCAGGGTTCGGGGTTCTGTTCCCTATGTAGGGATGCGGAGGAGACCATTTCTCATCTTTTTGTTCACTGTCGGTTTTCTCAGGCAGTTTGGGCTGATATATGCAAATATTTGGATTACAATGTAAGGTGGCAAGGAGAGAGCGTCCTTGAAGCGTTCCATTTTTGGTGGTCAGACCAAAAGGCCTCTTCTATCCGGGATTTCCCTTGTATTTTCGCCTGGGGTATTTGGATCACCAGAAATAAGATCTTATTTCATGATTGCAGGGTTCCGATGGAGACCGTAGTGGCACAAGCTATGGCAATTATACAGCACTTCAAGGAACCTGTAAAAGAGATTAAATTTCGACCTGTGCGTGAGGAACAAATTGACTTATCTAGGCCATGGGCTTATTTTGATGGGGCTTCACAAGACCATCAATCGTTGTGTGGAGGAGGGGGAGTCCTTTTCAAGTCTGAGTTCCATTATTTTCATATTGTGGCTGGTTTGGGGCGGGGTTCCAATAACTATGCTGAACTTATGTCTCTTAGGCTGTTGATGTTATTTGCACTACAACAAGGATGTCTCTCATTACAGATATTTGGCGATTCCATGTTAGTTATCGACTGGGCAAAGGAGATAAAACAATGTCATGTGATGGTTCTTTTACCAATTATGGAGGAGGTGATCCGGTTAAAACAGTGTTTTAATCAAATTACATTTTCTCATGTCTTCAAGGAGAGAAATGTGATGGCCAATCAGCATTCTAAAGAAGCGACGCAGCAGCATTTGGCATTTGGCACTTGGAGGATTACTATACACTCACCAGAGGGCTCCTACAGTGATTATCACATACCGTTTCATGAAGGTTTAGAGGCACAGAATTGAGCCATTGCTCAGATTTTGATTGACCAGAGATGGTTTTCTTTTTCTTATTCTGTTACAGTACTTGATATATATGCGGGTTGTATGGTCAGCTGTATTCTTTCTTTTGTTTTGTTCAGTATGGGAGATTTAATATGATGATAATATGTGACAGTTAATTTGTGACAATGTAGGGATCCTAGTGATCCTTTTACATGTGCAGAATGTAATTTTTTCTTTTATGAAATAAAATTACGACTTTTTCCGAGGAAAAAAAAAGGAGGATCATAAATATAAAATAGTAAATAGTAAATTTATAAATTATAATACATAAATTAGAAGGTAAAGTGGCATAAAATTATAAATTAGAATTTAATAATTTATAATGAATTTGGAATTCTCTAACTTATTACATTTTTTGGAGTGTACTTTTTCAAATACACTCCGGTTGCACTCATAATCGAAATAGCTACATGTCTGGTTGAGCACCCAAATGGAAAGCCTCTGTAGAATAAGTACGCAACCACCATATTTTTCCCACCAAGTATCTACAACAAATTGAAGAAACATAAGAAACGACAATAAAATTTAAAACAAAGAATTAGAAAGAGAATAAAATTTGAAACTTGAAAGTTGAAACAAGGTGAAGCTCACTTGGCATTAGGTTGTTCCTGTCATTTATTGCTATATCAAACCCAAATAATCCCATGGCTCTCTTATACATTTCCAACTCTTGGAAAAGCTATCTATGCTCAGCTGCACAAGGCACTGTCTTCTGGACACACTTGCAGAATCCAGACATAACCTCTCTGTCAAATCTAAAACCATAGGAGTAAGCAAATGCATGGTTGAGGTATAACGATGCAGCATGAATGGGGCGATGGAGTATGTGGTTCCATCGCGCATCAATCACCCCACATATCATATGTTGTCTCTCTTGCCCATGATCTCCCTTGTCCTCATTATAGGCACGGATGGATTCTTTGGCTCTATACATGGCCTCATATAGGTAGCCCATTCTGGGATTCTCTCCATCAACCAAGCGGAGAACCTTTACCAAAGGTTCAATGATGGTGCACACCTTCTTCGCCGCATTCCAAAAGCTCTGGTCATATGTAACTAGCCTGAATGTGGCTTGCCCCTCTGGTCTAGTGCTAAAGGATAAAGCACACCACTCAAGTGAAAGGAACATCACCTACAAGTCCTGCATAGAACTCATGAGAGACTGAAGTGAAATAAAGCTAGTGGTAAAGCATGTGATGGCAGGATGCACCAACTCTTTGTCACCTGTGAACCTTCTCATCAAGCTAAGCACCTCTACATGATTGTTTATGAATTTTGTGATGCTTCGCGCTAAATCAATGGTATCCTTGATCCAATCAATCTTTCCTAATTCCTCTAAGATCAAATCAAGGCAATGGACGGCACAAGAAGTCCACAATAGTGCAAGATACCTAACCATGAGCATCCTACCAACAACCACATAATTTGTAGCATTGTCCATTAGGACTTAGACAACATGCTGCAACCTAATCTCTTGGATCAACTCATCCAACAAGCCATAAGTGCTGCAAATATCATAAAAAGTGCAAAAATATTGTTTAAGAGCCTTTAAAAATTAGTTATGAAGATGGACAAGACATTGCCAATGCAAACCAACAAGAATCCCTCTTGGAGTAATGAGAAATGACGGACAAAGTTTTGTACATACCTTCAGCGATGATAAATGTGGAAAAAACTCCAAATGGCCCTTAAGGTCCAATCTTCAAATTTGATCCTTAACGATGAAGGAAATGATGCCTAAAATCATCCTTAAGCAAATATGAAGTGTTCTTGGTCTCCTTAGCTCTCCTCTCAATCTCTGTAGTGTCTAGATGAGCAAAAAGACTATAAAAAAACCGACTTAAAACCCCTCTTTTTTGTCCCTTTCTGTGTGGACCGATTTTTTGCATCGACTCGCAATTTTTTTTGGCGATTTCTCAGCAAAAAATCGAGCATATTTTTTGGCTATTTTTGACAACAAAAAAAATCGCTGCCTTGAAAATATCGCAATTTCTCGAACATCAGCGATTTCTCAGCCGATGTTGGTGACACTGATACAAATCTCGTCTTGAATGGCTGGCCTCATCCTAGTCACGTATATCTAGCAACCAACTCAAGGCCTTCTCGTTTTGTGTGGACCTTGTAGAGAATTTATAAATTTGTTTGAATACTCTTTGATGAGCATCTTCTTTGTTTTAAAGTCAGCAACCTACATAACAAATTTGATTCAAAATCAAAGGAAAAGATACTTATTTTCAACTTGGCCACCATCCTGCACCAATTCTTGATCTTTTCTCTTTGTTGTTATGGTTGATCTAACTACAACTTCTCCGGATGCATGTCCTTTCAACTTTGTGCATGCAAATCACACTCCTTTGGTGTCTTCTATTCATTATAACTCAGAATTTCTCCATTTCACCTATCCAATCAATTAGCACATCTGGATTTAGGTTTCCCAAGTATGTTGGGGTATCCATTCTAGATCCTCCTTTCAAACTGAAGATAGCTCTTATTATCCAGTCTTTAGGGTTTCAAGCTCCTTCCAATATCAGCTATTCTTCTACTTCACCTATGTTATCATCAATGTCATAATTTAATCTGGTTGTTGTTCTCCTTTGAGAAGCTTCCATAGCGTCTAGCCTCGTTGTCATGGCTTTCAACATTTCCATAATGTCCTCATTCCTTCTACCTCTCTGCCCCAATTGAGATTCATTCCTCTGCATGCCATACCCTTCTCTCTTTTTTGCAACACACTTTGCAGATTTGGACAGCACCTTCTTGTTCATAATGTTGGAGCTACCTCTCATTCCTTCTACCTCTCTGCCCCAATTGAGATTCATTCCTCTGCATGCCATACCCTTCTCTCTTTTTTGCAACACACTTTGCAGATTTGGACAGCACCTTCTTGTTCATAATGTTGGAGCTACCTCTCATTCCTTCTACCTCTCTGCCCCAATTGAGATTCATTCCTCTGCATGCCATACCCTTCTCTCTTTTTTGCAACACACTTTGCAGATTTGGACAGCACCTTCTTGTTCATAATGTTGGAGCTACCTCTCATTCCTTCTACCTCTCTGCCCCAATTGAGATTCATTCCTCTGCATGCCATACCCTTCTCTCTTTTTTGCAACACACTTTGCAGATTTGGACAGCACCTTCTTGTTCATAATGTTGGAGCTACCTCTCATTCCTTCTACCTCTCTGCCCCAATTGAGATTCATTCCTCTGCATGCCATACCCTTCTCTCTTTTTTGCAACACACTTTGCAGATTTGGACAGCACCTTCTTGTTCATAATGTTGGAGCTACCTCTCATTCCTTCTACCTCTCTGCCCCAATTGAGATTCATTCCTCTGCATGCCATACCCTTCTCTCTTTTTTGCAACACACTTTGCAGATTTGGACAGCACCTTCTTGTTCATAATGTTGGAGCTACCATGTTTACAACCAAGATCAAGCTTCAGGGCTTGCTTCTTTCCCCACAGGAATGTAGTAACAGACCAGCAAAATCTTAATCCTTTGTTTCTGTCAACTTCACCTAAGTTCTCTTTCCACTATTGAGCTCCAACTGGATGCCTGCTGCAGCTATATCCATGCTCTGAACTATAACTAAGCTCCCAAGCTACTCAAAGATGGTTCCAATGGAAACAGTTGCTCCTTTTATAGGCCCTAAAAGTTCTTAAAAACCACTAATCAAAGTTGACCCTATTAACTGGGTCCACTTCTCCACAATTACCAGTTGCCACGTGGAGTCTCACCAACAGCTCCAGGGCAAACTAAACAAAACAAAAACAAACAAAAATGGAAATATTTTATCGCCAGCTACCTCGAGATGCTCCTACACCAATAAAGTTTCCTGTATTGAATTGAAGCAAATATCAAGCCGCATGACAGGAGAAACTTAAAAAGATAAAACACGACGATCAAAGAAAACTAAGATAACATTCAAACACTTATATTTGACAAAGAGAAAACAGAGAAGATCTAGCTATTAGTTACAGTCTTATATATACTAACACCAAACTTTTTAGATACTTAAAATACAATGCTAACAATAACAGCTTCTGGAATCTATCAATGCCATGTGTTTTCAACTAAAGCTTCAAAAGACCAGAAATTCGTCTCATTCCTCTTTTGGGTTAAATCATACAAATGTAGCAGATCAGAAAACCAGAAAATCCAAAGCTTAATGTCAAAAAATGTGAATGCCCATATGGCAAACTGTTGGAGCACAGCAAGCTCTCGAAGATGTATTTGCTGCAGAATTAAAATATTTGACATTTAGTACCCTCTCCATTTCTACAATACTGAATCCTGACAACCCTTTCATTTTGAATCACCAAGGTGGGCTAAAAGTGAAATTTTCATCTGAGGGCCTCCATTCTTGGCCAATCTAGAATTTTTTGTCTAAATAGTTTCAACTTTCAGATCTCAGAGCTGAAAATCACAGGAGATGGAAACCAATGTTCAGAATAGCTCTACTTGGTCATTGGCTTCGAAATTCACATCTTGACCTTTTGACGGAGCTGGCTCATTTTCACAAATATGGTTTTCCAAATTCCATCTGTTATTGTGAATCTATTTAGAAAAATAATTGGCTTATCGCCATTGGTTATGGAAAATGATAAGTGATAAGATTCTTTCAGAGCAAAATCCGAGCATGGAGATGGTTTATTAAAAATAAGAGTAATAGTGGTTAAACTCATAATCCAAGTGCCCATATGGCTGATAGAAAACACAAAGGAGAAAGGATGCACTTGTAATATAACACCAATCTGATATTTCAGGTAATATACTCACTAGTTTCCATATGGCAATTAGGTCTGAGCAGAGATGAGGCTTACCAATTGGTAATTGGACACGTGTACTTAGAAATAAACAGTATCTCATACTCAATAAGGCAGTAATCTAAGGTTGGAAGAGTATGTCTTGTTTGTCATTCCAGTTTGTCCTCTTAAGTGCATATTGCACTAATGTCTTCTAGACATACTAAATGGAATGGAACTTATCAGAAACTCACATGGTAACTTAGTCTCTAATAAAGGCTGCAGGCTTGCTCCCAATCCCCAAACTGTATTTCTCATAGTATATTAATGCCTTTGAATAAAGACCCGCGTCTTGGCCTGCTCCCTTGTCCCCAAAATGTATTTTCTCTCCACTCACAATTCCCTGGGCATAAGTACCAACAACTGCACCTGCTGACATTGCTTCCCATCCCGTTCAATCTGCATGCCACCCTCTCCATAACTCATTGTTTCCTGCACACACCCCTTCTCACACTGCTCTCTCATTCATCCTCTCAGTGCACACCTCAAAGCTTCACACCAAATGAATTATAAATAGGCACTCCTTTGGAATTTTCCCTCATCTCAGTGATCTATAAGGCTGCTATGGCATGGTTCTTGTTTATTCCTTTCATTCTCCCTTTACTGTAAGAATGGATAAATCAAGGTGCAATTGAGAAAGGTTTTGGAGTAGTCGGTAATTGAAGATTTGCAAAACATGAGTTGTAAGGTTCCTTTGTGTTGATCTAACCCACCCAGAATATGAAATCGTTCTTTCACCATATGTTCTAAAGAACCCATCCAAACCCTCAAAGTTTGAAACTAGAGAAGGGCTAAAAGCAGGTGCTTTATAATCCACCAACATTCCCAGTGTCTGCACACTAATTTTATCCAACCACAGGTGCAAATTTGCATCCACAAACCAAGTGGTAATACCGTCCATTACACTAAGGCCAAAAGTGTGATACTTTTCATCCAGCAACTTCTCAAGGAAAGAGGTTACCTCAAGGTCGTATGCAGGCAGATCGAAAGCTCTGATGCCCACAACAAGTTCATCGAACAAAGGGTTGATGGCCCCTGTAAACCCAACAGGAAAAGGCCACACAGCACCCACAACAACCCGATCTATGAAACTAACTACTTCCCTAAAAGCCCCATTGCCACGGGGGGTGGTCAGGTTGTTGGCCTCTATGTTAGCATCTGGGGGGTTTGAGTACCAAAATTCATCATTCACATGGGCTGACACATAAATTTCAACAACAGCCCTATAGGCGTTTGATGGTACCAGCAATTTCTGTGACTGAATATCAGATGTATTCTGCAACCAAAACCAATGCCCCCCATTGTCAGGTGAGGATTTTGAGATTGGGAGGATCAGATCTGCTGGTGTGGTGTATTTGGAAAATTGGGCATCATGGTTTTAAAAAAAATGGAAACTGATGGTGACATGGTAAATATCAGTTAAAGTGCCATCAACCAAATTTTCCAACATTACAACCAGAGTCTGGGGCTTATTAAGTAATGTAGAATACCTGGTTATGTCCTTGTTGACCTCCCATGAAATGCCTGCTTCAGTAGTTTCAGCTGTGCTTGTTTTAAGGATCTCAACGCCACTCAGCCAAACACCTGCAATTCTGTCATATTGTTCACTTTGCAGGCAGCCCTCCATTGGAGGACCACTTTGTCCCAGTTATTGGAGCATTTTGCAGGTGGGTTGTAGGACACTTTGACAGGAGGTTTGCCATAAGTGTTGGCAAAATCATGCAATGCGCATCAGATAAAAAAACATTTATTAGCTCTGATAACGTGTATATAAATATTCATTCAACAAATTTCCCTGAGAAGCATTACAATTTACTAACAGCTTTGTTCTTATCGATATCACATTCAATACCAAATAATTTGTGTCTGATCCTCGCTTCTTGAGCTTCACGTGTGTATGATGCTCTACAGAATGGGCATTGGTCAGAACTCTGCGTCCATCAATAATAAACCCACTGCTAATCGAGCTAAATTGATGCTTGCACTACCATGGAAGAGAAAATTTTGGTTCTCTTTGTACACAAAAAAAAATTTGACTACTGCATTCATAAATGGCTGGAGGATGAGGTGCTTGCTTATATGTAAAAGAAAAATGCAAAGAAAAATACTTTTTGAATCAACTTTATTCCAAATGACATCAGCTACAAGAAGACACCAGAAATCTTGTATATACCTCAGCCATTTTCTCGGGGTGAGGTTTAGTTTTTACAATATACATCAACCTTGTACAATTCCTCTGTTCAAGCAAGAATGCAATTAGACACTTTAATCACATTAAGCACAAAACTAATTGTAGGACCAAAGACCATTCATCTCTGCACAGCGGGAAATAGGGAAAACTGCTAAATATCATAATTCCTTGATGCCTAAACAACAATCTAAAATGTTTCAACAGGACTATCTGCAATGCCAGTCTGCAAAAATTGTATATAACATTTCTGAATTGTTGATCAATAAACACAAAAGAATATAAAGTCCAAGGGCATAGATACAATCTAAAATATTTCAACGGACGGACTATATGCAATGCCAACCTGCAGAAATTGTATATAACATCTCTGAATTCTTAATCAATAAACACAAAAGAATATAAGGTCCAATGGCATTGATACAGTAAGATTGCACACATAAACATAGATGAGGGTATTGTTCGAACATTTTGTTCAAAAGCTTAAAATTGTTCCAAATGCCGGGTACTCCAGAGTCCAAGGCAGCTCCTCAGCAAGTGAAATAGCTTCATCCCTCCAACAGAGAGATTGTTCTTATCCAACTGCTCACTAATAATAGCCGTCAACTCCTCCACAATTAGAGCAATAGTATCTCGCTTACAACAGACTGTGGACACAAAATGCAGTTTGAGACCTACAATTTCGATTCGATGGAATGTAAATGAGCCACAGATTGAACCAGTGAAACTTCCATCAAACCAAGCCAAACAAATGGGAATCATTAGGTCAAAATGAACGACCAAGCTCAAAGCCAAAACCCATACATCTCAAGGACGTCAATATCTATTCCATGCAGGATGGGTTATCTTATCAAACTCCATAACTTCGCCTTCCAATCCTTTTACTACATGTCCCCAATCAAACAGTGGGTAAGTGGAAATAACATCCAACAAAATATTTGCGCCGAGAGGGGCTCTACAGCCCCAGTATGGGGGAGATCTTGTAACGTGATGTAACGTTACTAACATTTGTAACATGTCGGCAAAAAATAATAGTGATAACGAATATTGTGGGAGAGATCTTGTAACATTAGTAACTTTTGTAACATGTCAGCAAGAAATAATAGTGATAGTGAATATTATGGGAGAGATATTGTAACGTGATGTAAAGTTTGTAACATGTCAGAAAAAAAAAATAATGATAGTGAATATTATGGGAGATATTTTGTAACACAATAAAAAATAATATCACTTTCGTAACGTTATTTTTATTAATAAAAAATAAATTTTCTAATAGGCCAAAATAAATGTCGGTCACAAAAGCAATCTAAGCTGGGAAAGATGTTGTAATCTTCCTACCTAACAAAACAATAAAAAAGTAAAAATTTAATTATCTGTAAAAAAAATATGTGGGTCAAGAAAAAAACAAAAAATTGAATTATCCCCCAAAAAATGTTGACCTTGCACATGGTTTTAAAAAACCCATGTACATGGCATTCTAAACAACCCATGGTTTTATTGTACATGGTTTATGAGGCTTTAAACCATGTGCAATGCCTCCTAAACAACCCATGGTTTTATTGTACATGGTTTAGGAGGGCCTTGCAAATGTTTTAAGACCATGTGCAAGGCCTCCTAAACAACCCATGGTTGTAGGAGGGCCTTGCATATGGTTTTAAAACCATGTGTGGAAAATGATGCAATGTTCGTTCCTAACAAAATAAAAAATAATAAAAAATATTATATGTCGGCCATAAATAATATTAAATATTGATAATAAAAATATTATATGTGGACCTTAAATAAAAAGATTAAGATATGTCTTTTGGTTTGAATCAAATCAAAGGATACCTAAGAAGAGGTTTGCACCTCGAGAGATTTGATCCATCTCGGTGCTTGATAGAGCCTAGGATTTGGATCTACGCTGGTTTAAAATTACAATGTTTTGTTATCTGTATGTAAACCAATAGGTGTTTGTGAAAAGAGTCAAATCATATTACAGACGTAAAAGGCAATCAAATGTGATGGAACTTGGAGCAAAGATGATGGCTGTTTAAACCTCCAGTCTCTTTACTTATGGTGGCCAATTTCATAATATACTGAAATATGATGCTAATGAAACAGCTGAATTTTAATTTTGTCAAATTCTGCCTTTGAGATCTATAAACAAGTTCTCGATTCATTATGTATTAAGTTGAAAGACTTGTTTTAGAAAAACAGCTCGTCTATCATAGGAAAACATTGACAACATGCATTTTGGCATTTATTCATGCACAATTCAAGAAAAACAGTGGAAATGGAACCTCAACAATTAGTCAGCATCTGTAGAAGCATGAGTGGGCCAATAAGAATAAGTTATAACCCAGCCATTTATCTAGTTTACATGGCCCAACTTACGAAAGTCCTTTCAAAACTGATTTCTCACTCCTACAAATTATTTTGAACACTAAAGACAAAGGGACAATGAACTAATGAACAAATTACATAGAATCTTGGAATTGTCAAGAAGAGCAGGTCATTCTAGCCTGTCAAGACCAAAAAATCGTTATTACAGCATGACATCAGACCTTCCTTGCCAATGTCCGTTGCTTCGTTGCATGCTGCACTACCTTATCCTCTACAGGAAGGCCCTTACGCCGTCTAACAGTGTCAATCATTTTCCTAGCAATGTTTGTTGGAACACTTGAACCATCCCCAAACTCCTCCAATTCCTCCTCTGTTTTGGGAACAAAAAATGGATCATGAGGAAGTTCTTCCCAATGGCTGAGGAGAAGTTGAGGGCTTGCAGCTCCTGATGTCCATCTTCTAAGCTCATCTGCAAATCCAAAACTTTCAGCAACTGGCACATAAGCATGCACAGTGAACAATGCTGAACCTTCCCGCATCTCTTCTTTCAAGATCCGTGCACGTCTTCGTGCAAGCACAGCATACATTGAACCTAAATATTCAGTTGGAGCACTGACCTCACAGAAATACATTGCTTCAACAAGGCGAGGCCTTTTTGAAAGGACAGCAGACCTACATGCATCTTTAACAGCAGTCATAACCTGGCCTGAAAATGGTCCATACTGCTCAGGGAGATGAGTACTATTCTTGTTGCCATTTTCCCCAACAGAATCACTAACATCAGAAGACTTGCTCCTTACTGTAAATATATAAGCCTCAACAATGAAAGCTAGACCCCACAACGGTTCATCACACAATGGACCAGCTGCTGTCGCTAACTGGAATCCTGATACAATGCTACTCTCCAAACCTTCTGCTTCAGCATAAAATGAATCCAATTCATGTTCATTACCATTGACATTTGAACTCACCCCGTTTGACTTTTCATTGGAGACATCCACAAGGCCTAACTTTTCTGAGATCTGAGGAAAGCCACGAACCAAAATAGGCTCCATGGCAATGGTGTCGTCATTTAAAATGCCACCTGAAACTTTTGCACTTCCTCCCAAAGTATTTGAAGTTGGGACTAGCAGAATATTTGGTCCAACATGCCCTGGACCAAGAGCCCATATCCTTTGGAGTGAAGTAAGCCATAACTTCCTATCTTCCTTGCCCCTTTTTTTGTCAAGCCCTAAGTTTCCATCATACATTTCAGTGTCTGCTGCATCAATCATCCGTTTCTGTAGCATCAAGACTGGATCCTCTATAGCTTCGCTTGCTTCACCTGTAGTCTGATCACCCTCGATTTTTTTCTTCAAATTCATACTGGCAGTCTTTCCATGGCCCAACTTTCCTTCTAAAATATCTTGAAACAGTTCTCCATTCTCATCGAGAACTTTAGTTAATGTAGATGGTAATTTTATAACTTGTACCCGTACTGTGCATCTCCCATTGGGCGTGGTCTTCTCAATAAAATCAGCAGTTATTGATCCATTCTTATAGCTGTCCACGGAAGTTAAACCTTCTGCTTCTATAGTTTCCTTATAAGAAACAATTGGGGGGGACACTTCCAGATCAACACAAGCAAACCTCTCTCTTAAATCCTTGATGCATCTTTCTAAATGAACCTCCCCAGCAGCTGCAAGAACCTGTTCACCTCTGCTAGATACACTGACTTCAACAAAAGGATCTGCTCTGTTCAAAAGCTGTAAGCCTTTCCTGAGAACTGCCATATCAGCAGGTTTTGAAGGTTCAATAGCTACTCTCAGGATGGGACCGGCTTGGTAGGTCATACTTGCAAAGGGCCAGCAGTAAGGTGTTGATGACAGAGTTGCACTTTTCAAAATATGTTGTCCAAGGCCTCTAATTGCAACTACATTACCGGCTGAAGCAGTAGCAACCGGCTCTAAACCTCTTCCCATCATCAGATACAAGGCTTGCACCTTTGCTTCTTGCACATGTTTCTGCTGAGGTTCCATTTTTAAAGGGTTGTAGAGTGAAGAAAGTACAAGCAATTTCTGACCAGTAGAGATCATGCCACTGAAAACTCTGGCAAATGCAAGGAAGCACTCCTGCTGCCCTGCATCTATCTCACCCACTCCCATTTCTTCCACCAAATTGTTTAGATACTCCCCACCAGGACCTTTGTGGGGAAGCATACTTACTGAAATGGCAAACATTTTGGACACAAAAGCAATACAGGGTGCACTAGCACTAGAATCGCATGTCTCCACGGCTGTTCTTACATGATCCAGTTCTAGAAGCACGTCATCATCAGCACCAGTTAATACCTCTTTCCTGGGTAGAAGGCGTGAAATACGACCTGATTGAGCAGAAACAGGATCTGGCAAACACTCTATTGACATTGACAGAATTGTACTCGAAAGTGGCAGCCATCTGCTCATGACAGCCTGAAGAACAACCTTGGGGTCCTTATGCTGCAAATCTCGAGGAGGGATTGTCAAATTCATGGATTTGATAACTTTCTCCAGCATAACACGCCCCTGATTGCCTTCAAGAGCAGATTCATACACTTGCCACAAAGGTTCAAGTACAAATTGCACAAACATAGGCTTTGCCTTGCTCCCTGCAGCCTTCTTTCCCACAATCATCTTGGTCTTTGGGATAAAATAGTGGTTTCCCCACAAGGCCTTCTTCAACACTGTGGAGCTTGCCCCAAGCTTAGCAGCATATAGATCAGCAAACTGATCTATACAAAACCCCCATCCATCCAGTGCACAAGCAAATGCAACATTACCTTTCTGTGGCTGAAATGCATCTTCATCCCCCCCCTCTTGAGTATCGAGCCCTTCATTGATGCCAGGGGTTTCACCCGCTCCCACAATAATAGAGTCAACATCAGATAGATACTTCTCTGATTGGTAGGCGCTCATAATGTTGTTGACCTCGTAGACGATATTCTGCGATTAATGGTTGAACAAAACATCAGCCATAATCAATAGATCACAACAGCTAAGACTATTATCACATATGCCTAATCATCAGAGACACAAATAGCAACAAAGATAGATTTCCACCTTTTTTAAGATATCTAAGCAATTCTAGACGTCGTTTGACAGGTGCTTCATATGCAGCATTAATTAAAATATAAAAGGCATCACAAAAAAATAAGAAATGCTCCGTACCTGCAATCGAGTGTAGGCCTCTATGGGGGTAAGCTTGAGTTCAGTGATAAGGCGGTCTATCTTGTTCAACACCAAACAGGGTGTAACCTTCTCTATCCAAGCCTGCCTGAGCACAGCATGAGTTTGGATATGAACTCCTTCCACGGCATCAACAAGAATAAAGGCCCCATCGCTCAATCTGGCCGCCGTCGACACCTCGCCACAGAAATCAATATGACCAGGAGAATCGATCAAATTGATTAAATGACCCCTAAACTGCAAGGCCACAGAGGAACTCTTCATCGTGATGGCCCTCTGCTGCTCGTCATCGAGGTAGTCCATGAATCGAAGCTTCCCTGCCTGTTTGGGGTGAATCAATCGGCTTCCTGCCCCCGCTATCAAATGGTCTGCTAGGGTTGTCTTCCCGTGATCCACATGAGCAAGGATGCAAATGTTTCTGATCTTTCTAGGGATTAGCCCCCCCTCCATCTCTGCCATCAGTCCGCTACTAGCCATTAGAAAGCCCCTAAATCAAAAAATTTCTGCCAACAGTGTTTAAGTGTCTGCTCCTTTTAGGGTTTAAGCAAGTATATAATTCTAATTCTTCTAGGGTTTCTGATCCTTCTAGGGTTTGAACCTTCTAACTATGCATCTGTTTCTGATCTATCTAGGGTTTGATCGCCCCTCCGTCACTGTAATAGATCAATCCGCCTTTTACCACTAAAAACCCTCTAAATCAGAAACTGTCTTCAGAGGCTATGGAAAAATCATATTTAATCAACTAACAAATTAATCCCGACCGCATGCACTCTGAATTTCTGGTATAAAAAAAAGTATACCGAAATAGTGCGTGTAAGGGTGTACAGACGCGTTGTTTCTTCGGCTCTTTCCTGTGCATAATTAGTGAAGAAGCTCTAGATCGTCTAGTGCCCGTGTACTGCATGAAAATGAAGTACATCCCTAAGAAATAAGGGGAAAATGTCCTTAAAAAAGAGTTTTATAGAGAATTCGCTCCTGGATACCAGTCACCATGTTAAACTTTGCTCAAGCCGACCTGATAGAGAGTTCGCTCCTGCACACAATAACGTGCCCTACTGCTCTGTTCGGAGTTTAAAGCGGTTGTGATTTTGGATGTACAACGCATATTTGTGGAACATGTTTCTGTTCTGGAATATGAAGAATCAACCTCTTTATGCTTCCATCTATAAGAGAGATTGAACACGCCTTCTTACTAGCCCATATAGAGTTCTTCCAAGAAAGGGCAGAGCTGCTAACCTTAGCATCATCAGGAGATAGAGAAGGGCTCGCAATTAATCCGTGAGAGAGTGGCGCTTGACCAAAAGCCCTTGCGTTATAAAGAGAAATGAGTTGTATGCTTTAATTAAATTCTCCATCTCGCCCTGTTTTCTCAAGGTACAATGCAACTCTTAGTTTACTTTGTGAAAACCTTTGCAATTCAAAGTTACTGGCCCACTTAAAACATCCCAATGCCTTCTCTAGTGTTTTTATTTGGACTCATTGAGGATACCTATGGAAGGATTAATAATAAACACGTGTGGATATGAGAATCTTAGTGCAAATCTAAAATGCAGTTATTGGCACCATGGGCCTAGTAAACCATTTCTCATTCTTATTATGTCCCATTCTTATTATGTCCCTGACAAGGGGATATATATGAATCGGTCAGGCTAAAATTTAGTTATTGGCACCATGGGCCTAGTAAACCATTTCTCAATCTTATTATGTCCTCCGACAAGGGGATATATATGAATCGGTCAGGCTGATTATTTAGACTAATTTGTAGCAACTTCAATAAAAACATATAATTTTTGCTATAGTTTGTACCAATTATTTTTGGGGAATTATTTAAATTTTGATTTATCTTACTTCCTATTGGTCTATTGGTTTATATAGGTGACGTAGCCCTCGGACTTTGTGCCCCAAGACCCGGCGACGGGCTAACGTCAGCAGCATTAACTTAGGTTTTTCCTTGATCATACATATGTGTCTATTGCATGCACCTTTCTGCAGTTGATGCACGGATTAGTATTCAATGCAACACCTTAATACATGGTTAGGAAATAAACCTTTCCCTGCCCGAGCAAAGACGCCCAGACACACATCAAGTCAAGCGCATATCAATTGCCACATGGCCATTGAAAAGCAATGGCGGGCCATTTTATGCCCGAGTTTAAAAAAAATGTAGTTGGTAGTCATTCTGGATTATTTATAGGTTGCTCCAAACACAAGATAAATTTTGTAATCAATTCTCTTATCAACCGTAATCCGGTTAATTTTTCTAGGAAGAGTTGAATTATTTATTTATTTACTTATACCACAGGAAAATGGTCTATCCCTGTGCTTGATTCACCTATCACATTATCAATATATAAAAAACCGATAATTCTCTATAAAAACCTAGCCTAATAAACACAAAACATATACATATATACAGAGAGATAGGTAAAAATATATATAAAAAAAAACTGATAATTCTCTATAAAAACCTAGCCTAATAAACACAAAACATATACATATATACAGAGAGATAGGTAAAATATATATATAAAGTGAGATAGGTAAAAATAACCTGATAATTCTCTATAAAAACTTAGCGTAATAAACAAAAAAAATACATATATATACACTGAGATAGGTAAGAATAGGAAGATCGATAAAAACTTAGATATGGTGGACTTATCATATTAATTAATTCTAATTTATTTTAATTTGCATTATTTTCCACTTTCATTAATCTCACATTACTTACTTATATTTCAAGTTAATAAAATGTATTTTTATTTTATTCTTTACATATTGGTTGCACACAAACACACTAAAACATGTTTGTGCATGTAAGTTGATTGCGATCCCCACAACAAAAGACAAAATCAAAATCCTTAGTGGTAAAGTAAATAATGATCAGTTTATGGCATAATGGTCAAGGTTACTTACATTATACCTGCCAAAATATATTGAGCATTTATTGTTTGCTGAGAAACCTAGCGGTCAGCCACCAATACAATAAACCTATTTCACGAACTAACTCTCCCTAGTGCACCAACTAAGAAACCTTATAATTAAATATTTTAAAGAATTTAATTATTTAACAATTGAAAATTTTAAACTCTCTTCAAGAATTAAAACAAAATAAAATAAAAAATGTTTTTAGAATAACAAATAACAAAATATATACACACTAAAGCTAACTTATACGTGTGTACTTTACCCTTTTAACTGCCAGCATGCAAGCCACCCGGCCTCACAGAATCGTCCCATAATCCATCTAAATTTTATAAACAAGAGGTTGTAAAACCCTAGCTTCTATCTTACACGACTCCTCCTCACTCCACCACAGATCCACCCACAAACTTCCTTGTCGTTGTTTGCCTTCCCAATGGAACAAGGAGCCCATGGGAAGGGCTGGGATGCATGCACGCCCTCCTCCCATAGTCCCAAGCACGGTGCCTCCCAACAAAAGAAGGTCACTCCTTCCTCGCGCGCGAAGGCCATTCGGTTGGATGTGCTAGTGCAGGTTCGAGCTCCCTACCCTCCTGCACGAAAGGGGCTTTTAGGTATGGAATCGTCGGTATCCATGGAGCTGTTGGTGACCAAATGGAGCCTCGACTGCACCCACACTCACGGTCATCACTCACATAGAGTATGTGAGCCTGAGGGGTGGCCACTAAAGGAGAGATGCAGTGGTGGATGAGGCCTTCTAGAAGTGCTTCCTGCGGCCTGCTAGGGGTCTTTGAACAGACTTGCTCAACTCTTGAAGGCTTAACGCATGAGGGTTTTACCATATGGTCCATGATGGTACTTGCATGACGCTGAAATTGTGTCTTAGAGTGGAGGTTGAACCGATTACCAGGTAATTGCTTCTTATAGCCTCCTTTCTTTTGCACTGACAAAGATGATGATATGGAAAAGTGCGACAACAAAAGGATTTCCATTGCAAAAGGATAAACCTCCTCTTGCATTTGGGTTTAGTATCAGATCTCATATAACCTTCCCCACTATGGCAACTGGGTTTTTTATTTTCTAGGCCATTCCCTTCCTCGAAGAGAGTTGTCCAGTAACAGCACCAGGGTCTTGGCCCAATCTAAAGGCAATTTTATTATTATTATTTTTGTTTAGTCCTAATACAGTTATAGCCACATGATAGTATGGAGTGTAGCTTAGCGCATGAATTTGTAATAGAGTTTGATGCTCAATCTTGGTAGTTTGATCTTCAATTTGGAAAAATGATTAAGGCTTAGAGTTTGTTGAGTTATCACATGAACCCCTTTTTTTAGGCTAGACACTTCAACTAGATCCTCAGTGCATAAGTATGGCGTTCCACAACACCTCTTTTAATATCATTAGTTTGGGTACTACTATGACCTATTCTTCTGGCTGAGCCTCCCCAATACAATTAAGGAATTAGAACCAACTACCTAGGAATAGAAATAAACAGAACCCTACCGACCTTGAGTTTACCCCTACTGCTTGCTACCCATCTTTTTCTCTTTAAATTTAACTGCTGCAACTTGGCTTGTGAGGAGAACCACGACTTATTTCATATTATACTTGTATCTAAGGGAATTTTAACGACACAAGTTAGATAAGACTGAACATCATCACTGTACGTGAGGTTATCATCACTGTACGTGAGGTTGTAATTCAGTAAACAACCAATCTTATAACATCAACATAAGTATGTTGACGTAAGGAAACTTATATAACATTTCTATTGAGTTACTTGGCTGTAGATTCAGGGTTAAGGAAAAGTTATTAAAGCTAGTCTAATTAAGGAAGGGGCCTCAATCCTGGAGAAGACAGTCTAGTATAGCCACAACTTGTGCAAAGGCAGAAGAGAAATAGGTCGTTAATGAAAAGAAGGTTGCTGCTGTCATATTTGAGATATTACGATTCATCCTCCCCAAACTTGAACTTGCTTTGGCAGCTTTTAAAGAGTTTTGGTAAGAGGAAATCTAATTTTCATTATATTATGCTGCAAATTCAATAATCTGTCTATTTATTTTTTTTAAACTATTGTAATGTCGATACCAAGTTGGGAGAGAACTGAAATTCCCATAGTTGATACACTCAAACAGAGAGAGTTTCCGTGGGAATTTGTTTTCAGCATCTTGAACTTCTTTAAGTGGTTGACCTTATTACTTTTGAGTTTGGGCTGGTCCATTATAATAATACAATCTCTGCCTAAGACTGTGTTGGTTGTTTTGTTTTCTGTTTCTATTTCTAGACATTTCACTTCATTTCATCGTTGTTGTAGTTCATTTCATTTCATGGTTAAGCCATCTAAAGAGCTACCTAGTGCAATGAGGTTGTGTTTGTGAGCTTGCCTGTGAGCCTTGCTTATGATTTATTTATCTTATCTAATGTTTTGATACCATCTAACTTTCAGATTTGGTTCTAGATTTTACTCTAAATTCTACTTTTATATATATATGGGGTTCCTTATAAAGATGTGTTGCGTCCTTAAATACCAATTGAACTGCAACTACTATAAAGCCGCATCTTCTCGTTGAATTTTAAACACTGCAGGGGAGGATTTGGTAGGGCAGTAGGAATGAGCATATGCACAGAGATTTTTTTTAAATTGGTAGAGGTTAAATAAATAAAACCATTTCTTTTTTATAAAAAATAAATAAAAGTCTTTCCTACAAACCGGATAGAATTACCTCAAGAATCGAAAAAATGCATACAATAATTTCAGATTGCATGTACATTAATTTCAGAGTGCATGTCTGTTCTATTTGCTTTTGCTAAAGAAAAACAAGTTGAAGAGCTTCGAATGTTGGGTAAGGGTATCCATTTGTCTAATTATGAAATCTGAATGTGATTGGCAAACGATATCTGAAAGTGAAATAATTATGAAATGATCTACATAAGGCTAGTTGGCCTCTGTTCTGAAAAAATGCTTCATTTTATGGAGTGCCGCGACGATGAAGTACTTATTATTACCATCTGTCCTGTTTCTCGCACACAATCTTCATTTTCTTCTTCTGTTACGCTGGCTTCGTTGTTAGGTTGCTTGCTCTTCAACTACAGACTTAGAAGGCCGAGGAAGACCAGTTGCTCGCTTGCTCGTTACCTGCAGACTATGAAGAGGGAAGGAAGGCCAGTGATTGAAGCAGTCAGTCACTTCGTTTATTGGCACGATGGAAGAAGCTGGGCGGTTCCCGCAGGCGACTTTGACAGGCGTCCAGTTTGGCCTTGCATCGTCCAGAGAAATTGTAAGTAGATGCACTGAATAGAGAAGAATAATCGGCAATCGAGTCCTTGTTTACAACAATTCTTAGGCAAATAATCTATTTTAACTCCGTTAAAACTCATTTTCATGCCAATTCAGTTGGAAACCAACTTTGAAGTTCAAATGTAAAGAATGTGTATGTATGCTATTCAAGTTAAACAAAACATAGCACTTGTTTTTACTTTTTTTGGTTGGGATTACACTTTTAACCAGTTATCAGCCTTAACGATTCTCTCATCCTTGGTAATGAGCTTATAATTTTCTTGTTCTAAGCATTGAAGATTCTCAACAAAACCTGAGGTGGGGTTTGGATTGGGGTGGGCTGGGGTGGCGTGGGATGAAGAGGGTTTAATAAACTTGTTTGAGCCATTCATGAATTGAATTGTTTTCCTAGGAAAGTTGCCACCCAATGGCTAAATAATTGACATTGTACGGGAAAGTGCTCTTTTGTTGAAAGACAGAAACCAGGCATAATCCAGGGTCATTTCCCCCAAAGTAGCGTCATGCAGAGAATTGCTAATTCAACAGAATTACCAATTCCACAGTAACTCTAAAAATCACAGTTATAGTACCTTCTCCTGAAGTTTCCAAGAAATTTAAATTTTTTAACACCATCTTCATCTTCTAGGTTGTTGAAAAAAGGACTAGCCTTGCTTGTTGCAGTATGAATGTGAAGGATGGTGATGCCATTGTCACAGATAGTTTAGACTACAATACGCTTTTTTTTCAAGTTTTTAAAATTTATTTTCTGTTCATTCTATGTTCAATACCAATGGCTGAAAACCAGCATAAGACTAAACTCATATCAAATTCAATTTTTTTAACGCCATCTTCATCTTCTAGGTTGTTGAAAAAGGAAGGCAAATAATCTATTTTAACTCAGTTAAAACTCATTTTAATGCCAATTCAGTTGGAGACCACCTTTGAACTCTAAATGTAAAGCATGTGTATGTATGTTATTCGAGTTACAACTGGCTTCCGTGTAGATAAAGAGGATTAACAGGAGACAGGGCACCCTTTCAAGTGTGAGAGAAGACGGATTGCAGGGGAAAGCAAAGGCGAAGGGTTCAAATTTGGAGAAACGACACCAAATTTGGCTTCAAATTCAGAATTACTTGTGCAAACAAAATTGCACCGATTGTTTTGGTTTTGGAATTGGATCATTGGAAAGTAAATTTTCAAGCTATACAGGTTTAAATCTTTAAAACAGTCTCGTTAAACTTTAGTTAATTGTAATATGGGAGATTCTTTCAACACTGCAATGTCGTATTAGTACCCTATGGTACTATGGGAGTAGTAGTAGTATTTTTCTTCTTGTTTCTTTATCATGTCCTGATAGTTTGTCTGATCATTTTGGTAATTTGTTGCTTGTTATTTATTGTCAAGGCATAACTTCCCATCAATCCTAAGCATTTTCTATGGTTCTCTTAAGACTGCATTTATTTTTATTATAATTCATAATTTTGAAGTTTGGTTTCTTGATTAATGTTTTTATTGTAAAGACATGAGAAGGGCAAGCATAGTATATTTTCAACCAATTTGTATAAGAAATGTAGGTCTTGAAGTTGATTTCTTGAATCCTTAGTAAATTTTTTTGGCATTTGGTTGATGTTATTGCAAACTGCACATAGTATTCATTATTCAGTGTTCTTCATGGAATTCTTCGTATCTTTATGAATTTATTAAACTGGGTTTGGCATTATTAGTTATGTTCTCAAGGGTGCATTATGCTAACATTGAGAATGTGCGTTGCAATACTTGTTGAGCATGTTTCCTTTGGGCTGCATGTGGCCATAAAGTTTGGGGTCACCGCTATATTTCTTTTTGGGGTTTTTGTGAATGTTCTTGTTGCTCTCACCCTTAATAGTATATGAGTCGGCTTCTCATAGACTGCTTACATGCTTGTTTTGCACATTTCTCCTTTTCAGTGACATGCTTGGATTTTACTATTTTAGCATTCTTGAAGAGGCTATATTTTATTTTATGTTACTGGTAGTTTTAGACTATAGTTTAGAGTGTTTTTTTTTGCACACTTCTCTCTTTTTCAATCACATGCTCAGATTTTAGCATTCTTGAAGAGACTATATTTTATTTTATATTAGTTGTAGACTTGTAGTTGTAGTCATTGGATTAAGCATGTTTCGGCTGTTGATTTTAAGATGCAGAGCTTTACTAGTCCCATCCACTACCATTGGTCATGTGTGGAAATTGGCATAGTATTTTTCAGATTTTTTTCCTTCTTGCAACTTTGCAGTCTGCACACAATTATGTGCTTTTAACAAACATTACATTGCTAGTGTGCTTGGAAATGGATTAACTCCAGAGATATAGAATTTATGTGTACTGTTATTACATTGATTGCATTACAGCCCTTAGAAGTTCTAGAATATTTTGAACAAGCACTGCCAGATAAGATCCTTTCTTGTTTAACTTTCTGGGCTTCTCTATTCTTCAACTGCTTGATAAAGCATCAATACTTTGTTATTGATGATTAATTAGCTCTAGGCAGATTAGTGTAAATTTTAAGTTTATGTTCACATATCATTGTTCATGGTGGATTTGGCAAAGGTGAAATGATAAAGCTGTTGTTTTGTGCCAGTTAATCCTATGCATGAGTCTGCTTCAAGTTAAAGCAATTACTTGAAATATGTTTTTGGAGCCCTCATGTTGCTTTAGTTGGTAGACACTGCTAAGAAACTGCACAAGAGCCAAAATCCACTTAAAACACCCGTGGCATCCAAGTATTACCCTCATTTTAACTCATTTGTAGCATGATCTAGTCCATGAAGCATATCATAATTGGCATTATATAGGACATAAATTGTAGTCATGTTTCAAATATCAGTTTAAAATGGAATAACATATTTATTCATTAGCAGCATGATCCAGATTATATTGCAAATGATGTTATCATTATTGTAGAAATATTCTCCGTTGAAGTTTAAAGAGGATTTTTAAGGTTTTGTTTCAAGGTTAGTGATGAAAATCAAAGAAAAGAATAAAAAAAGAGATTTTTTTTGCAGTTTTTGTTTAAATATTAAGCTTCAATGCCTATATGGGAAATGTCAAAATCCCGATATCCATTTTTTGTAAAGTTATATATGCCAAGATGATATGTGGCTTTCAAATGGATTTAGAGCATGATAAATATTTAACCAATAACTATCATTTGCAATAGCTGCTATTTATGAGAAGCTGGTGCACATATTTGCTCCATTGAATTCCAAAATATGACTTCTGGAAATGCATTGTTGTGCTCATGGACAACTTTATTTTCTTGTTCGATGACTATTTAATGGAATTCATCAACTAGTGGATTTTCACTAAAGGAGCTTCTGAATGAAGAGGAGCTGGCGATTACAGAAAAAAAACAGAGGGTGTAACCATGGATTTCAGAAAGATGAATATTGCTTGTTGTAATGGAAATTGAGCAAAGATAGATATTTTAATTTATTAGTTTGATGTTCAACTATGGTCAAACGCCATTAAACTTCCTTCCAGGCTCCTTCAACATTATCAAAATGTTTGCATTAATTCAAACATCCTTAAACTTCTGTTTGTCCATAAAGTTGGCGCTTTCATTAATGGCTTTATACATTAAATTAGTGTTCAATCAACATATATGACTTTTTTTTAAGTGCATATGCTCGATACTTATTTTAACATAACCGTTTGATGTTTCAAGAGGAAAAACACATGTTTTAATGGTTAAGAAGATACATGTTAGGCCTATTCAATTGTACATTACACAAAAATATATTTATGTTGCAGGTGTATTTATTTCAATATTTAAAGTGAATTAGAGTTTTATTATTTTTTATTTTTTATTTATTTCAATAGTGGATTAGAGTTTTATGATTTGTAATTTTTTATTATAAATGAATAGGATGACAAAAAATTCGAATATTCTTCATCGCTATTATTAGACTTATTATTTTATATATTACAAAATAGCATATTTCTCTCTTAATAATATGTTTACAAGTATGTCGAATATATATATATAATAAAGATATATTTAGTGAGGAAAGTTGTTTTTTTATAATCTGGGTTTAAATTTTATTTACTAAAAAGGATAATCCAATGCTTTATTTGATCAATAATAAATTAATTAATTAAAAAATAAAAATAAAAATAGCATTATGAATCTATATAGAAATTGCAATGATAAATGATTTACCACCTTTTTTGTGCCATTCGCTTGCCATAAACTAACGCATTTCTATGTATTTCTATAAGTCCAAGTGGTTGAGCTACACCTTAATGTTCATCCAATTCAATTTAAGTTGTGTGTTTCATTGGGAAGGTCCTCAAAATTCCAAGGAAATACCCCTGAAAGCTCCAATGACTATCTTCAAGGGTTGTTGTCGCATGCCCCTCAATAACTGCCACATGTTCCAACAACCCATTTCTATTTCGAAGGTTGGCAAGAATAAGTGGAAGTGAAGTTTTAGTAAATGCAGTATTAATAAATAGTAGTTTAATTTGTTTTTTCAAAAGTTAAATAAATTTTGAAATATTCTTAAAATAAGAATAAAATTTTAAAACTACATGGTATTGGAAATTTCAAAAAAAATGTGGGAAAGATGTTACTTAAAATATTGTTTATATAAAAAATATGTTTTTCTTAAAATGTATATCCATATCAATTGGCATTTACAAAAAAAATTCTTACAATATTAATCTTTTCAACATTTTATCATTAAAATTAAGGTTAATTAGGATATCAACCACACTCATAAGTGAAGTCAAAATATTTTGGCATGTCATATATCTGAAACATGCATATACAACTTTGACAAAGACTCTTCATTCTATATTTCTATCTTCTCGTCGAGGACATTGCCACCTCGTGGCTCTTGTTTTCAATATGTTTGATCGCCACTTCCCAATTCGTTGTGAGAGATTTAGAAGTCAAACAATATACCAAGGAATTTAAAGAGTTGGCATGGAGATTCTAGGAACATCCCTAGCCCTCTAGCCATCAAAGAGGTTAGGTTGGTTATGACTTTGTTGTTAGCACTATGTTCTAGCCCATTAAATATAAGAACTATATACTACATAAGATTTGAAGACATTCCATAATGTTGTCTTAGGGGCATTAGTCCTTAAGAATGGTGATGAATAGAGTATTCACAAAAGTGTTCATTATCAAGTTATCTAATGTCATTTTCAAAGAGTGAGGGTGTCTTTGATCAAAGCTTGGCCTACCCAATTATAGATAAGATATCTCAAAGCCTTAACTATCACAACTCACAATTCTATAGCTAATGTACAATCTTGTCGAATGGATCTAAAGAATGACACCTCTTCTGATATAGACTTGTTGATAGAAAGACAAGGCAAAGCTTCAATGAAGAGAAATTATATAACTAATTTGTATACAATTGAACTATGCCCCATCCATCCCATTAGCACAAATATTCAAATGTGGAAATTAATTAGTGTATTTCAGCGTTGTAATTCATTGTATTAAATTATTGCAATAAAACTTGTAGGAAGTAAGCAATCACCCACACAACAATAATGCAAAAATATCCTTGAAACCCAATCTTGGGAAGGAAGGCCAATAATTATGGCTTCTTGGCTATTTTAGCATAGGACAAAATTACATACAGGTTAATACAATATTTGCACTCTCTAAATAAGAGATTTTGGAGCGTTATTGTTTCTCTGCAATGCAAAATTTTACACACTTTGGTACACCATTGCAATGTTATGGACAAGGCCTTCCTAGGTCTTAATCATCCTCTTAACCTTCTACAATAGCTTCGATTTTAATATGGTTTTATTCCTCTTCTTTGCAAAAGATATACCTGATGCCAACAACAAACTTTACTCCCTTTACCATGGATAAGGATCTCAACCTTTGTCCACTCGGTCTTGGAACACGTTGTCACTATTTTTCACCTCTTTTATCTTCAAATCTAAGTCATTGTGCTTATTGTTGTGTTCCACAATGTTGGGCCTTCCTTAATAGTACTCTTGAGCAACTTCTATAGTGGCATGTGGAGATGGTTGGCAACTATCTCCTGTTGAAAAATCACTTCCAATGGATATCGTACAGACAATTGATGACAAAATTACATCTACAACCATTTCTCATTTTTAGGGGTAAATCAATTAATATAGGGCTGAAATTTCATGAAAATGTGTGGATATGTACCAGCTAACCCTTATCCAAATTTCATCTTCATCTAACTTCATGTGACCCAATTATGCTAAAAATACGGGACCATTTTTTTTACTTCTTTTCTTGTACAATAATTGTGTTTTGGAGATTTTATGCATTAGAGTACAATATTTGAAGCAACTAGTAGCATGGTCATTTCATTATTCTACAATAACCATGAGTGTCTTGCATTTGGGATAACTACTACATTGAACATATTTTTCTTTTGTCGCATCTTACCTTGCATTTTTGTGTGACTTTTGCATTTTTAACTCAACCCAAGGTTAGGTGTCAAAACTAGATTCAGTCACAAATTCTATTTTGGATCACGCCTCCCTATTTTAGGCTTTTGAGTCCTACAAAATCTATGACACAATTTTGCTTGAAGTGTCTTCAACTTAGTTCTAATACCATATGATTTGTAACAATAGGCCTATGGCCCATTCGTCTTGCCAACATGGACGTTGTAATGTGAAAATTGAGTGGTATACTTATGTTTGTTATTTCGTTGTTTTGATTACTACAATAAAACTTGTAGTCTAAGTTTAAATGCATAAAACATTTATGAAGTAGACAATCACCCACAAAACAATGGTGTAGATATACCTTGGAAAACCAACAAATTATGGCTTCTTGGCTCCTTTAGCATAAGAGGAAATTGCATACAATTTAATACAATGCACTCTCTTAATAGTAGGTTTTTTATTGTTCTTAAAATTTATGTGCATTGTATATTTTTGCAAGATTTGGTACACCATTGCAATGTTGTGGACAAGGCCCTCTTGGGTCTTAATCATCCTTTCAATATTTTGCAACAACTCCAACTTGAATATCGTTTTCTTCCTCTTCTTTGCAAAAGATATAATCTACGCCAACAACAAATTTCACTCCCTTTACCATGGAGAATGATCTCATCTTTTTCTTCATTTGGTCTCGGAATATGTTGTGACTATCAAACACTTATTTTATCTTCAAAGCCAACTCATTGTGCTCGTCGATATGTCTCGCAATATCGGGTCTTCTTCAACATTACTGTTGAGCAACTTCTACAATGAATTCTTTAGAAAGTTCCATGACTTATGTCCTTGTCTCCTCCTTTGTCCCATTAAATAAATAAAAAATGTATGAAGGCTAAAGGACATTGGGAAGGTAAACAATGCCCTTATATCTATACCATGCTTCACCGTGACTTAGATCATCTCCCTCATCCATGGACCAACAATCTTCAACCCATTCATCATTTGGGGAAATTCTCTTTATCTATTCAAGTTCTACTTACTTAGTATTTCCCTTTCCACAATGATCTCAATGCTCTACATCCCTCATGTTTTAAACACAGCCCTTTCCTTTTCGTTTGCTTCGATGCATTTTCACACTCCTCTCCCAAATCGTTTATGCTCACATGGGAGAGATGCTTCCAGGAGATTCTCATCTATTTTCTAGCTAGCATACCCAACTATGTTTTCACATTTTGAGGGATGAAACATATTAATATGATGTTGAAACTTAGTGGGAACATGGAGATGGTTGTCACCTATCTCCTATATAAATTTCACTACAAACAAGCACTATATGGGCAAGTTATGGAAAACTACATTCACAACCATTTCACATTTTTGAGGGGTAAACAAACAAATCTAACACTTAAATTGGGTGGATATGTATGGATATGTACCAGTGAGCTCTAGTCCAAATTTCATCTCCATTTGACTTCATGCATGCCCATTATGCTAAAAATATGAAACCATTTCTTTAAAACTTGTTTGCTTCTGCAACAACTATGATGGTTCTACATCAACTACATTTTGGATATTTTATTCACTATATTATAGATTTTGTAACAAATTGTGGCATGATTAGTTTTCTCATATAGAACAACCATGAACATCTTACATTAGAGATAATTGTAACAATAAGTTTGGATTCCACAACATGCCTTCATTCTACGTCATCTTCCCATATATTAGAATGCCTTCATTCTACATCATCTTCCCATGCATGGAATGCCTTCATTCTACATCATCTTCCCATGCATTTTTTGTGACTTTTGTGAGTTTTAACTCAACCCAACGTTAGGGGTGAAAAATGAATTCATTCACCAAATCCATTTCAGATCAATAAAATGATTTTTTTTTTTGTCAAAGCTCAAGCCTTTTAACATTTCTATAATAAAGGCCAATCAAAATAGTCTCCAATTCTCTCAAAATCAATTTTGATGAAGAAAACATCTAGCCCAAGGGCCTGTGTCCATTCCATGCCTTCCTAAACAACTATGATGTTCTCCAAAATGTAATGACCTACACTATACCAGGTCTACTCTTAAGTCAAATGAATGTTGAGTATAATATTTTGTATGTAAGCATTGAGGATTTGGCTAAAATCAATTGATTTGGGAGTCACAATCGCCGATAATAGTATACACGTAAGGGATGAAAGTGTTATGCCTATGGGGGAAAACACTCTTACTTCTCACGCCATCACTATATCCTACAATGACATGGTAAAAAGAAAACCAATCCCATCCTACATAGGTAATATTCCTAAGACAATAATGAAAATATTACTGAATGGTTCTTTTCAGGAAGACCAGATCATAAACAACCTTGTACAAGGGGGGGGGGGGGGGGGGGGGTTTCATAGGAAAGGTTTTGTAAAAGGAGGACTTCATGTCAATTTATCCCGTTTGAAGACTCGTAGTGATAGAAAAGGCTCCTCTTCATCTCAACCAACAATCATAGAGGGTCAAGATGAAAACTTTTTCTTCATCTGATCTTCGGGCTTATAGAGTGAACAAAGCCCTTGCTAGGGAAAAAATGATCATTATCTCTCTGAATATTAGAGGAGTTGGGGGAAACTCCAAAAAAGTGTCCCTAAAGAGATTTTTTTCCAAAGAGAAACCTTACATCATTTTTGTTCAAGAAACCATGGTTTCAGGAGAAAAGGCCAAGATTGTTTTTGCCTCACTGCTACTTGGTAGGGAAATGACTACCATAGACTTAGCTGGTTTATCAAGGGGACTCCTATTAGCCTGGAATCCCAAGAAAGGAATATTTTCATCTTTTTTCACTATGGTTGGTATTCTCTTGATTGGTGAATTCATTGGTTTCGATTCGAAACGTAATATGGTCAATTGTTATGCACCATATATGGATAGGGACATATTTTGGGAGAGGATTAAGAGTGATGGTATTCTACAACTTCGTTCTCTTATTATAGGAGAGACCTTAATTTTACTTTTGGAGCCTCAGAATTTGGGGGGACAAGGCACGACTTGACCCAGTGGGGGACTTCTTCCAAGATATGTTCCTTTCTGCATGATTAATAGATATTGTCCATTATCCCTTGTAGAAAACCTAGATAAATAAAATATCAGATGTGGAGGCAATGTCAAAGAGGTTCAACTGTTTTTTGTGCTTAGAGAACCTGGTGGACTTAATGGGTATGTATCAAACATGGGTGGATAGGGCACCCTTGTTTAATCATTCCCCTATAGTACTGCAACTCGACCCACTTAGAGAAAATGTTTTCTATCCTTTCAAATTCAACCAGTCATGGATTCAAGAGGAGGGGTTTAGGGACATGGTGAGAAAGGAATATGATCTATTGGGATCTATGGAACATCCCTCTTATATGATAAGGTTGGTTCATAAGCTATGTGAACTTAAGAATCTTGTGATTAAGTGGGAGAAAGAACATAAGATCTTACAAAAAGAACTGGAGGAATCCGAGGCTGAAATAAAACATATTCATGCAATATATAAGAGTGGATCTTTCCCTTATCAAATATAGACCAAATTAGTCGAGTTGGAGAAAATATGAACTCATTGCGTCCAAATGGAATAAGAAAGATGGAGGCTCAAAATTTGTTCTATATGGTTGTCCATGGGTGATCAAAATACAAAATTCTTCCATCAATTTGCAAATAAAAAAATCATATGGTTCAGTGACTAGTGATCCACAAGACATTGGAATGGAGGCAATGAGACATTTCCATCAATTGTTCTCAGATCAAGATAATACATCCATAGTGAACCAGATGGATATTGTTCAACACATGCCTAGATTTTTCAATAAAATGGAAGGGTCATTAGCTGCTCAATCGGTAACTACTGAAGAGGTTGAATATGTTTTAAAAGGCTTCGCAAAATATAAGAGCCCTGGACTAGACAAATGGACAGTGGAAAAATTTATAGAATTTTTTGATATTATGGGTCGGGACATTCTTTAGACCATGGAGGAATCCAGAATTAATGGCAAAATCAATGATGGGATTGATACTACATATATTGCTTTGATACAAAAAATATCAAAACCTGCATCATTTAGCGACTTTAGGTCTGTATCTTTGTGTAATTTGATATATAAAGTCATCATTAAGATAATTTCCAGAAGGATAAAATCTGTCTTATCTAGATGTGTATCCAGGGAACGATTTGGATTTCTAGATAATAGATAAATTCATGATGCAGTTGGTGTGGCTCAAGAGGCATTTCACATCATTAAAAAAAGGGTTTTGCATTCAATGCTTTTAAAAATGGACTTGGTAAAAGCATATGACAGGGTGGGTTGGGGATTCCTCATATTGATACTTCTTCAAATCGACTTAGATTTGGCATCTACAAGATGCATTATGGCATGTGTTGAATCAACCATTTATGTAGTTTTGATAAATGGATCACTGACTCGTTTCTTTAGGGGCACTGGGGGAGTGCGACATGGATGCCCACTATCTCCTCTTCTTTTTCTCCTTGTCATAGAAGGTTTAAGAAGACTTATTGAGAATAGTAGGAACATGGGGGGGGGGGGGGGATTAATGGATTAAATATCTCTTCCATTGTCACAATTACTTATTTTCTATTTGTAGATGATGTAATGTTATTTGGAGGCAGTTGAATCAAGACGGTCGAATAGGTGAATGGAGACGGTATAAAATAATTTTAGATACTTTCTACCGTGCTGTAGGTTTGATCATCAATGAAGATAAATCCTCAACATTCATTATGGCCTGAATGAGGAAGAGATTGCTCAATTTAGAGTCTTTCTTCCAAATAGGTTCACCCAGATTGAGGATGGCACCAAATACTTGGGTTTCATATTAAAACCAAACAACTACAAGGTAAAAGATTGGCATTAGCTTTTAAAGAGGTTCGATGTAAGGATTAGCCATTGATGTATCCCATGGTTATCAAAAGGTGGTAGATTAGTACTTATAAACTATGTTTTGAGTAATCTTCCAGTATATTGGATCACTCTTTGTAAAATCCCAAAAAGTTGTCCTTCATGCTATCAACAACCAAATCTTCAATTTTTTATGGGATGGCTCACGGGAGAGGACAAAATACCACTTGGTATGTTGGGATAGAGTTTTTAGGACAAAGGAGTTGAGTGGATGGGGTACCAAGAATATTTACCTATTCGCTAAATCCATGGATATGAAGAGTATTTGGAGATCACTTTTTGTGGATAGCTTATGGCACAAAGTTATCCTGGCCTAATATTTCAAAAACACTATTATGGAACAATGGATTAGATGCCTAGTGAAATCTACTAAAGGTGTATCCAATGTATGGAGCTATTTTATTTCATCTTTTGACATTTTTGGGAAGTGGTTAGCATGGATGCCTGGAAAAGGTGACCATACTGGGTTGGGTCTTGATTTGATTGTTGGGGGTCCAATTGTATACCATCTATCAACTAGTACTCTCAATGCCATACACATTACGGGTATTTATACTCTGGATCAGGTCGGGTTTTTTTTTTTACAAAAAAGGTTATGTTATTAATATGATCTCATCAGAGAAACTGCTGACAAGGAACAAGATACTCCCATCAACCGGATTTCTCTCCTCCCTTCAGACGGTTAACCAAATCTAGGGAGGGATATCCTTGCTTACATTCGAATTTACAATAAGCTCATTGAGACCTACAGTAATAGATTAATTGGCTGCCATGTCCGCCAGCACATTAAGCTCCCTAAGAATATGATAAAATTTAATACTCTTGAACAATTTGGCATTGGACCTTATTCTATTTATCAACCTTACTTTTCACTCATTCTTACCTCTACGTCCACCATTCAACGCTTGGATGAGTAACCTGGAATCTCCAAATACCAATACCTTGTCCACTCCATTCTTCTGTAGTAGCTTGAGACCTTGCCAGAGCCCATAATCCTCTACCATATTATTGGAATCATATCCAATGTTCCAGTAGTATTCTGTCTCAACTTTCCCTCCCAGGTTTATGACAACTCCTCCACCTCCCGCTTTCCCCGGATTCCCTTTAGATGCCCCATCAAAAAATAATTTAAAAATCTTCTTTTCATGAAGCCAATTCTCAAACTGAGATTTGTCCATCCGGACCTCCCAGTCTTCCAATTTTTAACATTAATGCTATTTACAGCCTAAACATTGAGTTCTTGCATCCATTTCTTTTCTCCGTCTGTCAGTTCTTCTTTATTATGTGGGATTTTTGATATACTTACTACCTCACCTAGTAAGGCATTAATCTTGGCAGCAATCTTCCATGCTGGCTGGCTTTTATTCTGAAAGACTCTTTGATTTGTTTCTATCCAAATGCACCAGCATATAAGTTTTGGTAGTTTCAGCCAGCATGCTGTTAATCCTTTTTTCTAAACGAGCTCTCCTTTATACATTTTATTCCAATTAAGAAAACAGTCCTAGATATTTTCAGGCCATTGAATCCCTTTTCCCCCACACTCCGTCACTTCCTCCCACACTGAGATGGAGTAAGGACACCTCAGGAAAAGATGATTGATATTTTCAATTGCTTCAATGCAGAGAGGGCATCTGAATGGCCCCATGAACCCCCTTTTCTCCAAGTTCTCGTTGGTTAACACTCTCCTATGCATCAATGTCCAATTAAACATCTCAATTTTAGGCAGAGTTCTACAATTCCACAGGTAATTCCAGATTGCAGGATTTGTGGGCACGTTGTAATTCTTTGCCAGCTTTGGTAGCCCTCTGCCGCCGTGTAGCTGCCACTGGCTCTTCCCCAACCGCATCTATCCTTCTTAGACTTTGCCACTGGAGCTAACCCAACCAAATGAGTGAGAAACAGATTTTTTTCAGGCTCTAATTCTTCTGGGCAATTTGGTAATACCCATCCTTTCCACCAATTAGGGAATTCCGGCTCCCATTCATATATATCCCATATTGTATTATAACCCAGCGCACTCATCCAATTGTGCAGTCGAGGGAGATAAGGAGGTGGCTTCCCCTGGATCACATCCTGCTAGAGATTGATCATTTTTCCATTGCCCGGAATCCAGAACAGTTTCTCAATGAACTGAGGTAGCGATTTTTTGTAGAGGTTGAATATAGACGTTCCTTTCTTTTTCACGTTGTCCCCTTCCAGACATCAGAGTCTCGTCCCAAGGAAATATTTATTTTTGATCACACGGCTGCACCCGGAAGGTTTTGAGGATATCACATTCCAGAGCAATTTGGCTCCCATGGCCTGATTTTGGATTCTAAGATCTCTAATTTCTAGCCCACCCTCCTGTCTAGGTAGTTTGATTATTTTCCAGCTAACCAGGGCAAACTTTTTGCCTCCATCATTATTCCCACCTTTCTAAAGGAATGATCTTACCAAGCTTTCAATCTGATTTATGACTTTGATTGGTGCAAGAAGAAGGGAGCATTGGTAGAGCAGGAAGCTGTTCATGACAGCTTTTATTAATACTACCTTCCCAGCCAGATTTAACCAGGCAGTACCCCATATCGAGATTTTCTTCTTGATTTTATCCACTATAGGGCTCCAGGCTGAGCTTATAGGTTTGAGCTTGAAGATAGGGGCCCCTAGGTAAGTGAAGGAATCCCAGCTAACAACTCCGTCCATGTTTAGGACCCGGGAGATAGTTAGCATTTCCCTAGGATTTATATTCCATCCAAAGATCTGGCTCTTTCTAAGATTTATTTTTCTTCCGGAGGCTTGGAAGTAACGATTCAGTTCCAGCTTGAATCGGCAGGCTATAATCGGACCTGCTTCTCCGAGCAAGATTGTGTCATCCACGAATTGTGCATGGTTGATATCCTTAGTTCCTCTAGCCATCCTAGTGCCCGTTAGATCCTCGTCTTTCTTGGCATGTTCCAGTTGAAAACTTAGTACCGATGCCTGGATGGCATAGAGCAGAGGAGAGAGCGGGCATCCTTGCCTTGGAGCTCTCGAAGCTTGGAAGAAAGGGGCAGCTCTTCCATTGATGAGCGGAGCTATCCACGGCTTGCTGATACATGCCTTGACCCAAGCTACAAATTCAGGGGCGAATTCGAACCTTAGCATTACTTGAAAAAGGAATGGGTGGCTGACTCTGTCGAAAGCGTTAGCTAAATCAAGTTTTACCACCATTCCTTTATCTCCGTTCTTGAGACTAGAGTGAATAGCCTCTTGTACTAGAATGATATTGTCCCATATCTTCCTTCCTTTAACGAAGATTCCTTGATTCTCCGAGATAATGAAAGGTAGAAAATGTTTTAACCCGGTGGCCATAATTTTAGTAATTATTTTGTATCCAATATTACACAAGGATATTGGCCAGAACCTGTCAAAGGATTTTGCTTCCTTCTCTTTGGGGATGAGAGCCAAAAATTCCGAGTTCGTGCTGCCCCCGATATTGCCACACCTCTGTGATTTGCAGACCATTTTGAGTAAATATTTTTTCATGATCTCCCAGCAGATTTTGACGAAGTTGACGTTGTACCCATCTGGGCCTGGGGCTATGTCTTCCTCCATACTGTCGACTACCTTCTTAACTTCGTCCATAGTGATTAACTGATTCAGATTTTTATTATCATTATTTGTGACCATGCTGGGGATGAGACTCATCAGCTCGACGTCTATAGCGACTGGCTGGTCCTTGAACAATTCGTTGAAGTGCCTGGAAGCTTCATATTTTATTTCTTCAAAATTGTTGATTACTCTGTCTTGTGTCTGGATCTCACACACTGTTATGGTTTTTCCTGGCCTCTGCATGTTTGTGGAAAAACCCAGTATTCCTATCACCTTCAATGAGCCACTTGCATCTAGATTTTTGTCTCCACCACTCAGATTTAAGTCTGCAAGCAACGTGGAGGTCCAATTGTAACTTATTCTCCTTCTGGATGTCATCGTGATTCACACTACTGTCCTCCATGCCGGCCTGATGAGATTCCAGCGCTAGAGCAGCTTGGATTTTGGTGAAATTTGGGTTTGGAATCTCTTTAGCCTAGCTCTTAAGAGTTTTCTTGAGCCATCTCAATTTCTCCTCCCAGACATAGAATGGCGACCCTGTGACCGGACGAGACCAAGATTCAGCCACAATTTTTAAAAACTCAGTTTGCTTTGCCCACATTGGCTTAAATCTGAACGGGATTGGTCCCAGGTTCATTTCTTTCACCATCTCAAGGAGGATAGGCTTGTGATCTGATCCTCCGAATGGCAGAATTTTAGAAGACAATTTCAGGCCCATCAGGAGAAAAGTGTCCTGGATCAGGAATCGATAGAGTCTGGAAACTACGTGGCCAGGTTCGATCCTCATGTTATTCCATGTATATTTTCTAGATGTGGGATTTACATCCATGAGGTCCCACTCCAAAATAGTCTCATCCACAATTTCTTTGATGGGGTCTCTGACCAGTGAGCCCCCTCTTTTTTCATCTTGTATTAGGATGACATTCATGTCCCCTGCCAGAATTACATTTCCTTGCAAGTTACTCCTTTCCTCCCGGAGGAGGTTCCAACAGTTCTTTTTTTCAGCGTAAGAATTAGGAGCATAGATATTAAAAATTCTTACCAGATTGTTGTTGTCAATTTGCCTCAGCAGGGTGAGAATCCAGTGGGGGATTCTCTTGATGTCGATAGCCTCATATTTCTTGGCATCCCACAATGTTCCAATGCCTCCAGAGGCTCCCCTTGAGCTTATTGCAGCGTTGCCCTTTTTTTTCCAGAACTTTTTACTTACATGGAGGAATGCAGCTTCCTCCATCTTGGTTTCCTGGATCAGGAAGATGTCCGATTGATGAAGAGAAGATAGATCTAACATATCTTCTTCCTTAATATTGCTACTGAGACCTCTGCAGTTCCAGGAAAGAACCCTCATTACTTACTTTTGGAGGAGGTAGGCATCCCTTTCAAGACATGCCCATGCTGGTGGGTGTTTCTTGTGTTTTTCAACAGCTTTTCCAAGGTTAACTGGGAACCTTGTAGCTTGTCCTTGTAGGTGGCTTGTTACCATACTTCTTTCTTAGATTTCCTTCCTTTGGTTTTAGTCAATCTTGGAGTAGTGAGTTCGATTTCCCCTTCCTCCTCCTCTTCTTCTTCCATTTCAGATTCTTCCTCAGTTTTCTCCCGTCTTTCTTCTTCTTATGTCATTGGTGTTCCTTCTTCTTGCTCTTTTGCTTGATCTGAAGGGGCTGGTTCGGAATCCTTACTATTTTCATTACTAGATTTATCTTCCGCTTCGTTGGGGTCATCTTTTATTTCAATAGTTTCTTTGGTTAGTGAGGTTGCCTGAGTTCTTTCTAGTGTGATGGCTCTTGCTTCTTTGTTTCCCTCGCCCTTCTTTAGATCCACTCCGGCTTGGTTTTTAGGCTTAGATCTATTCACCTTATGCCATCCTTCCGCCTTATCGTGTTGGATCTCAGATTTTTAGGGCAGTTGTGCATGAAATGCCCGTATTCATGGCATCCTCTGCATTTGAAGGGAAGCTGTTCGTAGTCAAGTTTTTGGAAGTGAGCCCAATTTCCCATAGTTAGTTTGATAGCTTCTGGCAGTCCAGCTTCAAGGTCGACCTCAATTCAGATTTGGGCACAAGTGTATTGGTCTTTTGGGTTGGCCATGTCAATGTAGTTCCCCAGGGCGTCCCTGATAGCGTGGAGAGATTTAGGGTTCCAGCAGTGCATGGGGAGATTTGGGAGTCTGACCCAAACTGGCACAACTTTGGGGGTGTCGGCTTCAGGATCGAAGTCCGAGGTCCATCCATTAAGGTAGAGACCTTGTGGCCCCATGAAGTAGGGCCCGTTCCTGAAAATTAATTCTTTATCTTCCTTGGATTCGAAGTCAAACAAGAAGTAGCCCCTTCCGACGAAGTAGGACGCAACATTTTTGGAGATCAGTGGCCTCCAATTTCTTTGAACCCAACTATCAGTAGTTTTAGCGAGGGCCAAAGCCCAGTGAATTGCCTGATCAGTGCTCTGTCTGCCAGAGAGAGGGCTACCCGAATGGTTTCTTCCGGGGGGAGGCAACTTCTGGCACATCTTCAATTTGTTTAACAAACTTTGGAGGTTCTCCTCAACTAGATCTCTTATTTTGAGTGGCGATTAACCGATCGAAGGCAGCTGATCGGAGATATTGCGGCAAACCACCGCCTAGCCCAGCCATCGGGCTACCCCTTCAGAGATCTGATCCAGCCTCTCAAATCATGAGTCCAGGGAGAGGACAAAAGCCTCAGTTTCAACAATCAAATCCAACCAGGAGCTAGAAGAGAAGATCTCCGGCCCAGACTACCAGATGCACCAGATCCGAGCTAGTTGGTCAACGAGGCCCTTCCTCGTAAGCAGGCTGCGATCTCCCTTTGCATGCAGCTGCGATCAAGCTGCGCACTCCGACCTTTACGTGAGGAAAAAATCACCTCCTCTTTATTATCCCATGATCCTCTGGATTAGGTCATTGGAGGAGATGGTACAGGTTCAATAGTTATAGAATGGGTAAAGGTTGAGCAACTAGGGTTGACAAAAGATTGCACTATTGAATGGGATCAATACACATTAGGGTTGAAAAGGGGGGGTTCTACTATCTAATCAAGAGGATATATTTACATGGTCCTGGAATAAAGATTCAGGTGACATCACAACCAAGGAGGCATATGCATCTTTATGGTCATATAATACATTTGAACCAAAATGGTAGTATACAACCATTCAAAGAATGTAGGTTCCCATGAAATGTCGATTTTTTTTTGGCTGGTATTAAATAACTGTATTTTGACTTGGAACAACTTGGTCAAGAGGGGTTTCACAGGACCGAGATTTTGCATTTTATGTAAGCAAGCGACAGAATCGACATTCTACATTTTAATCTCATGTCCTTACTCACAAGAGGTATGGAGAAAATTGAATAGGATAATAGGTTTAAAGGGTTTTGGCTCGGAGACTCATTGGTAAGTTGTATGGAGAATTGGAGGTGTCGATACAAATCATGTATGTACATACCAACCATGGTATGCTGGGAAATATGGAAGTCAAGGAATTGGGAATTATTTGAAGGGTGCATGATTCATGTAAAACTTGTTTTCCAGAGGATTCTTTCAATTATAGGTGGTCATTCAAACTGTGCACCTAACAAAATGCTATGCTCAAAAATTCATCCACTCTTCCAACTAAATTATTGTAGGGGTTTCTTTGATGGAGCTTACCAAATGGATTCTTCATGTGGAGGAGTAGGTTCCATTATTTGGATTAATGATCGAGAATGCTATCAAATGACTATGAACTATGGAGGAGGCACTAATTCCAAAACAGAGCTTATGGCACTTTGGATGCTCTCTTTTTTGCAAAATATAAAGGATCTACTATTCAAAGGGTGATGGGAGATTCCAAGACCATTATAGACTGGGTCAAAGGAGAAAACACGTTTTTAGTTACTTAGCTCAGACCATGGATGGTTAAAATCAAGGATATAATTAGGCTTTGCTCGGGCATCAATTTTGAACATGTCAATAAGGAATACAATCAAATGGTAGATGACATGTCCAAAACTGCATTGAGGGTGCATGAAGGCTTTACCCATTATTATCACTTCCAAGATTCATTCATGGTTGAACATGGTCAAGTGTATGTTCATTTACTCAAATGACATCCTTGCGACTCTACCTTTTCTTTGAGACGCTTATACATTGGGCATTTTATCCTCAATAAAAATACACACCAAGCAATTGAATGTTGCAAATAGACATAATGTTATTTTTTATGGAAGGTTAAGGCTGCCTTCCTCTCCATGGCGATTAAGGTGGAGAATTCAATCTCCCTTCTTGAATTCAACACTTTGTTTTGCAGAGTCAGTTGGACAATTACTCCATAGCAACTTCTATTACTATCATTTCTTTATTAATATGTTTTGTGGATATGAGGTTATGATACTGTGTGATGGATTGTTTACATATCTCACGGACTATAAAGATCTCGAGCCTTATATATTTCACTGCTCCTTTCACTTTTTCGGACTATGTTTGTTCTATATATGGGTACTATCCCAATAGTCTATATGATGTATGCTAGTCTTATGTCCATATTGACATATTTTTTTTATAAAATATAGTTTTTCAATTCTGAAGAAAAAAAAGAGTTAGTAATCTATGGTTCATTTGAGCTTTGAGTCACCGGGTTTCAGGATGATTCTAATGAGATGTTGGTTGATACTAACACCCAAGGTTTTCTTTAGGTGGAGGAACTTAATGTTGTGTAAGACAAGGGAAAGTTAGTTTAGCGCAAAGAAATAAAGACAAAGAAGAATATTGTACCACTCAGATTTGGATGTTGACATAACATTGTAACCCTGGAATCAAACTGAGTATGCCAATGTGAATCAAACCATTGGACCCAAGACTACATTAAACTCAAGATTTGTTGATGACTGGATTTCATGTAAGTAATATAACTACCCTCAAGCGTTGAATGTAGTTATAAGGATGAGCTATCCCCTATTAAGTCTTAATCATTGAAGTACCAACTTATATATTATGCATGACCCTCAATGTTGAATATGATGAACAATTTGAATAGGATGAGTGGATGTATGTGGTACTTGATGATATTGTATTATTGTATGAAAGATTGATTTGAATAGGTATCACATCTTGTGATCCATGCATTGTGTATGTTTTGTGTGTTATAGAGTTGTTAAGCAATTTTTTATAGTGGATGTACGATGTACTTGATGATATTGTATTATTGTATGAAAGATTGATTTGAGTAGATATCAAATCTTATGATACATGCATCGTGTGGGATTTGTGTGCTATAGAGTTGTTAAGCATTTTTTAGTGCGGATAATGATGTCATATAGTTTGATATTGCAATCATCAAATGACGATTTTTAATCATATACAAATCTATTGTATTTTGTAGCTTTTTAGATGAAAGAGTGGGGGGTTTCTTGCACTCCTTCTATTGTGAGTTTCATGATTATATGATTATCCTATTCTATTGTCATAAGTGCGTATGAAACTATCATAAGTAAATTGTTAGTATTAATACCTACAATAATGACTACATGTGCAATATTAGTATTATTAGGCATTGTTCACTATATCATTTGCATTATTTTTCAAAGGAAGGTGTTGTGTCCTATTGGTAATTTTTGTTGTGCAAGCCAAAGAAGTTGCAGTAAGAATTTGATAAACTTCTGTAAGAAAATCATTAATAAACATAATCTAAAACACAAGAATTAATAATGGTTCACACATAGAGTATGTAAAGATTTAGCCTAGGGAACCCAAAAATGGGAAAACCAACCTACCTAAGGGTTTAGGTTACACCTAATTCTTGTCAACATCATGTTGCAGGATAAGTTTCTCATTATTTGCCTCAAATTCCTAAATATTGAAGTTAAAAATGAGTTGGGATGAATAATTCGCTAGTTTAAGCCACCACCGCACTTTACCTGTGTGCAACCCGCGGTACCCATCTCAACAACTCCTTTTCTCCATTTGCAAAGAGTGGTGCCACTTCCTGCTGCTCACTTACAATTAGCGGTGCTCCCTTAGCACCGCCTGTTCTCCTTGGACAAGGCGTGATGCTCGACTTATGAAGGCAAAAAAGGAAGGTTCGAGAGGCTTCTCGAAGCTATCCTTCATGGAGCCTCATCCCTATGATTCAGGACAGTTGGAGCTTGAGATCCCCCATCCTAGGGATCATCCCTCCACCTCTCCCATACAATCCTCAACTTATCCTATCCTCTAAACCCTTTATACACTAGCTCACCCCTCATGGGAAAGAGGAGGAAGAATGTGTTATAACATCTAAATTATGGCCAAATTCTGCCAGAGTATTGAATGGTTAGTAGGCAAGTTGAAAGATTTGAGGCAAGGCTCCTTTGAGAAGAGTTCTCTACATGAAGGCGTTGGTTGTATACTCTCCTTCTTTATATTTTAATGCAAATATAGTTTCTTTCCCATAAACTTTGTATGTATAATTATCATGTTTTATTTATTGTTTAACTCCTTGCTCTTTTACATAGGATTATAAACAATCTTGTTAATCTCACTTGGTTTGTGTTTTGTTGTGTCTATTGCAGGATATCCGCACTGGTCAAGCGCATCAAGGTTCAGACCTTTATAGCCTGTGGAAGGTGAGGAAAGCAGTTAATTCAAGTAGTTTATTTGATCCTCGGGAAAGTTTCTCTATTTTGTAGTTTGTTTTGTTCTAGTTTTGAGTCTTTCAATCTAGGGAAATAGCCTATGTCAGCGTTGGCTGAGAATTTCCAATAAAAAAAGTGGCAACTCTGCTGGGGAGAGATCAGGTTCTTGGTTTTGTAGTAAGCTTTTCTTTAATTTCAATTTCAGTTCGTAGATTAGATTTGCTTGTTAATTTGCAAGATTCGGTTTGAAATTGGTAAATCTGCCTCTATTTTCCTCTAATCGTTCATATTCATGTCTTCATATGCTATTTGGATTCAGTATATAGGCTCTGACACATTTCTTTTTTCGCCTATGTTGTGATTTCAAAATATTTTTGGGCCACCGCATCTGGGTAGAGTAAAAAGAGCGGCCACCGCACCTTTCATTGAGGCAATCAACAGTGCCACCATCAGTTCCCTGTGTACAAAGAGCGGCACCACCACTCTATATATGCATGCAAATCATAGTGCTCGGCCCACAACGATCTGTACTGAGCTGTTAAAGCACGGTGCAGGTAGGTTTTTAAAATCCCTATTTGATTTTCGAAATCTCGCATATGAATTTTGGTTTTCAGTATTTTTGGCTTTACTCTTGATAGTTACAGTCATCAAATAAGATATGGAAAAGGTTTATAGGCTTAATTTGTTTGTATTTTCAAGAGTGAGGATTGATTTTGGCCTTTGAGGCTTCTTGTTCAATTGTCTTTAGTTTGAAAGTGAAAGCCTTTGAAAACGAATTATTTGGTTTAGATCTTTGAGTGTTGTTATAATCAATAGGAAAAGAAAGTAGTCTTTCTTTGGTTTTATTCATAGGTTGTAGTATTTCTTTCATACTTGTTATTGAGAAAATAGAGAAGAAATAATTAATTTTGATACAAGAACGAGATTTGGATTACTTGATTAATCTAATAAACTTCGAGGTATTCATAGTGTGTTATTTATTATGTGTTTTCTTCTCAATAAAAGAACAATTCTTTTTTTGTTTTTAAGTCTTTCTTTCATTTGAAGAATTCAAACTTTTGTATGCAAAGTAGTAATTTCTTTCTTTTAAAAGAGATCTCATTTTTTCTTTTCAAGGTTTGCATTAGAAACCTTTTGTGTGTTTGGAATAGGTACGAAATACATGGTTTGATATTGTTTGTTTGGGATCTATTTGTGTTTTGGGGAAAAAGAAGAATCGAACCTCTATCCTTCCTTTAAGTAGGGCATATCCAAAAAGTTAAAGCGAAAGACTTGCATTTACATACGTGCATGGTTTTACATTCCAGTTTTTCACCTCATGCATCCACTTAACCATACAAGATAAAATTAAGCACTACTCTAAGTTAAAATCTTTAGAAAGGTGTGATAGGTTAGAGACATGTCCTAACATCTATAAACGTAGGAGCTGTCATTCATTGCCTTCACTACATCCCGGGGATTGTGTGGTTCTTCTACGTACTTGCTGGTATATCGAACGACCTTTCACGTACCCTTGAGGTATATCGAAAGTTACTTCATGTACTCAAAAGTATATAGGAAGGCCCCTTTCGAACGGTTGTGCATTAGACAACACCACTACAGGGTTGAGCTCCCACGTACCTTGTGTATATCGGGAGACACTTGTAGGGATCCTAAGACCAACTGAGAAAAACCCTTTGATCATCTTATCACCGCAATACACTGAGAACAACACTCGGGGAGATTTATACGCACATGTTGTTCTGGTAGTCAGGTATTCAGGAAAGGGTACGGTCCCAATCCTCCTTGTCGTCTTTTACTATTGGACCCTGCGGTATATCGCGAGTTGTGGTGATCTGACAATCCTATCAGCATCCTGACTTTCAATCCACTACCGTCACAATTTTGTTTGTTGCTTTAGTGTGAGTAGTGTTTGTTTTGCTTCATTAGGTAGAGGTTTCTTTTTTAGATCAGTTTGACCTATTCAATCTGGTTGATTTCCCTTCGAGACGATCCCATCGTATACAAGGATTATCGTCCGAGTATCCTTTAAATCCTACGAATCGATCTTCGATGGAATGAGAGATGGATATAAATTCTGAAACAAGAAGTGTATATATTCTTGAATTGGAAGGGCTTCCAATTACAGAAGAAGGGGATGAATTTTCTCCTCTTGTTAATGTTCCTATTATTGATTATTCAGTACCTCCTATAGCGAAACAACCATCATCTCGGAATCCATATTTTGTTGTGCAAACTCCTACAAGGGCTAAGCTCGATCAGTTAAAACCTGATGATATAGTTACTCCCATATTCGAGTCGAATGCTCCATTTTGGGAAACTGCCTTAGGACAAGCTATCTCTGAATTTGGTTCTATTAGTGCCTCGAATGTTTCTTCTATGGACCTAACCCCTAACCCTAGAAGATATCTAACTTATCTTCTGCCCAATGATATTTTGGGTAGATGTTTGAATATCCCTTCTAGTTCGATTCTAGCTAATGCTCCACCTTCTCCAATGGTCACTAGGTTCACCACTCCGGCGAGAGTGTCACAGTCTGCTCCAAATCCAATGACAAACTCTTCATTGATAAGTGATCATATACCTTCCATGGGTTTGTCGAATGTTGGAAGTCATTTTTTACCCCCCACATCCCATGCAATTGGAGGACCTTATGTACCTATTTTGCATAATGTTTCGAGACCTACTCCTCCAACTGTAGGATCTAGTGGACCTGTTGGTTATGGTCTTGTTGGACATGCTTCACAACCACCCACATCTGCTTGGGTCCCACCTCAACAACCCAATATTGGTAACCAATACCTTAGCTGGGCACAATACAATAATCTTTTATATGTCCCTTATCCTGGAGGTGTTACCAATAAATGGAATCAACCTATATATGGACCTTAATGCGAACCTAACCAAGGACACTCCCAACTACCAACAATTTATAGGTTACTATGGTCAACCTCAACCAACCTATGGTCCCACTGGGTTAGCCTTAACTTATCAATATTAATATTACCCACAACCTAATCGACAACTCCCATTTTTGGCAACCTTGGATTTGCCAGACCTATCCAAATTGATCAATGATCCCATCCTTCATGACTCCTTTTGGCTAAAAATTCTGGTCAAGTTACCATCAGATATCCTGAAATTTGATGGAAAGCAATGTGAAGATCCAAAAAACCATGTCATGACCTTCCATCTGTAGTGCTCTTCGAAATCCTTGATGGATGATTCTATCTGTTTAAGGATCTTCAAGAGGAATTTGACTAGTATGACTGCTAAGTAGTATATAGAACTTCCACAACATTCTTTTTTGGATTTTAATTCGTTGGCAATAGTATTCCTTACACATTTTCAGCTACCAATCCGTTATGGAACTAGTACGGACCTCTTGACTTCTCTTCAACAAACTACCTCCACTCACATATTTGATCACATTCATGAGTGGAGAAGACGTAGAAAGTTGATCAAGGCTCCTATTCTAGATCAACTGCTAGCTCACTAGTTTACCAAGTCTTTGTTGCCCCTATTTCCCTAGATGTGGCTATGGGAGGTGTTGTTACAGAGGAACAGGCTATTAGCCGGCTCAATATTTAGACTTAGTGTATTCTCAGTTCAGAACATTATATGATTTGATCCCCAATTCTCCTCATCCTAGCACCGATCCTACCAAGTCAGTTGCTAAAACTCCTGTAGATGGTGTTGTAGGTTCAATCCAAACTCCATCCACAATGAAACCTTCCAACCAGCATAATTATTCTCCTGCTACTTCTTCGACTCCTATTGTTTCCACCGAGGTGAATGTTATACAGTTGTCGCAATCACCCGGTGTAAAAAATAAAGGTAAAGGTAAATCTAAAAAATCTGAAAACCAACAGGAAAATCCAAAGACTACAACTCCAGAGAACGAGTCAAAACCAAAACAGAAAGCTAAGTATCCCTACCTGTTATGTGGAGATGATCACTTCCCTAAAGAATGTCCTAGGCGTGAAGAGATCAACAATTCTTTGAAAAATATTCCTACACCGACAGTTCTAACTGACCCTTTCCCATCTCAACATCAATTAATTGATCATACATATTTGCACGATGCCTCTTCCTCCATGGAGGAAATCATAATGATGTCCGCTAAAACTATTGGACTGACCAAATGAACTTAGACATATGATAAACCTGTAGAGAAGAAAGATGAAGGTACTTCTCACGAGAAGACCCCTTCTACCAATCCTTCTTCTCCACCTCCTTTTAATGGCCCTCTTACCATTGAAAAACCTATTCTTGACATGATTTTGCATCCTCCTAAGAGTACGATCTGAAAAATCAGTATTCAATCCTAGCACCTGAGCTACCCAATTCTATAATATCCTTGGAGATTTAGCTTGGGAACCTTGTGCTATGTCTACTATGGAAGTACTCCAAAGTTTCTCTACATAGCGTAAAAACTTGATGTTAGCCTTAGGGGCCCTAGATCTGGAGAATTATAACACCATTACCTTTAATGTGGAGAATCATAAATCGAGTCTATCTCACCAACTCGTGTTTCAAATAATGACTAAGGTGATTGGTAGGAAATTTCATCGTACTGTATTGGACGAAGGAACTTCCACCTCTATTCTATCTATGTCTTGTTGGAGAGCCATTGGTTATCCTAAACTCAACTGGTCACTAACCAATTTGAAAGCCTTTGACGAATGAGGTTTCTAGCCTCACCACTTGTTACCAGCGCTATCTATTGAACTCCAGGGTAAGACTGTTTCTATCCAGGTAGAAGTGGTCGACGCTCCATCAGATTTCAACTTGTTATTGGGAAGGAATTGGTTTTACGCTATGACGGCGGTCGCTTCAACATTATTTTTCACTCTCCAGTTTCCTCACCTACGAAATATTGTAACCATCGATCAACTTGATTATTGTTCACCTGATGTCACTACCAACAAAACTAATAACATCCCTATGTTGGGGAAATCCCCCCTCTTTATCAATCTGTAGGGGTTTGAAAGATTCATCCTTTATGGGAGTCTTCTCATTTACTGCTTCCCCTCCTAGTACGGAAATTGATACGGTGAATGTGATATCTTCTTCTACCAATGATATGTCTAAAGGAAAAGATATTGCTGAAACACCTTGTCTGGGTCCTTACGAAGCCCTATACCATGCCATTCAATATACTTCTTATGCATACGTCAATGATCAACATTTGGTAGTATCATATCCTTACCATCTGCCTTATTGGCTATATTCCTCTCTCTCGACTCTTGATTATCTCTCACAGGATTTTCCATTAGATGAGTCTATCATGTAGATTATGAGTCTAGATGAATCTTTATGACAAGATCATCATCACAGATCAACTTTCCTTCCTAATGCCAATTCGGTAGATTCATATTTTGTGTCTCTTATCGGTTTCGATATTGTCGAACATCCTCAGGCACCTGTACTATTACAAGGTGTTGATTCTAGAGGGAATTTGTGTAACATTGAACAAACCATCCCAACCGACATATCGGTGAAACCTGGAATCGTTGAACATGTTCATGTAGGCTAGAGTTGTTCGCAGCAGAATTTGAAGACTACAAAGCTCTTTTTAAAGAATCCCGAGATTTTTTTGCCTGAGTTAGGAGGAAATGCGTGGGATTGATCCGTTCATTGTAGTACACGATATCAAGACTTACCCGACGACAAAACCTATTAGGTAGAAACTCTATCAAGTCCACCCTAGGAAATTTGCAACGATAAAAGCTAAAGTCGAAAAGCTTCTAAAAGTTGGTTTCATTTATCCCGTTCCATTGATAGAATGGGTATCTAATATTGTTCATGTTTGCGAGAAGCAGGGCACTATTAGGGTTTGTATTGAATTTAGGGACTTAAATAAGGCTTGTCCGAAAGACAACTTCCCTACTCCCTACATCGATCAAATCATCGACAATTGTGATGGAAGTGTCATTTTCTCATTTATGCATGACTTTTATGGTTACAATCAGATCAAAATATTACCCATTGATCAACATAAAACGACATTTATTTGCCCACGGGGATCCTTTTCTTATCGTAAGTTTCCTTTTGGCTTACAAAATGCTGGAGCCACATTCCAACAAGCCATATCCTATGCCTTTCACGATATCAATCACATAGTGGAACCCTACCTGGATGACCTGCCTGCTCATTCACAATGGAGGGAAGATCATTCATGGCATCTTAGGGACATTTTCCTTAGATGTCGTCACTATTATATTTGACTCAATCCACATAAGTGCATATTTTGTGTAGAGACTGGACGTATGCTTGGCTTTGTTGTTTCCAAGGATGGTATCCAGATTGATCCTATGAAAATTGTTGTCATTGTGGCATTATCCCCAACCGACATTACAGAACTCCAAATTTTGCAAGGGAAGGGAAACTTTCTTCGTCATTTCGTGTGCATTTTCAAGGAAAAAATGCATGCCTATATGCGTTTGTTGAAAAAGGAAACTCCCTTCATCTGGGATGATCCGACTCAACGAGATTTTGATCATTTAAAACATGAAATCACACACTCACCTGTGTTACACCCTCCTAATTACTCGAAACACTTTCTACTTTATATTGTTGCCTCCACTACTACCGTTGGTGTGGTTCTCGTGTAGGAAGATTCAAACGGACAATAACATGTGATTTATTATCTTAGTAAGAGTTAGTTAGACTCCGAAACTTGATACTCACATGTGGAAAAATTAGCTTTGGCTACAGTCATTGTTGTACAATGTTTTCATCACTACATCCTACTTTGCATCACTGACGTTCTCGTGGATCAAAACCCCATGTATTACATCTTGACCCATCAGGTACTGGGGAGGGGGAGGGGGATATTCTCGTTGGATTGATATCCTGCAAGAATTTGACCTTGAGTTTGCTAAAACTATTTCCAAGAAATCCTTAGTTTTTGCGGAGTTGATGTGTGATCTTCTCCGTGCTATCACAAAAACTAAGCCCAATGACTCATTACCCGATGAGTTGTTGTTCCTAATTAGCACGTCCAACCCATGGTATGGATATTTGATTATATATATCCAAACTCAACGATTCCAGCCCGATCTATCTCGCAATGATCGTCGTCGTTGACGCATTTGACATCACGCCAAATATTACCTAGTTATCAATGATACCTTGTATCAATGTGGTGTTTGTGCCAGAAATTGTTTCCAAGGCTATAAAGAAACAAGCCAACACAATCTAAAAAATTCAATCAAGTAAAACTAGGGTTTAGGGTTTTTTGAAAGGTTTTTCTGGTTATAATGTTTGGTGGCTGAAGGGAATACATTCATAAGCCAAGCATGAACTAAATCATAAATAAATAAGAACAGAGATGCATAATATAATCACCATGTACCAATCAGAATATAATCGTAAAGTTCATTCATAACTGACAAGCATTACAAGCAAAGAAACCATAAACCAGCAATGAATATATCAGTCAAGTAGCTAAACAAGCCAAAGATGAAGCTAAAACACAGTCTGAAGGGCAATATAAATCATATATTTCATAATTCTGCTCAACAAATACATATGAGAGTTATGCACTTAGCTCATAAACAAGTCACAGACCTCCTTAAGCCAGCCAAAAAGTAGAACCATTTTCTCTCTTTCTCATCTACCTAAATACTGTTTCTCAAAAAAAATCAGTTAGGGTCTAAACCCTAACTGTCTTCAGCCAAGTCATCGATGGGATAATTGTCATATTACAATTTACAAAATAAAATATTTCTTCCAAAAACTTAACAAAAGATTAACTAACTAAAATATTGCTCTAAAAGACATAATAAGTAACTGTCTAAATAACAAACTGAAAGGTCTTTAGTAGCTTCAGCTAGTAAGACTATTCCATCCAAAGCTTGGGCCTTCTTCCTGGCTCTCTTCTGCTCAGCTTCCATATCTACTAACCTTCTTGTAAGTTCTTCATTTTGATGCTGCAAGCCTTTGACAGTCTGCTTCAATTCAGCACATTGTAAATATGTGCTTCTTTTCCTCTTCAGGGCCTCCTTGGACACAACAGTAAGCTCTTGATAATGCTCATTTACTTCTTGTAAATCCTCCCTAAGTCTTCTATTTGCTAGGATCAGACCATCATTCACTTCCTGCATGTAATCCATTTGATGATTGTATTGTTTGATGGTTCTCTGCAGGTTCTCCCTTTCTGAGTCAAAATCCTTCCCTGTTGTGGTATCCTGCATCTCGCTGGGCAACCATGGGATATCTAGCCTTCTGAAAATGTCTTCATCCTCCTGTAGCAGCCTTGAAGACACACCATGAACAATAGGGTTTTCCTGACTCACTGCTTCAGCAGGTGTAGATTCATCCATCAAGTGCTGGTCCTCAGAATAAGAAACTTCAGTTTCCTTTTTTTGTTGTTCTTTTATCATTTCACCCCTTAATTCCAAAAATACAGCTGAGAGTTTAGTCTCGGTGAGACTAGATTCTTTTTCTGTCTTCAATGGCTTTTCATCTAAAGAATCATCATCAAGCACAGTTATTTCTTTTGAATTTAACCTAGGGTTCAATAGCTTTTTCATATTCAGCCTTAGTTTGTTTTTAGGTCTGGTTTTTGGTCTCCATTCTGAAGCAAGTTCTTTCACCATATTCAAAGTTTTTTCTTGATGTCTAACTGTGGCTAACTCCATAGCTTTAACCCCGATCTTCTTTTTCTTAGGTCTGATTGTCTTATTTTCTAAACTGGATAATTTCCTGCATGAACCAACCCTAGTTTCAGTTTTGACAATGGATTCATCTTCTTCTAACAGATATCCTTCATCCTCTGATAGAATAGTGATAGGGCTTCTTTGCTGGACCTGAATGTTTTCTTCCTTTACAGCAATCTTCTCTGTGACAACAATTTTCTCCTCCATGAAAGTTTCTGTTGTTGCCCTATCTTGCATAGGCTGATCTTCTTATTTTAGAAACAGTGAACCTTTGCCCTTACTATCAACTGAAGGCTGCTGATGTTCATAGTCTTCCTTTGAAGGCTTTGTCTCTTCTTCAAGCTTAACTTCCTTTTTATCTTCAGACTTGGCCTTCTGACCTAGTTTCCTAACTAGGGTTTTCTTTTTGTCTACCTGTTTTTTGGTTTGCTGCTCTTCCTGCTTAATTTGAAAACCAGACCAGAAGAGGAAATAATCCCATGTTTTTCCCTCACTTTGCAGGACAGTACTAATAATCAATTTGATCAGTCCATGATGGAAGATGGACTGTGTAGTGTGATCATGATGCCCCTTGACTCTACTTGACATATTTTGCAAACTTTTAAACAAAAAGAAAGGAAGACTCATTCTGGATTCACCAACCAGATGCTGTAAGAACCTAAAATGATATTTGAAGACATAGGCATATCTTCCTTCACAGGTGATATAGCTTTGTATGACTTTAATGGGCTCCACCCACTCATCTCTCAAATTCTGAATTAATACTCCTTTGCTCCAGTCTGGAGTAATGCCAAGTAAAAGGTACCTCTGGGCATTAAAGGTGAAAAGCAACTTTTTGAACCACATTTCACCTTCATTTATGACTCCTGTAGCTTCAGCAACTAACTCCACAGTCATCTTAAACTTTGAAGTATCAAATACTACCATGTCCTGGTTATAACATTGGGCAAATTTATAAGAGACCTCAGTGTTATAGCTATCAATCTTCTTGAAAAAATCCAACCAACCAGCATTCTGAAAAAGCTCCGCACAACTAGGAAATTGTTCAATCCATTCCAACTCAGTGGGCTCAGCCCTATTTTTTTTGCCACTTTTTCCTATCTGCTTTCAATGACTGAAACCTGTGTAATTTTAAAGCCCTCTGAATGACCTAACAACTCCTTTTTTCTCCTCAAGCTTCTAGGGTTTTGATAGCTAGCTTTCTTCGATTATCCTTGACTGTTTTCTCTTGATTTTTTAATAGTCTGTTTTTGTTTTCAATGCAAGACAAGCTTTACATCAGGATTGAGTAATTTAGGTCAACAGAGTGCCACAAACTCTTCAATAAAACTGCTGCTGAAATTAACTATCATCCAAGCTATTTATTTCGATGCTAGACCATCTCTAGAATGTATGAAAACATCTGTGTGTTATGGCTCTGCTCAAATAGTACACTTGGCTCCTTTTAATGCCACTTATGAGCTATCTATTTGCAAAAAAGGACTTTGCATTAGAGCTCTCAAATGCTTGCTTCTTAAATCAACTTGTGAATGTTTAACTAGTGGATGGAAAGATATGAGGGCAATCTGATATCTGCTAACTTTCTGTTTCAAATTACATTCAACACAATCTAGTCAGCTTCTAGCACCTATTCAGACAAGGTCTGCATGCACTTGACATGCTCAGCTCATTTAGTGCATTAGTTACAAGTAACCAGTAGATCTGTGAAACCCTGGTCGCCACAAACTGAACAGAGCTTCACCTTACCACATTTTCAGATCTTGACAGGGTAATTGTTCAATGAAACTGCTATTTTTCAACTTATCACTTGCGAAAGCATTCCAAACCCTTCCAGATTGATATTTGATCGTAGGGAGTTTGTTAACAACATAAATTACAACTTTCCTCAATCAATTTTATCATAACAAGCTTTAAAGAAGAAACCCCCAATTTTAGCTGCCACTATCAGGTTAACGCGGAATACCTTATTGCTGTCTTGTTGCAGATGTTTAAAATCAATCCTCGAGCTGTCTGATTGTCAAATTTAACTATACAAGTGTCTTCGGGTGTCAAATTTGCTTCCAGTTGGCGCAACAAGAAAGCCCTAAATCTTCTCTGTAACTGTGACTTTCGGATTCTAAGCAAATGTCCTCGCTCCACTTAGTCTCCAGTTTCGTAATGCACAACAAGAAAGCCCTAAATCTTCTCTGTAACTGTGACTTTCGGATTCTAAGCAAATGTCCTCGCTCCACTTAGTCTCCAGTTTCGTAATGCATGTATGGAGCACCTCTTTCACCTCAATCTAAGCTTGTTTGTCTACCTGTCACAGTTCGCCCAACTCTAACTAATGATTTTCCACGATCTCCTTCATGCTGTAAAACGCACCTGTTTGCATGATCATTACTGAAGAAACACGTATCAAAACCCTTTAAGCATGTGATTAGTCATCTAAAAACCAAAATCGTGGGAGAAATTTGCTTAAAAATCGGCAATTTCGGCGGCCGCGATATTCTTGTAGCGCCGTTGTGTAAACTTTTGGCAGTTGTGCTACAAGAATAATTTAAAATCAATTTTGGCGCTTTTTAGTCATTATTTCCAATTTGAATGAGGTTTAAATTATAAACTATGATCATAATGTTGTTTGTGAACTAATTAATCCATATAATGTCCTATAAAACCCCTCAGAACCTAAGGAAACAAACCATAATGAAAATCTAAAGCAAAAAACAAAATTTCATTTAAAACCAAAAAAATTCCTAAAGTAAGTGAAAGAGAAAACTTAAGCAAATAAGCAAACTTGAAATAACAATGACAATCAAAATATAAAATTGAAGGAAACAAGTTCATGACTTAACACGTGGTATTGACTCTATTTTCTGACGATGTTCAACACACAACGAGGCTGAACAGGTTTTGAATGATTGTCACTCTGGAGCATGTGGCGGTCATCTTTTTAGGATGGCTATAATGCAAAAAATCCTTCGCACTGGTTATTTTTGGCTCTTGATCTTTAAAGATTGCCATGAAGCAGTAAAAAAAGTCCACCCTGCCAACTCTTTTATCCGAAAAAGCACACCCACCCTACTAGCTCTTTTATTTGAAAAAGTGTACCCACCCTTCTCTTATACACCCAGTTATTTTCATTGGCCCTTTCACTAAATGCGGGATGGATTTTATGCATTGTAAGCCTTCCTCTGCTGAGGGGCGCGGTTACATCATTGTAGTTGTTGATTATTTTACAAAAAGGGTTGAGGAAATGCCTACTTATACAGAGGATGGTAAGACTACCGCCCTCTTCCTTTTTAACCATGTCATTGTTAGGTTTAGGGTTCCTCAGGCCATAGTGACTGATCACGGGTCTCATTTCCGTAATCAGATGATGACTGAGCTAAGTGCAAAGTTATGTTTTCGTCATGAAAAATCAACCCCCTACTATCCACAAGCTAATGGTCAAGTTGAAGCCATTAACAAAGTCCTTAAGACCATGCTTCGTAGGATGGTTGGGGAACATAAATCAAATTGACACTTAAATTTGTTTTCAGCACTTTGGGCCTATAGAAATTCTGTAAAAACAATAACTAGTTTCACACCTTTCCAATTAGTATATGGACTAGAAGTCATTTTACCTATTGAATGTGAAATTCTGTCGTTAAAACTAGTTGTCGAGCTTTTATCATTCCTCGATCGAGGAAAAATGTTTCATTTATCTTACCAACCTTGGCAAAATGGGACGAGATGTTGCTTTAACCAACCAATCGCATAAAAAATGTATCAAGGACCTATATGATAAATCGGTTCAACCTCGTGTCTTCAACGAAGGATACCTTGTTCTGACATACGATTAGAAACATGATAAATTGGGGAAAGAGAAGCTTGAATCAATGTGGTACGGTCCCTATGTCGTTAGCAGAGTCTTAGAAAAAGGGGCCTATGCATTAGTGGATTACGACGGAATACCTTTTGGGCAGCCTCGTAATAGGTTGTACCTGAAAAGGTACTATGCCTAGAACATCTTGCATCAGTTCCTTGTACATTTGTGTATATTAGACTTTTAGTGTGGTTTTATTATTTTAGTATGGTTTTGGGTCTTGTATGACACTACTTATTCCATCTTATTGTTATGACTATTATAATCCTCCCTTGTCCATATATAATCTATTGATCATTTTCTCTAGCATAGGGAGACATTTATTGTACTAGAGTATGGGGAACACACATAGATGTTAATTTCCATTTATTTCATATTCATGCATGAGTTTAAGTGCCTATGAGACCATTCCCTACATTTTTTGAGCCACTCTAAGTGCCACCAACAGCCTCCATCAGTTGGTTGTGGTAGGTAACCAGTTATGTTGACTCAACCTTCAGTTACATTCAGTTAGATCACTCTTAGTTCTTTTAGCGCCAGTTTTGCAAGGCTGCATGGGGAAGTGGCTCCTTTTTCCACTTACCTTGTCGGTTTAACTGGTTTGACTAGTTTAATTGGTTGTCGGACTGATTTAGTTATCCAAAGTTAGACTAGTGGCTCCCATGCAATGATTTAGACACTCCTATATAGGTAGTTAGTCAAGTTTAGTTGGTAGATTTGAATCTTATCCAGATGATTCAAATTATCCTTACTATAACACCGTTGTATAATGCTGGTAATAATGAATATTAATGTTGTAATTTACTGACAAACTCTTATCAGTTTTATCTGAAATTTTTCTTGTTTAGCGGATATTGTTCTTACTATTCCATTACACGATTTACCTCTCAATTGCTCTCATTTTCCTGTAGATCAATGGTTCAATAATTTAACCTAGTATTAGAGCCTTATTTAGGCTATCAACAAGTCTTGTCCGATCTCCATTGTACACCAGAAGCAGTTGAGTTTCCACATAAATCCTCGAATGATAGCCTTGCTCCCTCTGAATTATGTTTAGAAAAGTCTATCCAGGTGTGACATAGTCTAAGAATGTGTACATATCTAGGTTGAAATGATTGAAATTGACATGATTGCGATTTTTTTTGTTTTGCAGTGATAGGTACAACTTAAATATGGATTCGAGATTATGGATTCCTCTTCTTACTCCATTCACAAGATATCTAGAGTGGGAATTGAAGATGATTTCATCTCTAAAGAGACAAGGTCTCTATAAGGTATCTATTGGACTTGGTAAAGAGTATTATGAAGATGAGAATGACTGGCTAAATGATGGTGATAGAGCTTTTGGAACAATATGATTGGCATTTTCTCCAAGCTTGCGCTACCTTATTGATTCTGTTGAATACCAAAAGGATCTTTAACAAAATTAGATAGAACATTTGGCAAGCACAATGAGGATCATTATAGTAATTTGGAGAGCACACCCAACACCACAAGAGTTCGTTCTTCAAAATTCTCAACGTCTATTCTATCTGATGAAGTTGTTCAAGATGAAGAAGAATCAAAATCTTCAACACGGTCAATTCGAATTGAAGAAAGTCTCCTTAGAGTGACTCCTTCTCCTACTGCTCCGAAAGTTTATGAGATCTCTGGTATCTCATCTTCTCATATAGTTGATCCAGAAGGAGACATGTGAATCTCTATTATTGAAGAAAAAATATCCTTCCATTCTACTCAAGCATTCTCCAGTGATTCTTCTATTTTAAATTTTGTGCAAAGTTTGTTAGTGATTGCTTCAGAAAATGAAGAGGAATTCGATTTCTCTCTCTCTCTCTCTCTCTCTCTCTAATGTTGCTGTTGGTGTGCAGAAAAGTAATACTTTGGATTTTTTGGAAAAAATATAAGATTTTAGGAGTGATCCATTCACTCTCATTGATATATAGCTTCTAGCAAATTCCTACATGATTGCTTTCACCAATACTCAGTGTTTTGTTGACGAAGGAGAAAATTGTGCATCTACCATCTGAGTGGATCACTTGGAACCTTTGTTCCACACTCTTGGATTTGATATGACCTTATTTGGATATGATATGACCTTATTTGGTTCGAGTTTTAAGTTTCAAGAGCCTCCAATCATGCTTGTAGTTGTTCTCATCAATTTTGGTGTGAAAAATCAAGTACCTCAAGTCTCTTTCAAAATTGTTGTTGCGAATTCGATGTTAGTTTTCTCTCACGAGTTTGCTGATATTAGATTTTGTGAATCATTGGATATTTTAGATGTTATATCCTATTATGGAGCTCAAACATTCGCTCTCCATGGTTCGAGGACTTCTATACCTTTCTACCTGATCACATGCTCATCTCCTCACAAAACTAGTAAAAATGGAGACATCGTGCATTCGCCTGGGCACTTGCTCCTAACACTTGGAGCTGATTTTACCTCACATGGTTCGATGTTCAACGCTGAAACATATAATTTGCTTGGGTCTACCTCACATGGTTTGAATTCTCAAGCACTTTTTCTCTCTCATCAATTGAACTTAGTTGCTCTACATGGGTCCAGTTTTCATCTTGCAGTTGTCTATGTTCCTGATTCAGTTGAGCATATTCCCCTTCTTCTAAAGAGGAAAATTCCTCTAGACATAATCATTTAGTTTGAAGAGGTTTACATGCATAGTCCCAGGATGTTGATGCACATAAGAACCATAATTCTGCATGGCCGCTCCACAAAGTTGCAGATTGCATTAAAATTTCCTGATTCCTGCTTATTTTGAGAAGGGGGGTTTCCCATGAGGTTTTCTCCATTTTACTTAGTTTATTAAGCAGTTTTATTTTTCATTAGATTGTATGGGTGACTTTTGGTCTATTTGTGAGGGCCCAAAATTGTCCAATACGTGACTAAGGGGGGGTGTTAGGATTATTATAATCCTCCCTTGTCCATATATAGTCTATTGATCATTTTGTCTAGCATAGGGAGACATTTATTGTACTGGAGTATGGGGAACACATATATAGGTTAACTTCCACTTACTGCAATTTCATGCATGAGTTTAAGTTCCTCTGAGACCATTCCCTACATTTTAGGAGCCACTATGAGTGCCACCAGCAACCTCCATCAGTTGGTTGTGGTAGGTAACCAGTTATGCTAAGTCAACCTTGAGTTACATTCAACTAGATCACTCTCAGTTAGTCTAGCGCCAGTTTTGCATGGCTGCATGGGGAAGTGGCACCTTTTTCCACCTACCTTGTCAGTTTAACTGGTTTAACTAGTTTAACCGATTTTCGGACTGATTTAGTTATCCAGAGTTAGACTAGTGGCTCCCATACAACGATTTAGACACTCGTAGTTAGCTAGTCAGTCAGGTTTAGTTGGTAGATTCGAATCTTGTCCACATGATTCAAATTCTCCTTATTGTAACAATGTTGTATACTAATGGGAATAATGAATATTAATGTTGTAATTTACTGATCAATTCTTATTAGTTTTATCTGAAATTTGTCTTGTTCAATGTACATTGTTCTTACTATTCCACTGCACAATTTATCTCTCAATTGCTCTCATTTGTATGTAGATCAATGGTTCAGTAATTTAACATTTATGTTTTAAATTATGTAGATGACTCTATACTATGGTTTTGCCGATGGTGCTAGCTGCCATACCTTGAATCTCGCTTCAACAGCCTGGGTACTTTATTCCCAAGCCCATGACTTAGTTAGTTCAGGGGGGAGTTTTCCTATGCCCTACTACCAACAATATCATTGAATATCATGAGGTGATAGGGTTGTTAACCGAATCTTCCTCTCGTGACATTGATCATCTGGTAATCTTTTTGGACTCCCAGTTAGTGGTTTCCCAGTTGAACCACATATACACCATCTGAAACCTTGTACTTCTTCATAATTTTTGAAGGGTATGCCTACTTGAGAGGTCATTTGAGTCTATTACATATCAACACGTGCCAAGATCTTTTAATTCGATTGTTGATTCACTTGTTAATTACATGCTGGATTGGCATATTTCCATTCTTGACATATTGATATGTAAAATAACATGAGAAATTGTAAATAAACAGTGTAAAAGATAAAATCCATGTGTTAGTGCTAGAAATTGTTCCTAGACTACCATAAGAACAAGCTAACACAATCTCAAAATGAAATAGAATAAAATTGGTTTTTAGGGTTTTGTTTTATGGTTTTGGTTTTAGAAAATTCATCAGCAAGGAGGAAATAAACATTCACAAGCTAATACAGAACTGAATCATGCAAGTTGGATAAATTGGAGATCAAATACATCACAATAAGCCTTAAACATTACACATGAAATACTAATTCCACCCACAGGCTACAAGCATTTACCTAAATAAACCTTTAAATAGGAAACGAAATTGTAGATTGAGCAATCAATCAGATCAGAAATGAAAAAGCATGATAGGTAAAAGGGCTTATCCGTTTATATATAATCAATAACAATCATCCACTTACATAAGAGTTATAAATGCTAGCTTGAGAAATCAAAGCTCCAAAAGCCTCTCCTTCAGTGAAAATTCCAACCACAAAACTGTATGTTTGTCTTCCTTTTATCATTACAAAGGTAAAATAGTTCCATAACTACCTTCTAAGTCAAAATTTGAAACAGTTACATCAATTAGTTACATGATAACTCAAAATATTTAAAGACAATTAACCCAAAAATAGCAAATCGGATTTGGGGAAATTTGACAAATTTCTGAACATTTGGGTCTCAAAGACGCCTTCTTATTTCTCAATACGGGACACCTGTGCAAAAGCTGAGAGAGTTTTTTTAAGTGAGTCTATTGTGAACAAAAACCTCTCTTGGTTTTTAAAAATTCCCCTTCAATTGATCGGAATATGTACCGGAAATTTGTGACTAAAACAAAAAATTATTAAATAATTCAAACCCTGAAAATAGGCCACAAAGATGAATTTGAATCTCTCAAACGATAACAGCTGTTGAAAACTGAGAGAGGTTTTTGTGAATGAGTCTATTGTGGACAAAAACCTCTTTTGGTTTTTCAGAATTAATNTTTTTGAAAGCTTAAAGATATACATATTAACTAATAAGCCCAAAAGACAAACCTTAAAACTAAATTAATGAAATAATTCAACCATTAAAAGCATTAAATTCAACAAAAATTACGGATTGTCAAAAGTTATCAAAATCAACATAAAATGTAAAATCATTTTAAACCAACGGTTGAAAATTAAGACAAAAAGAACATATAAACTAAGAACAAGATCTAGTTATAACACCATGTAAATCACATTCCATTACAAAACCCCATAGGCCGCAAAAATAAGTTTGTGTATATATATATATATAAAGTTTTCAATACAAAAATGTGGTCTCGAGACTTGGACTGAAGCATGCTCGCTTTCAGTACTATAAGATAACAAAAAACTGAAGTTCGTAGCTTTCAGTGTCCGTATCCCGCTGAGCCCTAATGATGCTCATGATAGCACATAATGGCCCTTGGTACTCTGCGCAGCAAGCAACCAAAATGACTCGACACACCAGTCGTGTTTCGCTGGTACCTCCTAGGGAGGTCATCTACCAAAATGTCATGAACATCCAGTGTCATCCTGTTAAGGTTCTCCTCGAGCTCAGTCATCTCGTCATCAACCTCTTGGCGTACAAACCGAGCACTAACTCGCATGTCAATCGGTGAGGAACCTCCTGGTCTTGCTATCCCAACGTCTACACAAGAGGAAACATGTCTCATTACCAGGCATAAAAATTCTAAAATCAAAAAAATATAAAAACATGCATTTTAGTGTCTTCGTTACCGAGATCTCCCCACTACTCGTCCTCAGGAAGAGCTAAGTCTGAATCTCCTCAAAAATCTGTGCCTGGATAGGCGTAATCCTCTATCATCAGAAGCTGATCATCTGACTAGCAGAAGAAGTGTAACACCCTGGTTTTGACCCCATGGTATTGAATTGCATATGATGTAAATAACAATAATAAATCGTGGTGTGGAGCACAAGGCAAAGGCCCCACCATGGATTTAGTGTTTTATGTTTCGGCAATTAAAATCGCTGCCGACGATTTATGTGCTAGCTAGGCACAATATGTTTTGAGACATCATGTAACTATACAATTAACAAAAATACCACAACTAGCTATGCGCTACAACATTAAAGAGATGGGTGCATGATCTCACAAGGAATAGGGGGGGGGCATTTAAACCTTTGAGCCAATGGGGAAAATCCAAATGTCTAAGGGAGAACCCATAAAACTGTCAACTACCCATTTTGTTTTTTATGCCCAGTCATTTAGAAATTGGTTGGGGAAGTTAATGCATGGGGATGGGATGAGTATGGGAGTCAAATTCGAATTTGGGAAGCCACCCATTTTTGGAAAACGTGTTTTGGACTTCTTGGACAAGTAGATGCTTGGAAATGCATGCCCAAGCCATTATTCACCCATGTCTTTCATTCCTCACCCATTTTCATTCATGTTGGGGCTCTCTCATGCATCTCAAGCTGACTGAGCTCTCTTGCTCATGATTTGTTGTCGTTTCTTCATTTCTCCATGCCCAGAATTCATTTTCTATGTTGCTGGGAGAATGGGAAGAAATGGGCCACGGTTTTGGGGTTTGAGGAGGTCGTTTTTTCCCCTATGAGCAAGCTGGGAGCTTCCCTCACGTTTTTCTGCATTTTCTCTAATTTCTCCAAGTTGGGAAACCCGTTTTTGTGTTGTTCAGTGACAATGTGCAAAGGAGACCCACAATTTGGGTGTGTATGGATGTCGTTTCGTCTCCTGCAATGCCTAGAAACGTTTTGTGAAAATGTATTTCCCTCACAGGGTGTTTTTCCCCATTTTACCGGGTCGTTTTTTGTTGCAAATCCATTTTTGGCAATGCCCAACGGATGGGAGAATAGATTCGTTATCTGAGGGCTTGTAGAGGCCGTTTTTGCCTCAATAAAGCCATTGAACGTTCCTTGGAATCATATTTCTCACTCAAGGTGTTTTCCCCCAATTTCCATTTTCGTTTTTGGTTCCCAGGACGTTTTGTCCATACCCAACAATTGTATTTTGTTGTGAGGTGCATCCTAGAGTTGCCTTGGCTGGGTAAGTCCAAGGAACCCTTCTGTTAATTGGTTGACCGTGTTTGATGTGATGGTTGGCTTGGATAAGTAAGTCCAAGGAACCCCCATGTTATTGGCTTGTTGCCTTAGTAGCTTATGAAACCCAATTGTGTACTGGATTGGCTGGATAGTCTGTGAAACCCAACTGTGCGTTGGCTTGACTGTGGATGTATGGTCTTGCTGTGTGTAAGCCTGTTATTCCCTATTTCCTTGTGGAAATCATGCCCATCTCGGGGGTGGCAGTGATGCTGAGATATTGATGAGCACACTGGCCTATGGTTGGGTAGAACGTTGTAGCGACATAGCTAGTTGCGGGCCAACTTCTTTTCAAGATAAGTATTCTTGTGTAATTACCTCTGCAACTGTATTTGTTTTATAAAAAAAGATGAACATGTTGAATGCTTGAATGAATGTGTTTTCTTCCGCTATTTATTTCATGTATATTGCATTATGCATCTCTGTATGTTTTTAATTCAATGCATTTTATTTTTATATGTTGTGGGGCTAGCTTTCCCGTTTGATAGCAACAACAGTGTTGGTCGCATTTTATCCATCGTCGAGATGAGCGGAGGCGACGTGACAAGAAGGATGCTCTGTATTTGACCCTGAGACCCCCGCCACCATGGTGGGCCATAACCTCAACCCACCGGAGCATGCATGGATCTCTTGATCCTAGTTTGTTTAAGGCCGCTTGAGGCCTCAACAATAGAACTCACTTTAAGAAAAATGACACTAAAATAGTACCATATCCAAATTGTTTTAACTCACCACGACGACACTTAGTAAGTTGTTCTTTGAAATTCACTAACAAGGCTTCTTCCTAGTTGAATATAGTCGGTGCCATTTCCTCTAAGGCGTACAACATGTGCGCCCTAGAATCCTAATGTAATCCATGGCTCCCGAAAACCCCCTGCATAGTAAAAATGACTGTCCTCAAAGGCAAGTCCCTCATTTCCTTGATTGGGATCTTTTTCCCACTCATTTGGGTACCCAAGAAACAATACTGATCGATGGGGCCTTGAGTAGTCACGTCCCCAACTCGAGGACCAGTCAAAGAGATGGGCACCCTTCTCTTGGAAATATCTATAAGGAAGTATATGTCTTCCACTTCCACAGTATGTTCCCCCACTTGAAAATGTTGCTGCTCAAGATTCCACATCCTGAGTATGTACCCTAGTAATCTTATCTGAGCCCTCATGCTAAGAACTTGGAAAAAATTCAAGAGCCCGCATTCTCGAAGTGCACTAACTGTGCCATGATTGTTTGCTCTGCGAATTCCATCCAACTCGTGTTCCCTTTCTTTCCACACGACTATTTTTCTTGTTCAAGCTACCAAACAATCAAATTGAGGGATTATACATCTTCTTGAACCAATTTGAAATCTTAAAAATCATTGGTTTGGCTCTATTTTTTAGTGTTCTAGGGCAAACTGCGCCACCGCACTCTCTCCTTTTGGACAAAGCGGTGGCAGTGCAATTTCCCTTAGGGAAATATGCGGTGTCACTCAACACTGCAGTTCTCGAAAGAGAAAGGCGCAGTGCCAAGGAGGCTCATTTTCCTCTTGGAAAATGACCCTAAAACTCCAAAAAAAATGCATGAAATAAAAAATGAAAACCATAGAAATGATGAGGAAAGAGTAAGGAATTACCTTGTCCAGACGATTCATGGAATGATCAATCGTAGCCTCCGCAATTCACACTTCAATTTTGGTCTGAAAAGGGCCTTTTTCTCTCCAAAGATGGGTGAAAATACAAATGGTAATTCTTTTTTACTTTTCACTCCTTTTATTTACCATTTTAACCTTTTATTTTAATAAATTTATTATTTTTACCCTTGGCATAGTCATATACGGTCTAATTTTTAATCATATTGAAGTCTAATGGTCTTCTTGAGAATTGCAGGTCATGAAGAATTGATTTTTTGGATATGGATGAGTTTTCTTTTCGTCTTTTTCATTCTTTGTCAAAATGAAAAAGCTTCTGAGAATATTTTTAAAACTTTAGTCGTGCTCGTTAAACCCTGGAACTAAATTTTCGAGTCAACTTTTATTACCTTTTCGGACTCGTTAAACCTACTCACGAAAAAAAAACCCCAATGGAGTCTTTGTTAAGCTTTTTTCTAACTCTCGAAATATGAAAAGATTACCGAGTGAACTTCTCACTTTCACACTCGTAAAATTACTTGAAGGGTCATCTTTCCGACAGTGGTTTACCCCTTTTTCAGTTTGGATTGACTATCTATGAAAAATGTACACTCTAGTCGTTGAATGGAAGAGTTATTCAGGGTATTATTTTATACTTTTTCTCGGCCTCAGAGACTAAATTTTAAGAAAAAGGGCCTTTCGGAGTCTTCTTGAGTCCCGTTTAGACTCTCTAAACATGAACGGCGCTAAGTTTCCTTTCATTGGACTCGTTAAATCAAACATTGAAAGACTTTTTTGGGAACAAACCCCAGCGTTCTCAGGTTCGAAAAACATATGAGAATGGACTTATCTGATGATAAGCTGCGATGAGCATTTGTTACCCTCTTTTAACTCGTTAAAATGTAAAGAGGCACTCATCAATCATGGGGAAATTAAGGGAAGGGAAAGAGTCCACCATTAGAGAATCATATGGAGGGCCATCATTCTTATTTAAGGCTATATCCCAACTAGTACTACAAGCCGAAGTTTCCTTCACAGTAATTAATCCCAACCATCATTAATTGCATTAGGAGGCTTAGTTAGCTCCAAAATGGCCCTTGAATAATGTTGTTGGAATTACAAATATCATGAGCATATTCATGAACCATGAACCATTTGTTGAAACCATGATCAATGGATACATGGTCATGAGGTGGTGGAACCATGAACAATGCATATGAAAATTAGAATAAAATTAGTGAAATCATGAATTTCGTGGTGGAACAAACATGAGAAAAGTTAGAGCTGATGGAACCATGGACATATTTGGTGGTGTATACACTAGTGTATATACTAGGCATATACACTAGTGTATATTGTATACATTAGGTATATTTAGTGTTATTTGTATATACACTAGTGGTCAAGCATTGCATTCATGAAATAATGCAATAGAATTTCAAAGGGTTGGACGAGTTCATGCAAAAAAGAAAAAGCATGGATGAACAAATGGAGATTTGTTCTAAAAAAAATGAGCATAGATCAAATATAGTGCAACATTCTATTCCATAGAATAGAGGTATTTCAATATAATATTAAGTTTTAGTTAATTTGAAATAAGTTTTATGATTCAACCCAATTCCATAATCTAATTATTTAGGTGATTATTGTTACAATTGAGGGATACACTTTTCAATCTATTCCAACTTGTCGACTTTGATTTTTTCATGATACTAATGTTGAAGCTAATTCATTGTTGGTTAGGCTTCTTCTCTACTGTTGCATTAGGATTAGGCTAAGTTTCCATGGTCACCATATAGAGGCCCTTGCTCCTCAACAAGATCTCCATTTGCAGCGTCCATTCATAGTAAATAAATTGAGTCAAGATGATAGGTTGAGATTGATCCATTGCTTCAAAAATTGTGACCTGGTAAACTTAATGCACCCCCTGAGAGAATGAAAATTGATCCTACAATCACAGATAACAATAGAGAGGAGAATAATCAAGCTAAGGAAGCTCTGATACCGTGTAAAAATTTATTGCAGACTTAACACAACTGAACTCACAAAAAATTGCTAAGTAATATGCATGATTTTCACTAAAAAAATGAGACTAAATTGGTGCATGACACAAACTTGAATTGAATAAGTGTACACCAGCCAAACTTAGGCAATGGTATGGTTGTCCAAAGATATAATTACATCAGGGATTAGAGTTCCTTGGAAGGAAAGACAAATCCTCACAAAAAGCAGGCTTACTTTAAATAATAATTAAAAAACCTAAATGCATAAAACACTTTCCAAATATGTCAAAGAGGTCACGCATTAGCTAAACCAGGTATGCCAGTTAATGAGTGATGGAAGGTCAATAAAATCATGTTTTTCAGAGAGAAAAAGATGAAGAAAGAGTTGGGAAAATAGGAGGCAGTTGCCATGTGACCAGCTTTCACCTTTTCCACTTTAAAACAAAAAAACACAGGTCGAAAGCAAAAAAATAAGGATATGCACCCTTCTAAACTGGGCAGTCTTTAAAGCATACATAATCTTATCCAGAATCAAGATAAGTACGCTCCTGGGTGTAATCATGGCAAATGATGACCAAAAAAATGCAAGTGAAGACAACCTATCTAATCTAGTACTTAGGAAATTAATCAAGATAACTAATAAAATATATCATAAGTATGATGATGAGTTTTTGAGTATTCTAATAATATCATAATCATTTTTTCCCATAAATTGAGAAATTTGCAATTGATTAGAATTATTAAAGGCCATGTAGATGTTGTAGTCTTTCATCGACTTTTTTAAAACTCTATCAATTCTCTTTAAAGAGAGACTCCACCCTTACCAAAACAAGTCATTAAAATAACACTTTAAATAATAAAAACTTCGCAACTTGAAGTTTTATAAGACGGACTATTAAAGCTCACAACTTATTGCATATGGGTTTTAAAAAGAACTCACACAAATCGTAAAATATATATTGCATGTGCATTTAAGAAAGGAACTCACACCGATTCAAAATAAAACGTGGTCAAACCTTGATCATTGAGTATTCGCGATTGGTCGCAACTGCTTTGGATCTACAACTCTGAATCTTTTTGTGTTTGTGGTATAACTTGTGCTCTAATACCAATCCGAACGACGGAGGAAGAGATATCAAACACAAAATTTTGCAAAATGAGTTGCGTCTCTGGCAACTTTATTCATTTTTTATTTTCAAGAAGAAAAATCACAGTTTCTTGGTATTCAATTAGAATCAAAGGTAACTTGAAAGTTCCAAATACAATGTTTTCCACAAAACCAGGTTGAAACCTGAAAACATAATCAACAATCTGTCTGGAGGACAACTTCAAAAAGAGAAATTACACCTGACTGATAAAAATGTTGAAAAGGCTTCAAAACTCTCCTATCATGAGAAAAAGTAGCTGACACAAAAAATAAATGCTAAAGCATCTAACTCTCCTCTCATATATTGACACCAAATCCGATGCACATAAAGAGCCCTGACTGAGTATCCGAGGAAGGTTCAAGGCATTTGAAAGTTCATAAACACCCTATGGGTACTATACAGTAAACTCGCTTAATCAAAAAGACATCTCTTATAAGGCTACAAAAAAGTAAGCCAACAATACTCATATATTTAAAAGAGCTGAGTGGAACCTGCCCCAATCATAGATTCTTCGAAATATTCCTTGAAGGATAGGCATCTAGCCTTTAATATAAGAGCCTCCTTCGATAATATGTCAACACTGTCAGCGCTCTTATTGTGCTCACAGTAGACATGCTAGAAAAATAAAGAGAGGAAGGAGTTTTTAATGCTATCAATACGAGTACACCAGTGCTCTAGATTGAGAGCTGACAGTCTAGCTTTAGTGTTCGCCCAGTTGATGACAACCTGGGAGTTCGCGTAGGTATGAAGAGATGGAAGACCCAAGGTTTCTGCCAGAGTCAGTAGAGCCCAAAGTTCCAGTAGTTCATCTCTTGTGTTCGTGCTTGCCCCGCATCCCAATTTGAATTGAAAAACGTGAGAACTGCTGATAGAGAGCACTTCCCCTACTCCACCGAAAATGTCATTCGCTGCACCATAAAAAAATCCTGAAGGATAGACAATAGAAGGTACTACCCCAATGTTCCTTCAAGGCTGAGAATAATCCAACAAAGGATAATTTTTGAGTTGCTCCAATATGCCATGATAGAGAAAGTCGAGACCCAGAAGAAAGTAATCAAATATGCTGCGGTTTCAGGCCAACCATATGTTCCAAGTGAAAAAAATAGGCAGGTGGAGGTCCTCTGAAAGACAACCATTCAGATTTTCAACAAATGATAGAGGTTCCCAAGGAAAAGTAAGAGTTGTATTGCAAGTAAGATGATCCCTTACTCCTGCAGTGTAAGGACACGAAACAAATATGTGATCAATAGATTCAGGTCCGCATTTACATAAACCACACCTATTTGGCCCCGACCAACCTTTTTTAAGTAGGTTATCCCAGGTGCAAATTCGGTCTTCAATACTAAGCCAGATAAAGAATTTGATCTTAGTCAGGAGGTTCATATACCAAAGTTTCTTATTGTTCCAACCATGAGATTTCTCACTGTAAGAAGTACTGATGATAAAATCGTAGGCCAGCATAGCAGAGACCTCACCATTTTCTGGGTTATGCATCCAAAACATCTTGTCATGATCATCCAATAGTTTAATACCTCCATGACTTAGCCCAATTGTAAAATGATTCCATTCCAACTTCCACCTGCCATTCAACTCCAAGTCATCCGCAGAGAGCCAATAAGAATTAGTAGCAGATCCGCTATCCATATTACGGGCATGACTGAGAAAAGAAATACTATAATCTTGAAGGTATTCCCTCAGATCTCCTGATAGTAAAAAAGGAGAATTTAGGCCCACAAAGGGATCAACACCCAGTTTAATATTGTTGCCATTACCCACCCTCCAACCGAGTCTGCAACTAATCCAAACAAGTATGCAGATAAAGCCATTCCAGATGTGAGAAGTATGCTGCACTGAGAAAATGTGACCACATAACCAATAGTCGAGGGAGATACCTTTAAGATATTTGATAGGTATGATTATGTTCCATAATCCTTTACTGTTGAGCACAGTCCACATGATTTTGAGTTTGAGAGATACACTAAACCACTCAAGGTTTTTAATATTCCAGCCCCCAAACTCATAGGGTCTCGAAATGGTGTGCCAGTCCACCAGATGAATACGTTGCTTTGTGTTATTGCTTCCCCAGAGAAAGAGAAAATACAATGTCCGAGACTATTAAGTATGGATTTAGGTATTCTTGCTAGAGCTAACCAATAAACAAGGATACCCATCAACACCGATCTGATGAGAATAAGTCTGCCACCCAGAGATAGGAAACGATAGGCCCAGTGAAGCGAATATTTATTCACTTCACACAATCAATATTACCAGAACACCTGGAATATTCGATAAGCCATTAATAGAACAAATCTATATTGATAATTGGATAGATAAAAATATGTTTTACAAGAATTAGTGTCGAATATTTTATACCCTAAGTGATAAGGGGGGTGACTTTTCAAGTCACCTCTTGTGCAATTAATTAATTACCTTAATTAACCTACTTAGTATTAAATGTTAATATTTATAACATTTATATTTGTTACATTGCTTTTCCCTTAAGGGAAGCTTTGTCCTCAAAGCTTGTATCAACAACAATGTCTGAATTCCCTTGAACTGTCGTCTCAGGATCCTTTCCTTTTTGTAATTACGACACTTGATGAAATGAGACGATACGAGTTACGAATTCCCAAGGAGAATTGTCGCATTGTATCTGCTGTGGTCCATCCCAAATCTACTTTTATCAGAGCTCTGAGATCAGTTTGTGGAACAGGTCATTTCAATTGTTGCTTAGCATGTTGGTCTTTTCGCCTGTCAACATAATTCTTCTATGAGTGCTTGTTTTGATCCCGTTTTTGGTCAAAATGATGATTATAATTAGGATGTCTATAAGGTGTATGTGTTGTTTGTTTTTCTTTCTTTTGTACTGTGGCGAGGACTGTCTTCACTTCCTTAATTTGATTTTTGGATGCATTTTCCTAGATTTGTGCATCTTGGTTCTCCAGTAGATTGTTATGATTATGATTTTTTTCGATTCTTTCATCTTGTGATTTTTTTTCAATTTCTAATTTATTGATTTGATTCTCTAGTTCCTGATTACGATTATTTAGACACTGGTTTTCTTCTTGTTTTTTCAGTATTCTTCCTTCAAGGTCTTCACCGAAGTGTTCCTTCTTGCTACTGTTTTCATTTTTTTTTTTATCTTTGTAATCAGTGTTTTGTTATGATTTCGTCAATATTGCTTGATAACACCTTGTTGACTTTTGTCAGTTCTAACTTATGTGTCTTCTTACTGTCGTCATACTGTTGCTGGAGTTTTTCTTTTTTTTGTTGTTGATGATGACGTAACTCTATTTCTTTATTTTCTAACTTCCTCTGAACTTGCGCCAATTCATCATCTTTTTCCATGATGAGCTTGTTTAGATGCTTTATTTCTTCTTCTAAATCATTATCGCTTCCATATGGTGATTTGTTGAAATTTTTTAACTTTCTGATCTGGTCTTCTAGTTTTTTATTATGAATTTTTAAACATGATATTTCTTTATCCCGATCAAATAACATTTTCTTATTATCTCTTATGGTTCGTTCTAGCTGTCGATTTTGATTCCATAAGCGACGATTCTCATTGCCTCTCCACTCGTCCACTGTTGTTTGTAGCTGTGACTTCATTTCAGAATATGTAGGTGTCATTGTTTGTGACTATGTTTTTACTTCACTTTTGTCTTCTTTTGTCTTTATTTTTTTTACCTTCATTTTTTATGGCAATCTTCCTTCTTCTTCTCTCTTTTTTTTAACTTTTTCTTTTCTTTTCTTTTTTTACTTGGTCAAAGAGCATAAATTTAGGGACTCCCTAGGATTATGATTAAAAATCATGATATGGCCAAAGTCCTGGATCACAAACTAGCTCTGATACCAAATGAAGCGAATATTTATTCACTTCACACAATCAATATTACCAGAACACCTGGAATATTCGATAAGCCATTAATAAGACAAGAATTAGTGTCGAGTATTTTATACCCTAAGTGATAAGGGGGTGACTTTTCAAGTCACCTCTTGAGCAATTAATTAATTACCCTAATTAACCTACGTAGTATTAAATGTTAATATTTATAACATTTATATTTGTTATACCTAGTTTCCAATCTTTTTTTTCAAAATATTTGACGATCCATCTCTAGTCCTTCGGCCCATATCTTAACGGTTCTAGGGTATAGCCTAGATATCTGAAACCGTTTTCAATGGGTAACATGCTAAATGACAAGATGTATGTGAAAGATCATCTATTCGCATCATCAGTGTTATCAGTGAGGAAAGATGACTTTTCTTCACTGATTCTCATACTCGTAGCAGAGGAAAAAAGGTCAAGGTTGTACTTAAAATCTTCCCATTCCTCTAGAGTGGATTTGCCAAAAATAATTGTGTCATCAACAAAGTGAAGGTTAGTTAAATCCAGAGTGGGAGAGAAAGAAATACCATGAATAAGTCCTTGACACTTAGAGTTTTGAACAAGAAGATTGAGGCCTTCAATAACCAAGAGAAAGAGAAGGGGCGAGAGCAGGAAACCCTTCTTGATACCCCTAGAAGCATTAAATAAACCCAAAGGTGAACCATTTACAATAACAACGTAGTTGACAGAAGACACAACCTATAATCCAATTTAATGAGTCCAAAGGGAAACCCACCTGTAAAAGTACCAGTCGTAGGAAAGTCCAATTAACACGATCAAAGGCCTTGACCAGGTCTAATTTTAAAACAAGAGCTTCCAGTCATTTGGTCTTGATTGAGTGCAAACTTTCCTGTGTAATGCCCATAGATTCTAGAATATGACGGCCTTTCAAAAACCCGAACTGATGAGAGGAAATATCTTTGTCCAATATAGGCTTGAGTCGGTTTGAGGTGACTTTTGATATCAACTTATAGGGAATATTGCAAAGAGATATGGGCCTGTAGTCTGCAAAGGTCTGAGGCTTTTCCCATTTAAAAATAAGAGTCAAGTAGGTAGAGTTCAAGGCATGAATGATTATTCCTTCAATTCTAGATTGTTCCACAACTTTGAGGAGCTCTTCACCAACGAGATACAGGAAAAAAGGAAGAATTCGACAAGCTAGCCGTCCGTGCCAGGGATTTTGTCTTTTTTAAAATTGTTCAAAGCCACATCCAACTCCTTTTGAGTGACCTCTGAGCAAATGTTTGAAGAATCTTCTTCCAAAAGGAAAGAGGGGAAAAGTCTAATAACCTATACTTGGTCAGTGATGGGAGATCCAACTTCTTCCTAGAAAAGAGAGGAAAAGTAACTTTTGCCTAGAGAGTGGAGCTAAGAGATGTCACAAATCAAAGACCCTGCCTCTTTCTGTAAAGACCAAATATAATTGAAATTTCTTCTTGCCAAAGAAAAGCTATGAAAATACTTGGTGTTTGCATCTCCAAGTTCAATCTAGTTGATTCTTCTTTTGAGATTCCAATGGAGGGCTTCCTGAGATAAGATAGTCTCCCTACGAAGTTTTAGGGAGAGAAGTAGTCTCCCTACGAAGTTTCAGGGAGAGAAGTATGAGAGCTTCGTCATCAGAGAAAATGCCCGAGAGACAGAAAGAGAAGAGAACAAGGATCTCTCTGTCAATGTCAATCAAGAGTTTACGGTTTAGAGAGATACTCTTTTCCCCAAGCTTTGACTACAATTCAAAGGCGTTTCAACTTCAATACCAGAAGGGACATAGCATCACAAACCTCGGGATAGGTGTCAACTTTCCAAGATGATATGACCAAATCAGAGAAATCCTCCTCTTTTAACCAGGCCCTATTGAACTTAAAGAGATGGGGGAAATTGAAGGAGATGTCTTTACACTCGAAGCAGACCAGGAAGTGATCAGAGATTTCAGATGGGTGAGCCCAGGGACGATAACGCGATAAGTGAGGTAAAAGTGAATCAAAAACGTGAAAACTGTCAAGTCTTTTGCCGATACCCTCAGCACCACTACGGCCATTTCTCCAGGTAGGCACAAGATTGGCAGGAAAAATATCAACTATATTAGTACACGTCAAGAGCTGTGAGAAAAATAAAGCTAGGGTGTCAATGTGGGCTTTCTGACCCCAAATATTTGCATCAGACAGAGTAAAATTCAAGTCACCAACGAAAATTAGATTGGGATGGTTGAATACTCCCCCAGCCACTGCAGTATTCCAAAAAACCTCCCTGTGAAGATAGGGAGCGTAACAGTTAAGACAAGAAAAATCAACAGTCAAGCCCCTGAATTTAGCCTTCACCAGGATACCCCCAAAGATGTGAAACGTTTTACACCTAACCCCAAAAGTATTCCAACCAGTAAGAAGTCTCCCCTAGTGTCCCACCGAGTCGATTGCACAAAATTCCCAACCCGGCTTGATCTTTGCAAAAGAAAAAGGTGCTTGAGAAGAGTCACACAAGGTTTCTTGAAAGAAAATCATATCAGGACTAAGGTCAGATAGGAGCGATTCGAGGGCTTTGGTTTTGGTAAGCCCTCCGAAACCCTGAATGTTCATAGAGAGGAGTTTCATGACAAACCCTCACCAAAGGGTGTCATTGGTCTAAGCACTCGTGACGAAGAGTTGTAGGATCCCGCTCTGGCCACCTCTTTGATTCGTGAGGAAAGAGGAGTGTAAGAAGTGTCCTCCCGAGGATCCCTTGATGGACTAGGTTTCTTCTTGGCCTTTCGGATCGTGACATTTGCATGTATGATCGAGTCCAAGGGGAGAATAGACGGAGAAAGTGGGGATTTGTTTGAGAAGATGGATAACGATCTGGTTAAGGAAGGGTCGACGAAAGAGGGCTCCTCCCTAGGACTGATAGGAGAGTCTAGGCAAGTCGAAACTGTAGTAGTGGGGGTTAGCCAGCCAAAAAGAAGGCAAGCAAGGAAGGGAAGGGATTCCCAAACTGGACCGAGGAGGGGTGACAAGAATGGTGTGAGAACCAGCAGTCAAAAGAGGAGAAGCTGGTAAGCTGGCATGATCAGGGGGAGGGAAATCCTCAAGAGAGAAAAGTGAGGTAATATATGAAGGAGGAGTTAAGAGACACATACAAGGGCAGGGAGGCTCAAAGACAGCAGACGTGATGACAGGAGAGACAAGCTATGAAAAAGACGACTCTGCAGGCAGAGGAGTCGGATCCAGGGTACGACTCTGAGCAATTATTTCCACATCTTCTATAAAGCGAAGTTCTCCTTTAGTAAGATCAACAACAGTAGAAGGTAAGACTGAATCATACATACCTGTAAATACCGGTGATGAGGGACCCTCACTGACAATCCCGACTGTGTGAGTGGACAAGGAGTGTAGTTCCTCGAGGAGAGGAGCCACAAAGGAGAGAGGTACAGCTGCACCGAAGGTGGCCGGTCTCACGACAGTAAGAGCAACAAAGGAAATATTCAGGTAGTCCAACCTCTGCGAGAAAATAACATCATTGTTGTTGATGTCAATTTCTATCGGCAAACCACCAGAAACGTCTAGTTCCACTAGTACATGGGACAAACGCTTGTTGAAAGCGTGCATGAAATCCTCCTCAAGTGCCATAAAGCAGCCAAGTGTGTTCACAATACTTGTTAAAGTGTCTTTATTCTAGTGGGGCAGAGGTAAAGCTGGTAAAATGACCCATACGTGGCGTTTTACCAATTTTTCACGAGTAGGATCAAATCTTGAGTGCCACCTGCTAAGCACCAATGAGCCACGACAAATAGTCCACAAGGTGTTCAAGATCAACGAAGCATCGATGTCTTCGAGGAAGATGAACACCACCCAACCGTTACCAAGTCGACTAATAGTGGACACATAGTTTATTAACGACTTCCAATGTAGGGTGGCCCAATCCACCCAGTATATTTTCCATATGACAGTATTCCAAGCGCCCGACAAGAGCCCTACAACACAGGGTCCCCACTCTGTCCATCCAAACATCACGACTAAGAATGTAGCATTTTTTTGCTTCGATGGATTTTGACCACTTTGACCCGGCAATAAAGTACTATCATCTTTGTTGTTGGAAACCTAATCCTTACCGTTATGGTAATCCATGTGAAGACTCATGGGAAGTACAAGAGACACCTTGGAAAATGAAAGCAATGGCCATCTCTGTTGAATTTTAGCATTAGCATATAACTTTAAAAAATTGCAGATAAAATTAAAACAATTCAGTAGTACAGTAAGAACACATTCATCACATCAACACACATGAACACAAGATTTTTTACTGGGGAAACCTTCAAAGCACAAAAACCCCAAAAGCATTAATAACTCATCTTGTAAATGAGATGACTTAAAAATTCTTCAAAAAGTTCCTCAAATCCAAATCTGGATTTTACCCACAGTAACTGTAAAATTTATCAGTAAAAAATTAGACTGATAATTTTACCCACAATTTCCAGAATTACAAAAAATTACCAATATAGGGCTTTCTTAGAAAAAATGAGATTTTCTCTCTCTTGCCCGAAAATATTAGACTGTCTATTGCCCGTGTTTTTCTCTCTCCTTCTCGCTGCCCGAATTCTTTATCTCTCCTGCCCGCTGCTCGATCTCTATCCTACCCGTAATTTTTGGGCAAATCTCTGCTGCTCGGATCTACTGGGTTTGTCCGTGACCCTAGGGTCTTCCCGGTAGCTGTTGTAGCAGCTTGGTGGCAGCCCACAGCCCTCACGAATTTCCTCGGAGGCTGCCCGAGGGTTGGCTGACTGCCAAACCCTCACGGGTATGTTTCTCGAGGGCTGGAAAGCTGCCCAGACCCTCACGGGTAGCAGCCCGTGGGCTGTGAGAAGGAGGGTCGAGCCCTAGTATGCTGCGCAAAAGAAGAATAAGGACATCCCAAGAGGAAAGATGGGGCTGCCCAACACTTGGCTCCCCGGAAAAGAAGAAAAAACAGAGCTGCACAGATCTACATGAGGCTGCCCAAAAACTTGCTGAGACTGCCCAGATCTGTAAGATGAATAATGGATCTAAATAAGGTTTCTAAGAAATTTTCCAAAGTGATGAAACCCTAGCTGAGGGTTTGCTGAGAAAAAATGAATGCCCTCACTGAGGCAAAATAACATTCAATGGAGCCCTTTGTAAAATAACAGCTTCACTTGTGAGATCAAAACTTGTATATGATAATGAGAAGACTTGATCTTCTTATATAGCCTTCATTCACCTGTTAAGTGGACCAAAATTAGGAAAGATAAAGATAATAATATTCTAATCTTTTCCTAAGTTCACTTTTACCTTCTTACCAAAATGTCTTTTTATTTATCTTGACTTTTACCAAAAGTCTTTATTTAATTTTTACTTCCACCTGTGATACAAAAGTCTTTATTTAAATTGACTTCTGACTTTGGCCTTTTTCCAAGTGTCCCTGTGGTCCTTTTTTTATTACAAAAGTACATCATCATAAACCAAGAGAGTTATTAATGCTTTTATCTCACACTCAGTGTGACACCTAGATCTGGTACTAGGGTAACTTGACCTAGGGTAGATAATACTTGGAGAAGCACACCAAGTCCATAGATCAAGGGCCAGAGTGTCACACATGCCCAAACCCAGTCTAGGGCTCACAGTGTCTTCATTCTCCAAGAGAATGGCTACTCAGAACTAAGTTGAGTCTACCAGTCCTGGACTAGTCTACATCGTGATCCCGGACCAGATGTCTACTCAACACAAGGTTGAGTCTACCCAGGGAAGAGTTGGGTCTATATCATGGTCCGAGACTAGATATCTACCATTCAACAGAATGGTCACTCAAAACTAGGTTGAGTCTTCACCGTGGTCCCAAACTAGGTGGTTCAATTCTCCTAAGATAAGGGCTCTCGATGCTGCTCAGAAAAATCAATACTCCCTCTCAGCGAGAGAGGCATTCTCTGCCATACCAATCTTGTCACGAAAGTACACGAACTTTGATGCTGTTAGAGGCTTGGTCAAGATACCTACAATCTGTTCATATGTACGAATGTACTGCAAATTCAGAGCACCTCTCTGCACTAGGTCTTTGATGAAATGTTACCTCATTTGAATGTATTTCGATCTGTCATAAAACACTGGATTCTTTGAAAGTTTTATGCAACTCTGATTATCGCAATGGATGATCATTGAGTCAAGCTTTTTCTCAAATAGATCAGATAACAACTTTCTAAGACAAACTGCTTCCTTGCAGGCATCACTTGCAGCAATATACTCTGAGCTATGGAACCATGCTAGACCAAGAGATCATTGTTGATCCCATACTAAGGAAATAACCAGAGGTACTTTGCCAGTCAACTGCACTACCAGCCTAATCTGAATCTGAGTATCCAAATAACAATACTCCACTGCTAGAAGTATACCTGAGCCCATACGTGATGGTACCTTGCACATATCTGAGTACATGTTTGGCAACTACTAAGTGTATGTGCTTCGGATCTGACATGAACTAACTCAAAGCATTCACTGTGTAGTAGATGTCTAGTCTTGTATGTTAGAGATACATCAGGAAACCAATGAGCTGTCTGTATAGAGTAGAGTCCACACTCTGTGAACTCGAGGTTGAATCCCACAACTTTGTCAAGTTGGTAGTCATTGGTACGCTCATGGAATTGCAGTCTTGCATCCCAAATCTCTACAAGATATCTACTACATATTTTCATTGCGTCAGGAAGATCTCACCTGGCTTTTGCCAGACTTCTAAGCCAAGGAAGTAATGCATCAATCCAAGATTTTTCATCACGAATTCAAAGGTAAGATCCCTCTTACACTGGTCTATCAACTGTTCATCACCTATAAGAAACAAGTCTTCTACATGTAGAACAAGTATCAAGACATGATTATGAACAACTTTAAAGTACAAGTTAGAATCAACTGTACTTTTGGAAAACCCCAAACTATGGAAAAATCCATCCATCCTGGAATACCAGACTTTCAGAGCATGTTTTAGTCCATACAAGGCTTTCTTCAGTTTACATACATGGGTCTTCTTCCCATGAGTAACAAAGCCTCCAGGGTGTTCAATATAAACTTCTTCATCAATCTTACCATTGAGAAAGGTTGTCTTTACATCCATTTGATGTAACTTCCATCCAAAAACTGCAACAAGTGAAATGATGGTTCTGATGGTAGTGTACCTGACAACAAGATAAAATGTCTCATCATAGTCAATGCCTTCTTTCTTAGTGAAACCACGAGCTATGAATCTGACTTTATACTTCTCCACACTGCCATCTGCATCATGCTTGATCTTATAAATCCATCTGGAAGTCACTATTGACTTTCCTACAGGTCTGGGAACAACTTCCCAAACATCAATCTTCATGATTGACTTATACTCTTCAATCATGGCATCAACCCATACATGTTTACTTGTTGCATCTTCGTATAATGAGGTTATGAACTGATAAGCTGACTCATAAGACCGGAGTACTTCTATGGTCTTATGCTTTCTCTGAAAGTCCCTGGAGGAGCTTTATGCTTCTCGTCTTCTTGTACCGTCTCTCGGTACCAAGCAGGTCTTCTTTTGGGAGGAACTTCAAGTAGTTCTTCTAGTGGACTTTCAATGTTCTCAAGAACATATGGAATTTGATTATCAAATTCCTCTTCCTCCCTCTGAATTTCTGAATCTGGAAACTCAAGTGGAGGAACTATATATTTCGATGAAAGCTCTAGTGTTTTACGAAACAAAACTTCCTCATGGAAGATCACATATATGCTGACACCAATGTGCCTCTGTACAAGTATATATACTCTATAAGCCTTCAAGCAATCATTGTACCCAACAAAGATACCTTTCTTACCGGAGGGCTCTAGCTTAGCCCTCTTTTCTTTTGGCACATGAATATACACAGGAGTACCGAATATCTTCATGTGAACAACTGCGGGTTTCTTCTTGGTAAAGGCTTCTTTAGAAGTCTTCTCACCCAAGATAGCATGTAGCCTTCTGTTCTGAATGTATACTGTAGTTCTCGTAGCTTCAGCCCATAAAGACAAAGGAAGATCTAGATCAATGATCATGGCTTTAGCAGCCTCATAGATCGTTTTATTCTTCCTTTTTGCAACCCCATTCTGCTGGGGGTTGTAAGGAAATGTCAGTTCTTTCTTGATTCCCGCTTCTCGACAAAAACCATCAAACTCATTAGATTCATACTCACCTCTATTTTCTGATCTCAAGATACGGATGTTCCTGCCAGTCTGATTTTCAATCAGTGCCTTGAACTCTTTTAACCTGTCAAAGGTTTCACTCTTGGCCTTAAGGAATTAAATCCAAGACTTCCGAGAGTAGTCATCAATAAACAAGACATAATATAAACACCCACTCAAGGAGGGTGAAGACATGGGCCCACAAATGTCAAAATGAATCAAATCCAAAATGCCTTTAGATCTACTCTTGCTTCTGGGAAAAGATTTCTTAGTGTTCTTACCTAGAGCACTGTTGGAGACATTTACCACCATACACACTCATTTTGGTCAATTTGGCCTAGTTAAACCACTATCCTAAGTTTTATTGACTTAATTGACATCATAGGAGCACTATATGACATTAGCACGAGAACACCCATGCCTACCTTCAATCAAGGAGGCTAACTAAGCCTTCTCCTTTATTCAGGGAGGCTAACTGAAGCACTCCAGGGGTGATTTGAGTGTCATAAATGCACTTTATTGCTAACTGATGGTTACAATCAGTTAAACAAAGCAGTGAAGGCGCCTCCCTTCATTAAATTGATTATTTAATAATTATTTAGTGAATTGGAGTCAACAGGGGCGCCTCCAACCACTTCTGATGGTCAGTTACACTTCAGCTAACTTCATCGAGGTTCATTGGAGTCATTGATGCGCTACCACTTGTTGGTTGGCTTGTAGTGACATGTGTCTGAGCTACTTTCAGTTAGACTCAGTCATTTATTGCACTCCGACTTCAGTTAGCACTCAGTTGAGTCAATTAGGGTTTTGATCAGTGATTAACTTGAGTGTTCACTATGGCTTACATTCAGTTAAGCTAGACTCACTCATTCAATTCGAATGACCTCCTTGGGAATTCGAATTGTCTTGGCATTCATGCAATTGTCATGATTATTGTATTGTATCATCATTCTTTCATTTGATTATATAGAGCTGCTACTTCCATTGTAGCACCATTTTGCCAATTTTATGCATATTTGTCTGTATTCTTTGTGAGATTGTGGTTTCAGTTCCTAGACCAATGTGACAAATTAATAAGCACATCCTTTACAGATTCCTTCTTGTTTTGGAGAAACTTCCGGCATACCTATAACCATCTTCTGCAATCATGGGAGAGCTATGTAGTGAAGGTGTCCAAACCTTCTATGCCAAAGTTCACAAGAATCAATTGTGTGATGTACCAAAGCATGAGTGGATACTTTGGAGGCCTTGTAGAGGTCTCCCTCTCGAACCCCAATTTGTACTATTGAGTCTAGATCTATGTCTTTTGCCCATAAAAAGACCTTCTTGTCCATAAAGAGGACTCTATGGCCCTTGTCTTCTAAACCAACAACAAATAAAATATTCTTCTTTAAACCAGGAACATAAAGAATATCATCAATATGAAGAACCGTACTTGAGTCAAGTTGAAGTTAAGTTGAGCCAACTCCTTCAATCTTGTAGGTGGAGTCATCTCCAGGTTCTACCTGAGTGGTGAACTTCTTCTGTATGTAACTGGTGAGGGTACCACTGTTACCTGTCATGTGCCTAGAGGCACCATTGTCCACCAACCAAAAAGTGGAGCAAGATAAGAAAAAACCAGTTAGAGTAGAAATTAAATAGTGCTCTCTTTTAGGCTCATCAATTTTATTAGCCTTGGTTTTCTTTTTCTTGTTTGGTTCTTCATCTTCTTCTTCTGATTCTGCAACAGATGCTTGAAACCTTCTCTTGGGTTTCTTCTTGTTCTACCTGCAGTCTCTAGCATAATGTCCAAACTTGTGACAGGTATAACATTCAAATTTAGACATGTCAGAAAACTTATCCAGAGGCTTCTTCCCTTTCTTTCGCTGAGAAAAATGTTTCTTGAACCTTTTGGTCTTTGTTGCAAGTGCAAGGTTATCCTGCTTGATTACCTTGTCAGTGTTCCTTCCTTCTTCTTGTATGCAATCATGCCAAAGTCTTTCAAAGGTTGGTTGATTTTCTCGTCCACAAATGGATGCCATGAAGGTTTCCAAAGAGCTTGGGAAACCATCAACCACTGTTTGCACAAGATCATAATCATCAACAGTAACACCAATAACAAGGAGTTGATCTCTTATTTGTTTGATCTTGGTTAAGAAGGAACCAACACTTTCATCTTTGTTCAGCTTCAAAGTTCGTAGCGTCTTCTTCAAGACTCTCTTTTGACTGGTAGCCTTCTTTTCATAGAGGTTTACCAACATATCATAGCATTCTTTAGCAGTCTTCAAGGATGTGATGTTAGGGATCAATTCTTCTCTGATAGAATCATAAATGACTCTTCTATCCTTACCTTGCTTCCTCTTGTAAGCAAGCCTACCATCATTTGTAGTTGGCTCTTTTGTGACATTGAGAACAATGTCATCCAAGTCATTCTCATCTAGAATTGTTGTCAACCTGGTCTTCCAGGAATTGAAGTTTGTTGAACCGTAGAGCTTCTCTTCCTGTTTGAAACCATTGATGGCCATCTCTATCACTTATCCAAATGTCAGATCTACAAATCTTATTCCAAGATCTAGTGGAAAACAACAACAGTGTCCCTTTACTGTGTTTTCACGTGCTAAGCTCTGATACCATGTTGAATTTTAGCATTAGCATATAACTTAAAATTTTTGCAGATAAACTTGAAACAATTGCGCAGTACAGTAAGAACACATTCATCACATCAGTACACATGGACACAAGATTTTTCGCTGGAGAAACCTTCAAAGGACAAAAACCCCAAAAGCATTAATAGCTCATCTCGTAAATGAGATGACTCAGAAAATTCTTCAAAAAGTTCCCCAAATCCAGATCTGGATTTAACCCACAGTAACTGTAAAATTTATTAATAAAAAATCAAACTGATAATTTTACCCACAATTTCTAGAATTACAGAAAATTACCAATTTAGGGCTTTCTCAGAAAAAAGATGAGATTTTCTCTCTCCTACCCGAAAATATCAGACTGTCTGCTGCCCGTGTTTTTCTCTCCTGCCTGTTGCCCGATCTATGTCTTGCCCGTAATTTTTGGGCAGATTTCTGTTGTCCGGATCTGCTGGGTTTGTCCGTGACCCTAGGGTATGCCCGATAGTTGTTGTAGCAACCTGCTGGCAGCTCGCAACCCTCACGGGTTGCCCCGAAGGCGTCCCAAGGGTTGGCTGACTGCCAAACCCTCACGGGTATGTTGCCCGAGGGCTGGAAAGCTACCCAGACCCTCATGGGTAGCAACCCGTGGGCTGTGGGAAGGAGGGCCGAGCCCTAGTACGCTGCCCGAAAGAAGAATAAGGACATCCCGAGAGGAAATAAGGCGCTGCCCAATACTTGGCTCCTCGAACAAGAAGAAAAAACAGAGCTGTCCAGATCTACGTGAGGCTACTCGAAAACTTGTTGAGACTGCCCGAATCTGTAAGATGAAAAAGGATCTAAATAAGGCTGCCAAGAAATTTTCCCAAGTGATGAAACCCTAGCTGAGGGTTTGCTGAGAAAAAATGAATGCCCTAGCTGAGGCAAAACAACATTTAATGGAACCTTTTGTAAAATAGCAGCTTCACCGGTGAGATCAAAACTTGTATATGATAATGAGAAGACTCGATCTTCTTATATAGCCTTCATTCACCTGTTAAGTGGACCAAAATTAGGAAAGATAAAAATAATAATTTTTAATCTTTTCCTAAGTTCACTTTTACCTTCTTACCAAAAGGCCTTTTTATTTATCTTTGACTTTTACCAAAAGTCTTTATTTAATTTTTACTTCAACCTGTGGTCATTTTCCTGTGGTACAAAAGTCTTTATTTAATTTGACTTTTGACTTTGGCCTTTTTCCAAATGCCCCTGTGGTCATTACCTGTGGCCTTTTTTTATTTCAAAAGTACATCATCATAAACCAAGAGACTTATTAATGCTTTTATCTCACACTCTATGTGACACCTAGATATGGTACTAGGGTAATTTGACCAAGGGTAGCTAATCCTTGGAGAAGCACACCAAGCACATAGATCAAGGGTCAGAGTGCCACACATACCCAGACCCAGTCTAGGCTTACAGTGTCTTCATTCTACAAGAGAATGGCTACTCAGAACTAAGATGAGTCTACCAGTCCTAGACTGGTCTACATCATGGTCGTGGACCAGATGTCTACTCAACAAAAAGTTGAGTCTAACCAGGGCAGAGCTGGGTCTATGTCATGGTACTAGACCATATATCTACCTTTCAACAAAATGGTTACTCAACACTAGCTTGAGTTTTCACCGTGGTCTCAGAAGAGGTGGTCCCATTTTCCTAAGAGAAGGGCTCTCGATGCTGCTAAGAAAAATCAACAATCTCATTGTATATACTCTAAATTTGATTTGATTAATGAGAAAATGTGCATTCACACTTATGTTTTTGTCTTATCCAGCATTTGATTGTCTTCTTCGTGTTGAAAGCCTAATGGTGGTATCAGAGCGTGCCTAGGCATGTGAGAAACTATGGAGTTTTTCAATAGATTTTGAGTAGCTACAGTCTGCACAATTTGCAAATAGTGCGGGTGGATAGAGTCCATGAGCAATGTGCATGGGAACCTCTGCATCTTTGTGTGGACATACTACAACTTCCAACGTCTACGCGAAGGTACCATTACTGCTATCACATGAAAATAAAGTCTATTTATTTTCTTATTTGGGTGTTTAAATCGTTGTCATCTAGGTGTTCTAATCTGCATGATATTTCCTCGATTGCTAATATGTTTGCAATTACATACTATTCAATGTCATTGTTATGGTGCTACAATTGATTTGTGCGATATTGTGCTACATCATATCTATCAACATATTGAAGTTTCTCTCTAGCTTCTGTTAGAATGTTTCGAAAAAACTCTTCATATTCCAGACCTAATTTAGCCAAATCAATTTTTGCACATGGATATCAAACATCACCAATTCCACGAGATACATAGCACTCTGTGAAAGATTTGGAAGTTCGTTGTGGCAGCCAATGTGAACTCTAGTACCCATATGTTAATCTCTATCGCTCAGCTGGAAATTCGTTTTTGTTAGCCAAAACCAAGCCAACTAAACTTGAGTTTAGGGCTCAGTCGATATTAAAATTTAATTTTCACTTTTCACGCAGACCTCTTTTTCTTTTTCACTTGTCAGGTGAAACTTGTCTATCTCTCGACTAGACAAGTCTATCAACTTTGGTCGGCCTTTCCACCCGACTGATTTACTTCGACTTACTTGTCGGTTCTAAGTGGGTTGACTTCTTTGACTTCTCAAGTCGGCTCACATCTTCGACCACTCAAGTCGGCTCACCTCAGTCGGCTGACTCAACCGACCTCTCAAGTCGGTTCACTTTGGTCGAAATCTACAGAGTAAGTTTCTTAGTCTAAAGACTTAAGAAATTATAAATGCTTTTCACCTGTGAGTAAGATAGAGTAAAAATGGACACATTAACAAATCCAAAGAACTTATAAAAACATATGCACAAATATGTAAGAAGACTTGAGTTGACCAATGTGCCGTAAAACCCTGGAACTTTCACGCGGTGAGAAATTTATGGGTTCTTGTTCTTTCAGTCAACTGTAATGGTAAAAGACATTTACACAAGTAAATATGGAAATATGTGCGGCCAAATAATCATGCATTCAACCATAAACTATTTCATATATTTAAGTATGCGGAAATAACAAAATATTACAAACTTGTCGATCTAGACTTCTCGGTCCAGAATTGATCCTTTTACAGAGCTTCGGCTCTTCAACTAAATCAATTACACAGAAGCTTGAGCTTCAACTTCTCTTTCTCACCCTGAGTTCCTCTGTCTCTCTATCATGTCTGTAGTGTCTGTCTCTCTCTATCTCTAACCTAAATTACAATTTGCTTCTTCTATTTATAGGCAACCTGAAGATTGCTTCTACATGGGTCAACTGACTCACCATTAAAGACTGTAATAACTATCTACCTAACAACTTAGCTTCAGAAATAAATTCAACTGGTTTACATTGCCGAATCGTGGACTCTTCCCTCTTGTCAGATTGACCGACAAGATCTTGACTGGTATAGACTTTGACAGAGTCGGCTGAGAGTCGAATACGGATCTGCGAGTAATTACAATTTTCCAACACTCCCCCTTAATTATAAGCAGATGGGGATTTTTAAAACAAAATTTACAAAATGTTTCAGAGCTTAGATATGCTCTGTTTATGACAGAGTTCACTGTGGAGAAATTGTCATTCCAAGATAACCACGCAGATATTGGAATGTGTCCTTTGTCAATGGTTTCATAAAGATGTCTGCATGTTGGTCTTCAAACTTGCAAAATTCCAAACAAATTTCCTTGTCGTTCACCAACTCTCTTATAAAATGAAACCTTGTGTCGATGTGCTTGGTTCTCTTGTGAAACACATGATTTTTTGATAATGCTATGGCTGAATTGTTGTCGCAAAAGATTGTTGTCGGTTCTTGATGGTTCTGTGACAAGTCTTTTAAGACTCTTCTCATCTAGACAGCTTGACATGCAGCACTTGTCGCTGTAACATACTCTGCTTCAGTTGAAGACAAAGTTACAATGGGTTGTTTCTTTGAAGCCCATGAAACAACACCTATACCAAAATGAAATGTGTACCCAGATGTGATTTTCCTGTCATCTATGCTGCATCCATTGTCACTGTCAGTGTAACCAATGAGTTTAAAATTTTATGAGGTTGAATACATAATGCCAAGGTCTTTTGTGCCACTTACATACCTCGGAATTATTTTACCTGCTTGCCAATGTGAGTCTTTTGGTGACTCCATGAACCTTGAAATCAGACTTACTCCATACATAATGTCTGGTCTTGTCGCTGTCAAATACATGAGGCTGCCAACAAGCCTTTTGAACAGCGTAGGATCTACAGTGGATCCTTCATCATCCTTGCTCAATTTTAAACCTGTTATTACTAGTGTTTAGGTTGTCTTGCAATTAGACATATTAAATCTTTTTAAAACTTCACTTGCATACTTTGTCTGTGATATAAAAATACCACTTTCAGACTGCTGAACTTCAATGCCTAGAAAAAACTTCATAAGCCCCAGATCAATCATTTCAAATTCACTTTCCATGACTGTTTTAAAATCTGCTATGCCATAATCACCAATAAATATTAAATCATCTACATACATGCAGACAATTAACATCTTACCTTGCTCATCGAATTTGATGTACAAAGTCTGTCCACTTTCATTTCTGTGAAATCCATTTTCAGTGAAATAGGAATCAATTCGACTGTACCAAGCTCTAGGAGCTTGCTTCAAATCATAGAGTGCCTTTTTCAGCCTGTAAACTTTGTGCTCTTGACCTAGAACTTCATACCCTTGTGGTTGTTCCACATATACTTCCTCTTCTAGATAGCCATTTAAGAATGTCGACTTGACATCCATTTGATGAACATGCCATTTGTTTTGTGCGGCAATGGCCAAAACTGTTCTGACTGTATCCATGCATGCAACAGGTGCAAACGTTTCATTGAACTCTATGCCGGGTTGCTGTGTGAACCCTCTTGCTACCATTCTTGCTTTGTGCTTTTGCACATTCCCATCAGCATATTGCTTTGTCTTATAAATCCATTTAACACTGATTACATCCTTGTCTTTTGGTACATCAACCAGTTCCCATGTCTGGTTTTTCTCAATGCATTCTATTTCTTCATCCATGGCTTCTGCCCATACTTCTTCTTCAACAACTTCTTCAAATGTTAGTGGATCATATATAGAGGAAAATAATGCAAAGAGAGAGAATGAATTTCGTGTACCAGCTTCATATATCTCTCACGGACTTCTTGTCTTCACCGGTTCTGTCGATGTCAACCTAGACGAAATGCTTGATGGAGTCTGTTGTCCTCTTGGTGTACTTGTCGGTGTAGCTTGAGCTGCTACTTGTGTCGATGGTCCTTGTGTTGAACCATGTCTTGGTGTCATGGGAGTCGACGGTGCTGTGACCGGTTGACTTACATGTGGTATTTGAACCACTTCCTCTCCCATATCATCATTGTCGACATTCGACACAATCTTGACATTTATGTCGACGGTTCCATCCCATGATTCGTTCTCGACAAATTGAACATCCCGACTGATTATCGCTTTCCTTGCGACAGGGTCATACAACTTGTATGGTTTTGTGTCTTCTGAATAGCTGACAAAAATACATTTCTGTCCCTTCTTGTCTAGCTTCTTTCTCAGCTCATCTGGAACATGAGCATATGCGACACAACCAAAAAATTTTAAATGTTAAACACTATGATTCATACCTGTCCATGCTTCTTGGGGAGCTTTGTTCTTCACACTCTTTGTCGGACACCGGTTCATAATGCACATGGCAGTTGCGACTGCTTCACCCCAATATTCAATTGGCAAATGCTTGGCTGCCAACATGCTACGAGCCATCTCCATGATGGTTCTGTTCTTTCTTTCGGCAATACCGTTTTGTTGAGGTGTGTATCGTGGAGTGAATTGTTTCTGTATGCCATGGGTCTTGCAAAAATTTAGAAATTCATTTGAAACATATTTACCTCCTATGTCGGTCCTTAAGATCTTGATGCGGTGTCCACTCTGGTTCTCCACGAGCGCCTTAAATTGCTGAAAGTAACCAAATGCATCAGATTTATGTTTTAGAAAATATACCCATGTTTTTCTTGAGTAGTCATCAATAAAAGTTAGAAAATACTTGCAGCCACCAATGGATGATGTCTACATTGGACCACAAATATCAAAGTGCACAATTTCAAGTGGTGTGCGTGCTCTATATGACTTTCCGACTGGAAAAGTCTCTCTGTGATGCTTGCCAAAAATGCAGCCTTCACAAACCTTCTCTGGTCTGTCGATCAATGGTAATCCTTTCACCATATTCTTTGTGTGCAGTAGCTTCAGCAGATGTCCAAATTTGAAATGCCACAACCAGGATTCATCTTGAACTTCTGTCTAAAATGCAGCTTGCAAATTAGCGCTGCAATTTTCTCTCTTGTCAAGGAGCTCGACCGTTTCTTCACTTTCTGCCTTGAATGTCTTTTTTGTTGTTCCATAATAATTTTTCATAGTTTGGAAAATTTTAAATTTATTCTTTTGATGGATAAGAGTCTAAATTTTTTATAAGCCAACACCAAAATAAATAGCAATAAAAATATACAACTAATTAAGTACCATACCCTAACCAAGTACCATACCCTAACCAAAACATAAACTTTATCAAACAGCAATATCTTTGTAATATTGTGAGAAAAAAAACTCATTTTGCGGACATTCGTTAATCAGATTTGAGTGAATTCAGTTTTACCAATACTTTTACTTTTCTTAGGAAGATGAAGGAAAATGTTTTATCTTTCATAACATTAAAAGAAGATACATAAAGTTACTTGAATTGTGGTCAAAGAACAAAACATATCCCAAAAATACATTTGTAGATTTGGAAATACAGTTGGGTTTTGAAATAGACATGGCGTTTGCACAAAACATTTACCAATTTATGACTATATTCAGTATAGTGTGACAAAAATACCTCCAACCACTGAAGGACTGCACTGTACAAACTCCTCTTCGATATCTCTATAGACATATAGTTAACATGAAAGCTTTCTACCTCTGAAAAGTAGTAAACATGTAACATTAAAGAGCACCCAGACCTGTGGCGTTGCTCCAGGCAGGATGAGAACTGCCATCAATCCGTTCATGGCTATTTCCTTCTGCTGGACGGTGAGACTCTCCTCCCACTGTGGCCTTGCAATCTGGGCATTGAGATGTCTGCATGGGTTCTCCGCATTCTCCCACCACGTAGAAATGGCCATTCGGACACTGATACCAGTTCCCTCTTCCTCCCACCTCCTTACTCATAACTTCAATAACCTCTCCCCTAAATCGATTTCTCGTCATTAGCTCCCTTTGGATATTTGCAGTCTTTGCATGATGAGGGTTTTTCTGCAGAATGATGTCGCAAATTCCCAATCCAGTAGCGGAGTCATTTCGAGCGGAACAAACTAATGCCCATTGGAGAAGTGAATCAATGGCCAACTCATTATCTGCTAATTTAGAATTAACATTATCGATGCTTGAACTAGATTTCAGACTTAATATGGGAAGCTTTTCAAGCACGAGCACCTTGTAGGAGCTGTGTACTATGATAAAAGAGAGATGTTGTATTGCTTGCTCATAATTACGCAATCCACATAGAGCACGGGCCTGGCTCAGATGGGCTTCCAGAAGCCCTGGATTGCTGTGGAGAGCTACTCTGAACTCTAACGTTGCTTTCCCATAATTCTTCGCCTCTAGCATATCGTTCCCTCTTTTCAGTTTTTCGAATCCAATCATCTGCTTCTTCACTTCTTCAATCTGTTGCAACTTCATCTTGACAATGTTGGAATATCGCAGCGTCCTTCTGATAGGCGATCTACATCCAGGACTGCATAGCAAAACATTTCAGAGGGTGGATAATAATGTAACAATCTTTATTCAAAACCAAGAGATTGCAGCACAATGAAAACTTGCGGTTGTTATAGTTACCACTGCTTTAGCTTGACGGCAGCAGCACCGGGCTCATCTACTGCATCATCCATGGCCATCCAAGTATCGAGCCCGTTTACTTCGAATACGTGTCCGCAGTCTACCAGCTTCACAAACTTGTCAGATGGATCAGACTCTTCTAAAGTCATCTGCGTAATGACATCCAAATGCTTCGGGTGGCAAATCCTGCAAACTCTGGGGCAAGGCTCCCCGCATAGACCTATACACGAATGCCCACACCTTAGAGTTTCTTGGCAGGGTTCCTCACAACGAGGCCTGATGCAAGTTTCATGGCAGAGGAGATCACACGTATGATGCTCACATTTCCATTCACATTTCTCCATACAAGGCGTGCATAAGCTTCCGCAGATAAGAACGCAGCGACTATGCGGGCAACGTTTCTCGCAAGGATATTTGCAAGGAGGACAAATCTGGGAGCAACCGGCCATGCATTGGTGACCACATGGGAGATCCCTGGAGCATCGTTCCTTGCAGGGAATGTGTGAAGTGCCTTGATCGCATGACCCGCATGTTCCCTTGCAAATATGCTCACATCTGGGTCTCAAAACTTGACCACAGGGCTTATCACATCGAAATGTATCAGGGTCTTCAAAGCACGGCAGCCTTACCTGATGTCCGCATTTCAAAATTTTGAAAACGTTTACTCTACACTTTCCGCAAGGTCTTCCACATTTTAGTTTACATGGATGACCACAATCAAGTTGAACAGGACACGGTTCATTGCAGATGGCTTTCTCAACGGCAATGGAGCAACGAAGAGTTCTACGGTGGCCACATCCAGGAAGAATCTTCGACACGGGCACCTGGCAAGGATGACAATCAGTGGAAAAATGGCATATCTTGGTGCATTGATGACCGCATGTAGCCTCGAATTTATGTGGACAAGGCTTGGGGCAGACGATTGAGTCATGGTCCGATGGATGGCACCTCCTTGGGCAAGCATGGCCACATTTTAACTGATATTCGCAAGGTCTGCTGCACCCTCCGTCCTCCACTTGTCTGAAACCTTTAGCTACAGAGACTTTTGTTTCTGTTTGTGGATGATTTTGGCAGGCCAGTGTTAAAGTAGGCCCAATGGAATTGGAACAATCTAATTTCTGAATTATTGACTCCCACAGACTACTTTTAGAGCCTAGAAGCTCCGCATTGCCAAGGATGTACAGACCAGTCTTGGCTCTCGACAGTGCCACACAAACCCTGTTTGCTACCTTGAGAAATCCAATATTTCCTCTTGACCTTCCAATTCCCAACTTTTTATTGCTCCTCACCAGAGATAATATGATAATGTTGCATTCTTCTCCTTGATAGTTGTCCACAGAACAAACTCGAGGAGTAGCTGGAGAGGGATCATCTACCTTCTCGTTCTTCGTTTGGCTATTCCTGTAACGAAGACGATCGTTCAGGTATCTTTGAATTTCACTCATCTGGCCCTTGTACATTGTCAGAACTGTAATGTCACTGTAGTTATATCCTTGTTTGAGAAGATAAACACAAAGTTCCACAACAAACCACGCTTCACCTATGTTAACTTTGCTGTTGGAATCATTGGTCTGGGATTCCGTGGCTTTATGATCTAAGAAATACACATCATCTCTAAGTCCCTTGATGTTTTCATACTTGGTGACGCTAAAATGGTCCTGCAAGGAAGGATAGAGATCAGATATTAATCTTGATATTGAAGGCTTCATTCTTCTTTGGCATGTTAAGGTGACATGCTCGATCCCTCCGCTTATCAATCTCTCAAAGAGTGAGATCTCCAATTTGTATTTGGTGGCTAATTCATATTCCGCAACAGAAGGACGCAGCTGAATGTGATCGCCAAGGAGAATGAGATGTTGTGTGAAGGGGCCAATGCATGGCAAAACATGGGCCTCCAAAACCTCGGCAGCCTCTTCTATCATCACTATTTCTGCTCTCAATGCCTGGAGAACGTCATAATTTTTTGCCGCCCCAGTGGTTGTCATTCCCACAACTTTTGCTTCTCTTAAAATTTGGAGGTCGAGCTTACGATCAAGCTTAAGTAACCCATCACAGACCTCTTTGTATATCTCAGACAAATGATGCAGTTCCTCTTCAGCATTTTCTGTGGCTTTCTGCAACCAATAATTATGAAGCCTGATCCTTGATTTTTTGGGTAACAGCCATAAATCCTCGGCACCAAGAATTTCGTCTAGAGATACATCTGATGAAGAAGAGTTATCAGCTGGAGTTGCTAGTACAACTTCATCATCCGCAGCAGGAATACCGTTAGATTCACCATGATCATCATCAGCAGCAGCAGCAGTACCATTAGATTCACCATGATCATCAGACTTGTCTAGTGAAGAAAATGCATTGTATGTTGTTACAGGCATGTTAAACAATATTTTCTGCTTCCCTTTACGTTTCCAACCGTCTTTACGTTTCCAACCGTCTTTATCAGCAACTAGTTCATCTTCCAGGCCTTCCAGCCATACCTCTTCTATTGGCTGATTATTAATTGAATACTTGCCATAGAGGGATTCAATTTGTTGTTGTGAAGCTATACCCGATAGCCTCCTCCTGGAGATTCACCGTGCTCTGAAAAGAAGTACGCAGCTTTTGATCTGCTCTTCCAAGCGCATTTTTGTACCCATTAGTTCTCCATGTCTAGAACGAAGTGGCCCAGAAATAGTAGCACCACGTTTCAGCTCTTTCAAGTTTCGCTTCAACATAATTTCATGTGTAGATCTGCCACCCAGTCTAACAATATTCTTTTCTACTGAATAAATGGATTCCAAGAACTGATCCAACGCATGGTTGGTATAACAGATGACCAGAATAGGACCGCACTGGATATTAGAAAGAAGGATCCTGGCAATGGTTAAGCCGACGTAGGTTTTCCCAGTTCCAGGAGGGCCCTGAATAATCGCCAGCCTCTTTGTCAGGCCCTGCTTCACGGCTTCCATCTGACTTTCATCTAGGGAAGAATTCCACTTTGGCCATTCTTGCAAGATATTTACTGAGGGATTGCCCAAACAATTTTGTATCTTCGAAAATACACATCCTAAATTATATGCACCCTTCATTTGCCTCTGTTTCAGATATCCCGGTTCCATAACTTGGGGCTGTAATGATAAAAAGTGCTCCATGAAAGGAAGCTCTTTCATTTCTGGTCGTCGAAGGCATTTCAAAACATGGACATAAGCTTCAAAGTAGGCTGCAATTGACTCGATCATTTCATAAGATTTGTGTTTATCTAAACTCTCAAACTTACCTTCGTTGCTGGGAATAAGCTGCAAAACAACAATTCCTTTTTCAAGGCTTTTGATGTCTCTATCTTTAACAATTCCCCATACATAATTCCGAAATCCATCTGAGGAAATGCACATCAATGCGCCAGCCATCATTTGTTTCGATGAGCTCCAAACTGGATTCTTTTTTTCTGTTTTGAAACAGACGCAGTGCTCAAGACCTTGATCCCCACATTGGTTCCACATAAACTTTACTTCCTTGTATCTTCTGATATTATCTGGGACAAGATTCTTGCGAAAGTCTTGAATACCACGCCTTAGTGAGGCAAAGCAGTCTTCTCGGACCAAATGAAAGTGCGTGGACAAGTATTCGTCAAAATTGTTATAAGTCTGGCATATTCTGTTGATAGGCAAGTGTTCTGAAGAAAGCGATGATATTTCATCTTCACTTGGGATAATTGGCAAACTCCCCACATTTGATCCCTGAACATATCAACTTGCTACTAAGTTTTTATTTTCAAAACAATAAATCATACTGTTAATCAATAATTCAACTACGCTGGAAGTTAATTTATTTACGATCAGCATAGTAAAATGTATTCAATCAACATATCAACTTGCTATTAAGTTTTTATATTCAAAAAAATAAATCATACTTTTAATTAATAATTTTAATTAAAAATTAAAGTGAAATTAAAGAGGGTTAGGTGTGAAGCTTATTCCTAAAACTTTATGGTAGTAAAGGGTTTGTTATCTGTGTGAGTATATGACTGTTAAGGATGAAAATCATTCTCTTAGAGTGCTTTGCTTACACCCACATTAAATCAGAGTTTCATACTATTTGCTACAATACAAACTTTATAACCTCCTAACTTACCAAAACTATAGTGAACTTGGAAAGCTTATTAGCAAGTTTTTTGAAACAGATACAAGATTTTAAAGTAGACCAACTATTTGCCTTCTTAAAATCCAATAAATCAAAGTTGGTGTAAATGAACATTAATCATCATCATTGTGTTAACCATTGTTTAATGAAAAATAAACTAATTGTGTGATATTGGACTTATCATTCCTAATTTATAATAATAAACTTTATTTATAAATACTATAAATTTAAAACAATAAATAAAAAATTAATAAATTATTATTATTATTTAGTTTATAATAATTATTTAACTAGCACAATTTGTCAACCAAGTTTCCAAGAGGGGATGTTTTTAAATTTATAAAAATAAAATAAAATACTAAAAATAATAATTCATTTGATATATATACACAATTGTGCAATGTAAATGCTAAATAAATTGATTTATTTTTATAAGTCCCAAAATATTATATAAAGTGCCACTTATTCATGCATATGCTACTAGTTATTCATGCATCAAGTACCAATTATCCATACATAGCTACTAGATATTTTTTATATTCATTTTTTTATAATTATTTATTTGAAATTTAAAACAATTATCATAAAATCAATCTGAATATTACATTTGTTTCATCTACCTCAAATTGTAAAATATTAACACTTATCAATATAATTATTTTAAATAATTTAAATATTAAAAAACTATCCAAACTCCTTAAAACCCATTTTGATATATTTGAAATCTATTAGATGTCTAATTAAAATTATTTTAAATAATCTAAATATTAAAAAACTATCCAACCTTTTAAAAACCATTTTGATATATTTGAAATTTATTAGATGTCTAATTAAAAGAATTGGCTATTCATTGATTATTGCTTTCAAACATATTAACAAACCATAGATGAGCGTTCCCCAAATCATTTTGCCTTCAACTGATAGGATAAGGATTCAATTTAAAAAGAATTTATCAAAAATTAAGAAAGATCAAATTTCTTAAAATGAGATAACAATCCAATTTAAAAACGATTTACCAAAAGTTAAAGAAAATTCAAATTTCTTAAAATGCAAATCCTTCTTCAACGTTTGCGCTCTAACACACAATGAAACCAATTTACTGCAAATATTTTCAGAACGATAACTTATATCTCACCAAGTCCAGTGTTATCTACCTGGCATTGCCCTTCAGACTTTGAAAGCTGCTGCAGTCTTTTCATTTTATTTCGATATTCTACGAGCCTCGAGAACTGTTGGCACAGGTCATTCTTTTCAGCGATGTCTGGGATCCCGTCAATGGCTTCCCTGAGAGCCTCAGCTGGAAGGAACCTCCATCCATCCGAAGTTCGATTCTGCATTTCTTCGAAAAGATAAACGAAGGGCCATATATCCTTGGGCTTTGGCTCGATCATGTCCCCAATATAGGCTTGAATCTGGGTGAGAAATGTAGACCCGTTGAATACTCCGTATATTTTATTGGTGTCATACCTTTCTCCGAGAGATCTAAAACCCTCCTGGGTTACAAGTTCGACCAATTTAATGACACTTTCAGACGACAGAGAACGGCTATCCGCTATTTGCCTCAGTCTATGAAACCCTTCAGGGGCACTGAGATGAGCAATGAGATCTATTGTAGGTTTTTTAGCCTGAACTTCCAACCATACCTTGATTTCTGCTGGAGATTGAAATCCAAGCCTGGAGAAACAATGTTCATGTGAAGATCCAGGATTGTTCCCGAACTGCGATTCCCGACGGCGAGTGTTGTTACTTCTCCACGATCGGGAAATGCCTGAGGAATTCCTGCCTGAAGGTGCCGAGGGATTTCTGTAGTTCCCGCGGCCTCTCGGATGGCGATTGCGTGGATACCCTCTCTGAGACATGGAGATTCCCCTCGAATACACTCAATATGTTTTCACAGAGCAGAAATCCAGCATTTCTCTCCCTCAATTCAATTGACAATTTCTAAAAAGGTGCCATGAGGGTAAACAGTTTCTCCTTCTATTAATCTATGTTGATGCTTGGCAATGCCCAAGAAAGCGTGCCAGCTTGCAGCTGTGAGTGGACAAACTTACTGTAAACTCGATGAAATTTATTCGTCTCTTCACTCCTAAGAAATTCAATGAATAGGGATGGTACTGATTTGATTTGCTTGTGTGCATATTGATGATCTTTCCATTCTGTATGATCAAAGTGACTCGGAATTGCACATACTACTCACGAATTTCTAGGTACTTGAGGGTGAGTACGGGAACGAGGACAATCAACAGCTCACATTCCAGTGGATATACAATTTTTAATAAATTTTAAATTTTGATTTTACATAACGAAGTGACAATAAAGAATCCCATAAAGATTTATGGTACAGTTTTTACACGTTGGCCATTGATGTTGTTACACTAAGCTCATGTACACCTTTCATCGGGATGGCTTCCGTCAGTGAGTTTCGCAGAGGCACACATTTCCAGTGTCCAAGGTTTTCTGATGATATTCCATATGTTCGAATCCATTGGAGTGTGATGAAAGAACAAATTATTTTAACGTCCGCAATGTTAAAAAGTAGTTTGTCATTCATGGAAGACGTTAAAAATATTTTACATGCTATGCGGTATTTAATGTGACCGTCCTTGCACTGTGGGTCATTGGATTTCAAACAGTTTGAGATTCAATGGCTTACAGTCTGACACGATGGCTTATTGTGGTTCTTGCACTGTGGGTCATTGGATCTTAAACAGTTTGGCGGTGGCATTGTTGGTCCTCTCGATCTCAAACAGGTTGAAATACAATGGTTTAGATTGTGATGGCCATAGCATAGCATGTAAAGTATTGTTCACCCATTGAAAACTGCTTCTGAAACTGATTTTTGCATTTAAACATTTTTCCTGTTTAACTTGAGTCAATCCTAATATTTTCAGTGTCTTTTAGTAGATAAATTATTTTAAGAGCTAGCTGTGGATATATTTGTATGGTTGTCTCATTGTTTTGGAAGGCATCACACTCTAAAATGAAATGTTTTTCTGTCTTCTATTTTTTGGGGTACAAAAAATCCACTCTTTCTTCCCAAACTTGTTTTGGCGTTTTCCAACTCAGGTCTCACAATGGAGTGGATTGGAATTAGTTTTTAATTGAGCAATAAGCATTTTGGCTCACCAAGATATATTGGCCCCTATGTACCATTTTTTATGATGCTTCTAAATGAGGTTAAACTCTTCAATATAATTTTTTTTCCCTCTCTAGCTCTTTATCCCAAATTCCCTTGTGGAACTTATTTATTTTCTATTTGTGGGGTATATGTTCAAACAAATATCTCATTTGCTAAATCATTTAATATTTTGTTACATCTAGGCCTTCTTTCTTTTGCACAATATGTTATTGAAAACGATCTTAGGCCATGTACTCAATTTGCTTTTAGTGTAAGTAGGAGGTATTGTTGGCTTATAAGCCCAAAAAAAATTTACATACTCTTTCAATCCCATAGTTATATCTCTCTTTGCATCTATTTTGAAAAGCATAAAACTTTTTCCAACCTCCTAATATTCTTTTCTTTTTGCAACCTTCCCAACTCAAATTTTTATTAAATGAAATTCTAAGATATTTGTAATCTACAACTTCTTCAATCTAATAAGACTTATACAGCCTTCAAAGTAAAACTTATACATCCTCGGAATTTTATTTCTCATTTTGTTGTACAAAATTGTGCTCTATGTGTAAGAGGGTTGACTTTATGTTTCACTTTTGAATCTAAAATCATATATGTCTTTCATGTTTTGTTTTTTTAATTTAACATTTTGAATTTTAAAATTCACTCGTCCTTATTTAATATTTTGATAAAAATATAACTTTTTAATAATAAATTTTATTATAAACAATATTATTCAATATATTTTTATTAAAAACAATATTATTCAATATATTTTTATTAAATAATTTAATTTTTATTAAAAATTAATATAGTATTTTTATTAAAACATTTAATTTCCAATTAAAAAAACCATAATAAAACTTAAAATATGTAATCGTTTTCCAAATTTTACAAAATTAATGTCTCGTATAATTCAAATTGTGGTCTTGTATTCCAAAGGAGTATTATTCATGATACATTGTTATTGTCATTTAATAAAATAATTTTGTTTTTCATTCATAACATATTTAGTTTTCTTAACATGTAATTCATTTTGTGTTCTGTGGAATTAAAATATGCATAGGATTTCTAAATGCATATAACATTTTTTTTACATTTAAATTATATAATTTGTGTAAAAAATAAATTTTAAAAAAGTCAAATAAAACATATTTTAAATAAAATTATAAATATCAAATATATTTAGTATGTAATTTTATAATGTAGTTTAAAGTTATCATAGCATAATCCTTACTTTTTATGTCTAGGCCTAGGTCTCCATGAATGAAGATGGTTGACCATAGTTGATAATGGGTAGTATTGTTTAATTATGTTAAAAAATTTTGACTATTGATGACTTTGGATGTATATGGTTGACTCTAATAGACTATGGTTTGACCATGGTTGTCCATATTTGAATATGGTTAACTATGCTTAACCATGATCGATCATGATTTAACGATGATTGTCTATCCTTCAGCATAGTTGACAATATTTATGTAGGAATGATCACATTTAACCATTGTTGACTATGTTTAAAGATTGTTGACCTTGTGTGACTATGTTTGATCATTTTTACTGTGTTTGACTATGGTTGATTATTGTTAGACTTTGGTTGATTATGCTTGACCATTAGGTTATATTATGGTTGACTATTATTTTACTATTGTTGACCATGTTTGATTATGATTAACTTTGGTTAACTAGGGTTGACTTTAGTTTGTGATGGTTGACTATTGTTGATTTTGATCAACTATGGGTATCCATCTGGGTTGTAGTTAACTATGGTTGATCGTGTTGCCCATGTTTGGCTATGTTTAATTATAGATGACTATAATTGACTATGTTTTGTTATAGTTGTCTTTGATTAACTATGGTGAAATGTGTTTTACCATGGTTCATTATGGTTTACTTATGTTAGCCATGTATCACCATGGATAACTATGTTTTACTATCCATGTCTTTTATTGAACATGGTTAGTCATGGATGAATTTAGCTTGCCATGGTTGATCATGTTTGACTATGGTAGACTTTGGTCGAACATGGTTAGCCATGATTAACTATGGTTGAACATCGGATGACCATGGTCACATTGTTGCATTCATCAAGGGTTATGCCACATTGGTACATTCATCAAGGGTTATGTCACATTGTGACTTTAAGAGGGTTAAACATGCATGCCAATAAAGGTAGAGTTCAATATTATGTCACATAATGTGGTTAATGATAATAATAATAATAATTAATTTAAATACTAAAGTTTATTTTTATGTGAATGTAAGTGTATTGCATTCTTATGTTTGGAATTCTTTATTAATTATAGAATTATATCTAAATTTTTAATCACATAATTTATAATTATTTGTTATCATTGAGATATATCTTATATTAAATATTGTAATGTATTATTGCTACATTTGGTTGATTGTGATTGAACATGATTGACATTGGTTGGCCAAGGTTGACTATGGTTAATTATGTTTGACTTTGATCAACCCTATTCCATTTGGTTTATTGTTGCTGAAATTTGGTTGACTTTGATTAAGCATGGTTGAATATGGTTGACCATGTTGACTATGGTTATGTCTCATTGCGATATACATCTTATTTGAGTTATTTTGAATTGATATGATCCATAATGATTATGATAGATTGTGAAAATCCTTCATTGGGATGCCACATAGCACAATAATATATCCCTAAATGGTTATGTTACATTGTTGTGTTCATCAAGGTTTATGTAGCATTTCTATGTTCATTAAGGGTTATGTTGGGATATAAGGGTTGATTATGGTTAACAATAAATGATTGCATTCAACATTATGCCACATTGTGACATTAAGAAGTTGAGATAATAAACGGGCATGTGGCATTACAATGTTCCTCAAGGATTATGTTGGATTGGGACCTTTCTCAATGGGTATGTTACATTGTGATGTTCATCTTCCTTAACTTATGTCAAATAGCCATGTCTATAAATGGTTTTGTGTCATCACGTCATTTATCAAGGGTTATATTGCATTGTGACGCTACTAAATTGTCATGATGGATTGTGATGTTCCTTAATGGTTATGTTTCATTATGACTTCCATGTTTGTTAACTTACGTCAAATTTCTATGTTCCTCAATATTTCTGTCACATTACAATATTCATTATTGGTTATGTGAGCATTGTTCCGCGACATTAAGTGGGTTGACATTAAAAGATTGACTTGAGCATTAGGTAACACTGCGATGTTAAGAGGTAGTGTAATAGTAATAATAATTTCTTTAGTTAATTGAAAGTTTATTTTTGTGTGAACTTTGTAATTTATACATTTATTTTTGTGAAATTTCTTATTACTTAATATATTATATCTACATTTTTCATGAAGTGATTTATAAGTTTTTGTTATCTTTTAAGATGTATTTATTAATTTTTCATAAAGTAATTTCTAAGTTTTTGTTATCTTTTGAAATTTATTATTAAATACTACAATGTGGTGTTTATATATTTTGTTGACTATAGCTGAACATGGTAGAGCATGGTTGACTTTGGTTGAACATGGGAGACTTTGGTTGGCTACTATTGACAATGGTTGACTTTGGTTGAGTATGTTTAACCATGATTGTCATTAGTTGACTATGGTTAACTTTGTGTAACTATGCTTATGTGGCAATGCAATATACATTTCGATTGCGTTATGTTGAATTACCATAATGTTCAATAATGGTTATGTTGGATCACAACATTCTTTAAAGGATATGTTACATTGCTATGTTCATGCTTGTTGACCTATGTCAAATAGTTACAACCTTGATTGGTAATGTCACACTATGATGCTCATTAAGGGTTAAGTCACATTACAATATTCTTAAAGGGTTGTCTTGGATTGTGACATTTTTTTAATGGTTAGGTTGCATTGTGATGTTCATCTTTGTTGAGTCATTTTGAATTGTTATGTTCTTTAATGCTTGTCTCGCATTGTGATGTTCATAAAGGGTTATGCCGCATTGCAATATTCATAAAAGGTTGTGTCAAATTGCAATATGAACACGCTTCACTATGATTGACTATAATTAGTTAACTATGGTTCACTTGGATAAGAAAAATAGGCTTTACTTGATTTCTATGAACTACAATAACCTTTGGTAGACTCAAGGTTAAATCTAACTGAATTTGAGATTTCAATACTAATGCAAATAACAATACATAAATCAAATAAGATTCAACATCAAGACCAATGCATAAATCAAATGATTTATTCCTCTTAAAAAGCCAAACCTAGATTTGAGATTTCAAAACTAATGCAAATAACAATACATAAATCAAATAAGATTCAACATTAAGACCAATGCATAAATCAAATGATTTATTCCTCTTAAAGAGCCAAACCAAAGGAACTATTTTCTATGCATTCCCATCTTTTTCCATATTTTTTTTAAAGCTAATATCATTATTTTTTCAAAAATGAAATTTATTTGTTTAAATAAATATTAAATACTTAACCTAATATCAATATTTTTTCAAAAATGAATTTTATTGGTTCAAATAAATATTAAATATTTATCATTTAAATATGTTTAACATTTTAAAATTTCAAAAAAAAAATTTATTTACTTTCTTAATTATAAAATTGATTAAATAAATTATTAACTAAACTAATTTTTGTATTACATAGAAAAATTATTAAAAGATTTCATACTCAATAAAGGAAGTTAATTATTAAAACCAAACCAGACAGTGTTTTCTAATACAATGACATGGCGTTATAATTAGTGACAACATGCCAATGAGCAACCCTATCTCCACCGGTTTTGAACCTATGACCTCCAAGAAGATACCACATGTTCTTAACCATAAAGCCCACTCAAATGCATAATCATATGTTAACAAAATAACTAAAATTATTGCAATGGAAAAAATAACTAAAATTATCGTTGAAGGATCGCTTCAAAATTGTATCAATGGAATCAACCTCTATGATGGTTGGTTCCCTTTTTATTTTGAAAAGCTCTCGTTAGAAAACTGAAATGCTAATGGAAATTAAGAAAACAACGGGTTTACAATGTGGCGAAAATTGACAACGGTAACTTTCTTATAGTGCGACTGTCGGTCGCATAAAAATAATGTTCGCCATCGTGAAGAGGGAGTTGTCGCCAAGATCAGTGTTGTAAAATAACGTTCGCCATCGTGAAGGGGGAGTTGTTGCCAAGATCGATGTTTTTTTTTTGTAAATAAAAGCATTGTATTACTGCAGAAAACCTGCTTTACATGGTGAATCATAAAACTGGGCTACTACTGCCCAAGCCTTCCCCGACCTTGCCTCTACTACATCTATTCAGACCATAAACCTTCCCAACCCAAAAGAGGGAGATCCCCGACTGTGTAGGGTTCAATCCCAAAGTTGCATACATTGCCGTAGAAGTCCAACCTAATTATATCTATCTGAAACTGACAACCAAACATATTAACAGACGAGAATAAGCCTGAACACCAACAACCACATAAAAACTAAGGCAAGACCTACCTCCCAAGGCCAAAGCAGAGGTCGTGCCGCAGGCATCCCGAATGCTGCGTCGAAGGGCTTCCCCTCTGGGAGGGCAAGATGTTAACACCGTCCTGGGAACGAACTTCCACCCGACGGTTGAGGCCTCCATCCATGCGCTGCTCCAAATCAGGGCTGAACAAAGAAATACCTGCACGCACAACAATCTGGTCCACTTTGAGATGCATCAGCTTGGAATCCGCACTAAGGGCCTCAATCTTTTTGCTCATGGACCGACATTCTTCGTTGTGCTCCTTCCATGCTCTGGACGGCTCCAAGTCCCCTTCCTTTTTTGCCAACCCCTCCTCCACTTTTGCTTCCATATTCATTGTCGCATGAGTTACCAGGTTCATTAAAACCCAATACAGCATGACAAGGCGATCATGGGTTGAGGCCCTCACCGTCGTTGAGCCCGGATCAACGATCCATCCTTCAACCTCCTCCCGCACCATCTTAATGGGCATCGACAAGAATTGCTCCCACAAAGCCTTCTTAATCCCCTCTGTGGCTTGACGCCCCATTAACGAGATTCGGTCCTTAAAGAATTCCACCGCTGCCTGAGCATGCAGTTGAGCCCTGGTAGCCGCTCCCTTGCCACCACAGGTCTTGAGCTTCCCCTTGTCCCGACGCTTAGTTTCCATGCTGCTCGCACTCATTCTCCCAAAACCAGCCCTTGGCGAAGCCATTTTCCGCCTCCCTCTTCCCCTCTTTGCACACTTACTATTCAAGTTTCTCAGACTGCCAACCTTCTGAAAGCTGCTTAGCCTGATGCTCTCGGCCCTAAGTACGTAGATGAGGATCCCAGCACTCACCCTAAGATTAATAAACTGGAGGAGAATGGCCATGATAACGGTTCTGTACAGGTTTTCGATCTCCCATATCCTGCAATAACACTTCTCTGTACTTGGCACGATTTGCCTCATCATTCCCATCATCACTCCTGGATCACTATCCTGTGAAAAAACTGTCCCGTCACTCCTATCAAGCCTGTCGACATACTTCGGGTTAATTTTTGAAGGGTCGTCCTGGATTACCATAATCTTGAGTTGCATGTCTACTTGTGTTGCTCGGTCGGATCCCTGTCCCTGTCTCGATCCTCCGTCAGGGCTTCCGACACATGTCCTCCCCTGCTTGCATCCAGAGCTACGAGCTGTCGACATCTAGGTATCCATTGTTCCACCTCGAAGTCCTCCAGCCTACCCAACCTACGGACCCCATTTTCCTCAACTCCGGCATTTGCCAGCAGATCGGCCACCTTGTTCGCGTCCCGTCCCACATGGTGAAAGGACAATGTCGGATGGGATAGAATAAGGCCACAAAGAACTTCCAATCTGCTAGCAAGGCCCCAACTCGATGACACCTTTTCCGTTGATCTCCCATGGCTTAGTTGCTTGGCCATCTGCACTAGGATGAGAGAGTTGCCTTCCACCATTGCAGGCAGCCAGCCGTTCCTAATGACAATCTTAACACCCTGGAGCATGCCTTTCAATTCTGCCGAATTGTTAATGTCTTCTCCAATCGACCCAAAGAAGATATGCAATATTTCTCCCTCTGATTTTCTGCAAGTTCCCCCAAATCCTACTGCTCCTAGGTTGCCCCTATCCGCACCATCAAAATTTAGCTTGAATACCAGCCGATGGGGTGGGACCACGCATTTGGACTTGAGATTCTATAGGTCTTGATCCTATCGCGAAGGCCATCCAGAATTTCCTTGTTCAATCCCCACCCCTCTGCTATTCTCTTTTCGGGACTTGAAAACACTTTGTCATCCTCACTCCACTACATGCTGCGAATGGTCTCCAGAAGGTTCGAAGTCAGAGTTTTCCAGACGTCTTCTGAGGAGTGGAACTTGTTGCGGAAGATTCTTCCATTGCACTCCTTCCAGACTACACACATGACGCTGCCTGGAAAAGATTGCCATAAGGTGCGAAGAATATTATTTTTGAAAGTCTTTGGGTTCCATTCTTTTAGGGTTCTGCCCGGATCCCCTCTACTTCTGTTACTTTTCCAAAATAATTGAGCTCCTCTATCACAAAGGTCTAAGGTGAATGGGCAAGAGTCTAGCAGATGATTCATGCTCTCCTCCTGGCAAGAGCATAGGACACACCGAGACAGGCCTTGAATTCCCCTTCGACGTAAATTCTTCCCCGTTAGAATCATATGCCTGACCACTAACCAATAGAAGGTGGCCACTTTTGGCCATGGGTTGGTTTTCCAAAATTTCCCCCAAATCTCCTCTTCCTCATCTTGGATTCTAATTCTGATATTGCAGGCTTCCTTAATGCTAAAAGTTCCTTTTGGGGAGTAGCCCCAACAAAGGACATCATCCCCTTCTTTAAGCAGGATACAACGCTCCTGAAGCGTACCCATAAAGGCTCTAATATCAACCTACGGGACATCTGCAACTCCTCTAACTGGGGAAGCCCATTGGCATTGGTCATCCTGGGCTGCCTGTTATACACCTGAATGGCACCTCTCCGTCCGAGTGCCGACATCCCTCATGTTGGCACACAAAACGACATCTATGGATAGAGGTTTGCCCAAAACACTATAGATTGGCTTATGGCATAATACATACTTCCTCCATCCAGTTGATTACTTTGCCATTTTACTATGTTGACTTGTATTCGCGACTCTCCTTTTATTCAACTCGCGAGTCATTCGCGAGTGTCCCTTGTAGCAAGTCGCGAATGGATGTATTCGTGGGTTTCCCTTGTAGCAAGTCGCGAATCATTCGCGGGTTGTCCTTCTACACACCCGCGAATATGTCGCTGAACAGTTAAACATAAAAACAGGCGATAATCTGAGATTAGTTAAGCCATTTATCATTAATCCTCTTAACTGTCTCAACCTCCTCAACCTTCGAAACTGCCTTATTTCCTCCATATAAATACAGGCCTTGGGGAGGGTGTTGGGATATACTTTTGGAGAGCAAAGTTATGCTGGTGGATTGTATACAGAAGTCTTTGGAGCAGTGGAACTCAGAATCCTTTGGTTGCAGAGGAGTCCTTGTCTCAGGCGTTGGGTTGTAATCTGAACTCTTTCCATTGTTGATAATAAAGAGAATCCTTCTTCCATACGTGTTTCATGTATCTTGGTTTGATAAATGTTTATGTTTCTGCATCTTATATGTGATTTATCTAACCTGCTTATATATATATGAATCATCTTGTATCTGGAAGATTGTTTCTTGACAGGTGAAAGAGGAGCAACCTTGAAGACTTTGAAGGTGAAGCAAAGCGGAAGAGGACTAGCAAGGATCGACTTTCGTTAATCGAGTAAGTCTTTCTAATCCTCCTATTTCCTTTACTGCACTTTAGAGTCAATTGTCTGCAAGTTGATTGAGTATGTTGGTAACCCCAGACCTATGGTTATTAGGTGTGTAATCCTGTACAACAGAACTGGCGACTCCGCTGGGGAGCCCGGACTGCTGTAGGTTTTTTTTGTCCCCCTGACCAGTCTTTGCTTGGAAGTCTGTCTGTGATCTTTTATCCTGTTTCATACTTGCCTCAGTATTTGAAAGTCTTTGGGTTTTTCTTTGTTTTTGAGAAAAAAATTATACACATTCGCGAGTTGTTCTTCTGAACAGTCGCGAATACAAGTTTGCATTCGTGGGTTGCTGGTCTAGACAGTCACGGATCATTCGCGGGTTGCACTTATAGACAGTCGCGAATATGCCTGGAAGTAGGGATTTTTAAGTTAAAGTTTGCTTGTTCTTTTCTTTGTTTAATCCCTGTTTTCTGAGTGGATTTTCCTTATGAATGTTGGGTAGCTTGTTTGAATACCTTAGGTGATCACACCTTGTGCTTTTTGAAAGCCCTTGAGTCTCTTTTGCTTGGATTATTTACTGTCTGCATACTGAAGTATTTTGGCCTGTTTGGGTTGTGGGTTAAGGTGTCTTAGTCCAGATCAGTGATCAAGGTCTTGGGCTCTATTTTTTCCAGTCTGTCTTCTGACAGTGGCTGGTTGTCACTTGCCTTTGTAAGTCTGCAATGATTTTTGTCATTGTTTGCACCCAAGCTAGGGTTCCTAGCCTCCCTTTGTTGGTGGTATTTTGGTTCTGTCAGCCTGTTTGCTTTAGTTTGATGCTTTTATACTGTTTATTTGATTCAAGTTTGCTCAAGTACAGTGCATTGTAGATGCATAGTAGAATTTTGAGTATTTTTAAAAGTGAAAAGAAAACATAGTTAAAGCTTTTGCATTGTGATTTTGCATAAGTAGTGTTTATTTCAATTTAAAGATATTATCTCAAAAACTACAAAAAATATAGGCTTAGTTTCTCTTATCGCTGCTTTCAATTCATCAATATATATTTGCAAGAAAAGAAAAAGAAGTTTGTTTTTATAATGGTAATTTTGCTTTGAATACACCTTTATTTTCATTTATTTCTTGTTTGAGTCAAAACATCATAAAGTATACCACTCCATTTCCTCTTGAGTAAGAAACAACCCTCTAAAATGAATGCATAAATTAAAATTTACTGGTAAGTTTTTGTTTTTAGGGGCCTTTCACCTACTAGCTTAGGCTAGACTTGTGGGCTAGGAAGTGTAAACTTCCCACAAGTTATAAAACTCAGACGTAGTGGACCTTTCTTTAGGTAAATCCTTGAATTTATCACTATATCTGGGAAGCTCCTCTCAAACGGGAGTTAAGCACGAGGCCGCGTGGAGGCTTGGACAGAGGAGATAGCCCTCTGAATCCTTGTCAAAGCGTAACTCAGGACTTTTACGCATTTGGGGATTCTATCCTAGACAGAGTTTCGGGCTCAGCTACCCTGCCCATGCGTACGAGTTCGGCTTGCGACTGTCCCCCCAGACTATTGATATTGCCAAGGTAGCCTTTAGTCTCTTGTCTTTTTAGGGTTCATACCTAGGTAAACCGGAAGGTTATTTCTGGTTCACCTTGAACGGGCTTGGAAGGTAACCCTTGTTGAAAGTGTAGGAGGGCGGTGGGTGATTCCTCCGCTTGTGCCTAAAAACCACTTCAAGGATGCCAAGTAATCGTTCATCAGCTTTAATCGGGAAAGTATATCTTTTACCCTGGTTTGATTGCTTGAGACTTTAGGAATTTTTAGTGTATGCTCTGTGGTTTTGCCTGTGTTTAGTTGGCCTTAGGGTGTGATTTGTTAAATTTCTAATTCTGGAGGGCCAACCTGTTAGAAGGTCAAGAAGGTTGAGAAACCTTCCTCCTATCACCACATTGGAGCCTCCACCTTTACCTCAAAGGCGGAGATTAGACACAGAGGGTTCATTTGAACCTGTAGGAATAAGTGAAGTTCTTGGTGAACCAGAACTCATTGCTAACCGTTTTAATCTTGACACAGTTGAGATAGAAGAATTGCAGATTGACGAGTTTGCAAGAAATTTTAACTCCCCCTTGACTGATTTAAACGATCCTGTGATCGTCCAAGTTAGACCTTTTGATTCACCAGTGTTAGGTGTCCCTATGGGTAGAGTCATGTCTTCTGCGGAAGAAAGTCCTTTTGTGTTCACCTCAACCCTTTCGGTTGAAGGGGTACTACCTCCCCCGGTAAGTGCCCCTAGATCTAGTTTGCCTTCTACACCTTTGACTCCAGCGAGCCGGGTGGTTCAACCACCGGTTCACTCAAACCTAGGAGGTACTTCTGGTGTCACGGTTACTGGGATCCCCAATATACCTACCATTCCTTCTTCCTTTCCTTATACTACCCAGAGTGGTCCGGTAGGATCCTCGACATATGTCCAAGGATTTCCTTGGAATGGGGGGCACATTCCCCCATCCAGTCCATACGTAGGTCCATCTCCTTCATATGTAGGAGTGCAGTTTGGGAGCAACACCTCTTATGGGCAAAGCTTCCAAACCCCTATTTTGGTCCCATATACGAGCTCTCCCTTTTCGTTGTTTAGCGGAGGGATACCTGCTCCTGTCTTTCAGACCCCTGCTTCTATGGGGACGGCCCGAACTTCTTACACTGAACCTCCCACACAAAATCCTGTGGCTTACGGATGGAATCCGTTTCAGAGCAACCTTCCCACTTCACAACCGGTGGCTGGGGGCAACCCCACTTTTACCCATGGCCATTCGGGGGCAAGTCCCTCTAATCCCCAAGCTGGCACATTTACTGCCCCGGTTAGGCCCAAACTTCCATTCCTGGCAACTTTAAACTTGCCAGACTTGTCAAAATTGATGAATGACCCGGTGAGGCATGACCCTTTGTGGCCACCTGTTCCCACCAAATTGCCATCGGACATCCCTAAGTTCAAAGGTAAAGCTGGTGAAGATCCTGGGGCACATGCCACCACCTTCCATTTATGGTGTTCTTCAAATTCGTTGAATGAGGATTCAATTAGGTTGAGGCTATTCCAGAGGACCTTGATAGGTACGGCGGCAAAATGGTATATTGAATTGCCTTCTGCTGCCTTTAGTAGTTTCTGGGATTTGGCTAGTGCTTTCCTTAGCCACTTTCAGCTTCCGGTTCGATACGATTTCAGAACGGACTTGTTGTCTACTTTTAGACAAAACAAGGCTACCCACATCTCGGATCATATCCAAGAGTGGAGGAGGCGAAAGAGCCTTATCAAAGCCACCATTCCTCCTGAGTTTCTGTTAGAGTGGTTCCTTAAATCATTGTTGCCATACATATCTAAGGATGTTTCCACATCAGGAGTGATGAATGAAGAAGAAGCCATACTCAGGGCCTAGCAGTTGGATTTGATTTATTCACAATCTGGGATCTTGTATGAGATCATCCCTGAGGCACCGAGGCCTTTGCACGAGGCGGAGAAGCCTAAGCCTGGACCCCATGCCGATGGTGTGGCTGGGTCCGTTAACTCTCCCACTGTAGAGTCTTTGGCTAAACAACTTCACCAATTGTCTGTCAAACAGTCTACGGCGAAGGCAGCAAAGGCTGCCCCCTCTCCCCAGAATGCAAATGTTTTTGCACAAACCTCTCAGAAGGGCAATCAGCAGCCCGACGGGAAGAAAAAGAAAGGTAAGAAGGGAGAGGGAAACCAAAACAAGCCAAAGCCCGCGAACAATGTTGATGGGGGCAAAAGAGAAAAGAAGAAGGTCAAGTTCCCTTGTAAGTTGTGCCAAGAGGACCACCTTACTCACCTTTGTCCCCTTATGGATCAAGCCCAGAAGCTGCTTAAAGCTCAACAACCGGCTGTCCTGAAGGATCCTTTTCCCCAAGGACAGAACTCTGCTTCAGCTTCTAATGTAGCAGGGGGCACTCAAACTGCCCCTGACCCTAATTATATCAACATGGTTCGATCTTCGACTTTGTTGCAGACCAGGAAAAAAAACTATGAGAAAGAGACTCCTGAGAAGGGTAAATCTGTAGGTGAAACTTCCAACCCTCGCACAATAGAGAAACCTGCTGAAATAATGCCAAAGATACCGAAAGGTGTCTTTAAGAAGACCTTGCATAACCCTAATGCTAGGGTTGCTTCAAACTACTATGTGGTTGAAGACTAAGCTCAAACCCCTTGTGCAATGTCAGCTTTGGAGGTGTTACAGAGTTGTCCCGCTTAGCGGGATGCCCTCTTAGCAGCTCTAGGTAACATGAAATCTTCGAGTCTCACGACGAAATTTCATTTTTCCGATGTTAAAATTCGCCTGCCTTACCATGTAGCCCTATCAATAGATGTTGTCCATGGTGGTAAGACCATTGGAACAACAGTTGTTGATGAAGGGGCCTCTACATGTGTTATGTCCTTGGCCTGTTGGAAAGCTCTTGGATCCCCAGAGCTGGTCCCATCAAACACTTTACTTACTGCTTTTGATGGAAGATCCTTCCGTCCTCATGGTATCCTCCCGGATTTTGAGATTAAGTTGGCAGGAAAAGCAGTGTCTGTTGAAGTAGAAGTGATTGATGCTCCTTTGGACTACAATTTGCTTCTGGGAAGGAATTGGACTTATGCGATGTATGCTGTTGCGTCAACCGTTTTTCGTGTAGTGGTTTTTCCACATGAGGGCAAGTTGGTTACTATTGATCAACTTGATTTTACCCGAAAAGGTCGTTTAGAGTCAAATGAGTCCACTGTGCCATTGGTTGATCAGGTAAAACCTGCTGCACAGAGCTTGGGTGCTGGAATGTACACATCAGTGATGGGCACATTTGATCTTCCAGCCCTGGTTAATTACATTGGTTCTACTAGTGTGGGGAAGTCCATCGCTACAGTTGTCGATAGGACTGATCCTTGGGTCCTCCCAACTCCCCATGAACCAGAAGTGCCCTTATCGGCAGTGGAGGTAGCTTATCAAGCCATCACTCAAGCCACTGTTGATCCCATTCCAGATCCTCTAACAGTCTCAAACGATCTGGAAGAAGTTTATTTGCCCGCATGGGCAGAAAACTCTTTGCATTCCATAGATTGCTTAGATACCCTTTTACCATTCGATGAAGCTATTCTGGAAGCCATGAGTGGACGTGATAAGATTTGTGAGGATCTTCATCATCGATCCTATTTTCTTCCAGATCTAAGCAGAATAGAAAACCAAGAGTTTCACGTGAGACTGTCAGAAGATGTTGATATACCTATTAATCCCTTGCCTAGGGAAGGAGTGTTTGCTGAGGAAAATATGGCAAACATTTCCGCCATTATACCTATCAACATCTCTGTGAACCCAGATGTCGTGGAAAACATCTATATAGGTGTAAACTGCTCTCCGGAGGAGATTGCTATCTACACTGCCCTTTTTAAAGAATTCTGCGATATCTTTGCCTGGTAATATGAGGAGATGCCAGGCATTGATCCATCTATTGTTCAACATGAAATCCGAACCTATCCTAATGCCAAACCGGTTCGACAGAAATTAAGACCCGTGAACCCGCGTAAAGCGGCGGTTGTGAAGGCAGAAGTTGAAAAGCTGTTGAAAGCTGGTTTTATATATCCCATAGCTTTGACTGAATGGGTGTCCAACCCTATTCCCGTTGATAAAAAGCAAGGGACTATTCGCGTTTGTACAGATTTTAGAGACCTCAATAAAGCCTGTCCTAAGGACAACTACCCCACACCATTTATTGACCAGATCATAGATGCATGTGCGGGAAGTGAGGTGTTTTCGTTTATGGATGGTTTCTCCGGCTACAATCAAATCCAAATCAAACCGGAAGACCAACATAAAACTGCTTTCATTTGCCCTTGGGGTACATTTGCGTATAAGAAAATGCCCTTTGGATTGAAAAATGCTGGGGCTACCTTTCAACGGGCTATGAATATTGCTTTTCATGACATAAAAGCCATTGTCGAACCATACCTTGATGATCTGCCCGCACATTCTCGCAAGAGGATCCAACATCAAGATCATTTGAGGTTGATCTTTGAAAGATGCAGATATTATAAAATTCACTTGAATCCCCACAAGTGTGTTTTCTGTGTCGATTCAGGAAGGTTACTCGGATTCATTGTCTCTAGTAGAGGCATCCAGGTGGATCCGTTGAAAGTTGAGGCCATTGTAAATATGCCTCCTCCTCGTTCTCTCAGGCAACTTCAAAGCCTGCAAGGAAAGTCTAACTTTCTTCGACGTTTTATCGTTAATTATGCCAAGATCACTAAAGGTTTCATGCGCTTGCTCAAACAAGACACTCCATTTGTATGGGATGAAACTGCACAACTTGCGTTCGAGGCATTGAAAAAAGCTTTGTTGTCAGCACCTTTGTTACGTCCACCAGATTATTATAGGGATTTCATATTATATCTGGCTGCGTCGGAGTCGACCATTGGGGTAGTACTAGTCCAGGAGGACGATAAGCTCGTTGAGCATGTCGTTTATTATCTTAGCCGTGCTTTGGCCGGACCTGAGCTTAGATACTCCCACGTCAAGAAATTAGCCTTAACAGCTGTCTATACTATGCAGAGGTTACGCCACCACATTTTACTGAGGACCACCACAGTAGTGGCGGATGTAAATCCGTTCCAATATGTTTTATCCTGACGGATTGTTGGGGGAAAATTTAACAAATGGATAGTCATTCTCCAGGAGTTTGACTTGGATTTCCAGTCCGCTAAGTCTAAGAAGTCCTTAGTTTTTGCTGAACTTATAGCAGAATTTCCCACTGAAGAAAATGTAGCGGTTGAGGATGACTCATTCCCAGATGAGCACATCTTCTTGATAGCCACCTCTGATCCTTGGTACGGGGATATTCTTATATATCTCCAAACTTTGAAGTATCCTGCCACTTCCTCTAGGGAGGAACGACGTAAGTTACGCCTTTATGCCAAGAACTACCTCATTATAGGAGATACATTATATCGACGAGGGGTAGATTCCGTCTTGCGTCGCTGCCGTACTCATGAGGAAGCGGAGATTGTCCTAAATGATTCCCATAGTGGAGCATGTGGGGGTCATTTATCTGGGTTAGCAACGACCCAGAAGATATTGCGTGTCGGTTATTTCTGGCCCATGATCTTCAAAGATTGTGTGGAAGCAGTGAAGTGCTGTCATCCGTGTTAGCTTTACACCAGAAAAATGCGGTCACATCCTGCTCCGTTATTTCCTGTTGTCTCGGTAGGCCCCTTCATGAAATGGGGGATCGATTACGTGACATGCAACCCAGTCTTTGCTGGGGGGCATAAATACATCATTGTCGCTGTTGACTATTTTACGAAATGGGCAGAGACAATGCCTACTTTCAAAGACAACGGGGAAACAACAGATTTCTTTGTTTTCAATCAAATTATTGCAAGGTTTGGTATTCCCAAAGTGATTGTCACTGACCATGGCAGTCACTTTCAAAATAACATGATGACGGAACTGACTACTATGCTCAGATTTAGACAAGAACATTCTTCTCCATACTATCCGCAAGCAAATGGTCAGGTTGAGGCTGTCAACAAGACTTTGAAAACTATCCTTAAACGGACAATTGATGCAGCTCGTTCTAATTGGCACATCATGTTATATCCTGCTCTTTGGGCTTACAGAACTAATGTCAAGACTGCCACGGGTTATTCCCCTTTCCAACTCGTTCACGGGGTGGAAGCAGTTACTTCGATTGAATGCGAAATCTCGTCCTTGAAGATAACCATTCATGTGTTACTTGATACGACTGAGCTTGAAGAACGTCTTGTACATTTAGAACACCTTGATGAACAACGTAGAGATGCGTTGACTGCTAATCAGGCTCATAAAAATAGGGTTAAATCTCAATATGATAAAACGGTCAAACCTAGGGTTTTCTCTGAAGGGGAACTTGTCTTGCTTTGGGACCAAGATAAAGAACCTCTGGGGGCGGGAAAATTCAAGGCTATGTGGTTAGGACCCTATGTCGTGTCGAAAGTCTTAAGTAAGGGTGCATATGAATTAGTGGATTATGATGGGAATAAGCTGCCTGAGCCTAGAAATGGGCTCTACTTGAAAAAGTACTATGCTTAGGCTTAGCACTTTTTCTTGTATTTTAGTGTATGTATTTTTATGTACATTAGGTTGTCAGTTTTGTTTTTTATATTATCTGCTGGTTGTTGCAGATGTCTTCCGACATGTATATAGGTTTCGCTGATGGCGCCAGCCGTCACACTTGTAACCTGGCTTTGGCAGCATGGGTTATCTATTCTCCCTCAGGACAGCTTGTTGCCGCGGGAGGCGCTTGTCTAGGTCCTGCTTCTAATAATGTTGCTGAGTATAGGGCTGTAATTGAGCTCCTATGGGATGCTTTGTCACGTGGCATCACCATGCTTAAGGTCCGTTTGGGTTCTCAATTGGTCGTTTCCCAGCTCAATCGAGCTTATCAGGTACAAAATCCTATCTTATTATGTCAGTTCATGCAAATTCATTTATTGGAAAGACATTTTGAGGTTATTACTTTCAATCATATTCCATGAAACCAAAATTAATTGACTGATGCATATGCTAATTACATTTTGGATTGGCATCTCACACACATTTTATAAAAATATACAACAAACATATAAAGAACACTTGTAAATAAGCCGACAACCAACATCAATATATATATATATATGTAAAATATCTGTTTGTAGATAGGTCGAGTCTGATCCGTAGATCCCATCATATACAAAATATACAAAATGTGGATCATAGTCCATCAAAATGCCCTAGGTCTAAGCTGGGCCGCCCTGGCCACTAGGACCACCTTGGTCCCCATGATCTCTATGTACCCTGGCTTCCTCAGCCTCCTCGGCTTCGGCAGCCTCCACTGCATCTCTGTATACAAGCACTGCTCTAGCTACTCATCTGAAAAGACGTAGCCAAATCGGTGGAACCCCAACTACGTACTCCTGCATGGTTGCAGGGATATGCTCTATCCGTATAGTCGGTACTCGTTGGGTTAGCCTGGCCAGCTTCCCCTTGAGTACTCTGATCAATCCCTGATCCTCTCCCACGACAGGACGCACGAACATACGAGGGTGCCCTTCAGAGCGGACTGGTCCAATATCTGCATTTTGACACATAAATAGGATTAAGACTTGTACATATGTATATATCGATCATTTGAAAAATTCATAAAAATTTGATAATGAGTTAAAAATTAAAAATTACTTACCCATCTCTCCCCATGCTCCTCCTGGAGGGAGGACAAGTTCGGGGTCACCTCGGAAGTCCAACCCGGCGTATGGAAACTGCTCTAGCGCCGGCAGCTATCGTTCCCACCAAGTATAAAAGTCAGCATCATATACGCTGTGTACTATGTCGCCTCCTCCGTGACAGAGGAAGATGTCTCCCCACCGGCTCAGCCTTGGCTGACGTGGAGATCTAACCTATAGTGGTATAGCAGGGATCATGGTTGGTACTCTCAAAGAAGAAGAACGCTACTAGTATGCTTGCATAGCCAAAATTCTTGCGTCTTCCCCTCTTACAGTCGGACAGTTGCCTCTTCATAATGGGGGAAACTCCCGAGCACCAATCATAGAGAGCACCTCTAAAGCAATCAACTGCCACCCTCATTTGATTTTTGGTGGCCATATGTAACCCTGATGATCCTGCAAGTCTCACAATGGTACTAGCCAATACCTGGAGAGTGAAATCCTGGATGTCTGCAATTAGAACGCTGCTTCCCTTTTTCTGAGTACCCGATATATAGAATATGTCTACATAGTTTTGGACACTTAAGGGGTCACCGCCCCTGCCAGTGCCCTCCAAATTCACCAGTGCTCCCCATCGTGACAACCCGGTAATGAAATAGATGTCTTCCACGGTAAGCTCTAAGGTCTCACCTTGAAGATTGAACATCCCCATCTCATGATCCCAGTAATTGACCATGAACTCAAGTATGCGGACATTGGCCCGCATGGGCAATGTACAAAAGAATTTCAACAGCCCACTAGTTCTCAATGCTTGCAATGTGGGCACGCTTTGGAGCGCCGCATGATCCATCGTTTCATGCTCCCTTTCCCTCCACTCCAGAACCATTTTTACCTGGCAAATATAAGCAATTTAATTCAGTATTTCACAATCAAAATTTAAAAATCTTGCATATTTTTAAAGCTTTGGCCCATTGCACAGCATTCACGACTGTCTATTTAGGCAGGTCGCGGATCATTCGTGGCTGTCTAGTTAGACAACCCGCGAATGAAACGCGTATTCGCGACTTTCATGCTTAGCAACCCGCTTATGCGCGCTGTCATTTTTTTGGGTGCTATTAAATACTGAATTCACCATTAAAACTAATATTTGTTTGGATCAATTTGACGAGCTTAGGGTGTAGAATTACCTGGCGCTGACGGATTCTGATTCCGACGGTCCAATTCTCCACGGTGATCGATCAAAGGTAGAGGGTAATATTGCTCTTTATGGTTCAAAAAGTTCAAATGGTAAGAATTGTTTTAATTTTCAAGCTATTTATAGAAATAATATTTCATAAAGTGGGTGTCTTTCCTATAGTTTGAAATGTCAATCAACTAATACCATACTTTTGTGCCTTGGAACAGGTTTATCACCTTTTGCAAAGTGTTGTTGCTCCAATTGGTTGGTTTTGCAATTTCCAACACATGTTGGCATCTTTTCACTCCACATTAACCTTAGTATTCAACATTTTGCCACGGACTATGGTATTCTAAGCCGTTAGTCCCTTGTCTCTACCATTGTTCTTCCATGGCTAGGGCCCTTATTTCATGAGTATCATCCTTATATGCCTTTGTCATCCTTTGATGCTCATACCGTCACTGTTTCAGGTTCAGGGGTTTCCTCTTAGCTATTTTTCACGCCAAATAGAGCTTCTTTTGAATCTCTTTTTACAAGCTATCCCTTTATAGGACTCCCCACCCTTATGGAGTTTCTTTAGGCCCAGGTCTGACTCCTCCAAAACAGACTTGACTGCCGTGTTATCTCGTCCGTTCAAGCTCGTTAAGAATATGTGAACGGGCATCTGCATTGGTGGTAGGTTATCTCTTTCTCGGACCATGCGGAATAATACAAGAAAGGATCACTCTCTTTTCTTTTGAATTGAGAAGAGTATTCTCAGGCATAGGTTTATCACTTTCTCGGACCTGAGGGACTAAATTTATGGAAAAGGAACACCCGGTTTGAGCTTAGTTTTCTCTTTTTCGTGCTCTGGACCCAAACATGAAAAAGATTCCGAGTGTACTTTGTGTCTTTGTCATGCTCGTTAAACACTAAAGAACAAAGCAACGAGTTTATTGTTGTAAGCCCCATTTCTCGTAACCAAATGGATCTTTCCGAGTGATCTTGCTTTCCTTCAAACTCATAAAACTCAAGCTATTTTATGCTATTCTGGAAGGAGCGTTGGGTAGGTGGTAATTTAACCTTTTTCGGACCTCCCTGACTAAGTACGAAAAAGGTGCACCTTTTCTTCTTTGGAAGTTAAGAGAGTTCTTCTATGGTTTGTTTTTTACTTTTTCGGCCTCAGGAGACTAAATTGGATGAAAAAGGACCCCCCTGGAGTCTTCTTTGGCGTTTTCAGACTCTCTAAATGTGAAAACATCGGCTGAGCATGTACTAGTTCGGGCTCATTAAATCCACGAATCAGTGACACTATCAAGCATTATTTTCCCATCTCTTCAAGCTTGTTAAAAAATGAAGAGGGAACCGAGTTTACTTTCCTGGACTCGTTAAAATTTAACAGGGAAGGTAAGGAAGAAGTTTTCTCTTGTTTTCAGTAATGGCAGCATGTCATCCTTGAACATAGCACTCTTTGCTTTCCGATATCCATGTTTCAGTGTGTACTTGTGTTCAGCTATCACTTTGAGTTTCTTACTCCTCCTCTTGTCCATTATACCTGGGGAATCTGATCGTGTCTCCTACATGACAGATAAGTCTAGTTGTTCTATCTATCCGTTATACGCTGCCTTGGGTCATCTCTGTGTTGTGCTCACTGTTCAAGGACTCTTCCCAATGTCTACTCTATAGCCTGATTCCATCACTGTTATATATGTTATCTATTTGTGTCTCCCTTCCTTTGCCCAGTTCCTAGTCACTCTTGTGATCCGTTGGAGGATCTGTTGCCTTCCTTATCACAGCATGGTTCCGTTTCAGTACTTCCTGATGACGAAGACCTAAATTTTTGACGATCGTACCTCTGGATTCACTTTCCTTATTGGTGAATTCCTTTGCTTCAGTTGTCAATTATCACCTATTGGTTGACAAACTGTTGAATCCTCTCCATGTTCGACTTCAACTTACCCTTATTCACATGGCTTGGATTGTACTGGTTCTTTGGGATCCTTTATGAAGACCTCAGTCCCTCACATATGGACTAAGTTGCGTAAGATTATGTTCTATCCATCTACATAGCTTCCAGATCTTTGATGATTCATCATTATTGTATATTGTGGCTTCGATCCACCTTTGTAATATACGTGGTTTTCTACCCGTATCATATGATGTACTCAAATATTGTAAAGGAGCTAATGTTCTAGTAAATTGAACATAGCATCCTCAGATGTAACTTTGTATATGCCATTATATGTATTTGTTTCAAGTACTCTCTCTGCTCCATTGGATTTCTGAGTTCTCCAAAGCTAAATATTATAATTTATTTCGGCCATCGTTTTCCTCTGACCTCACACATTAGGGGGCATCTGTTATACACCTGAATGGCACCTCTCCGTCCGAGTGCCGACATCCCTCATGTTGGCACACAAAAGGACATCTATGGATAGAGGTTTGCCCAAAACACTATAGATTGGTTTATGGCATAATACATACTTCCTCCATCCAGTTGATTACTTTGCCATTTTACTATGTTGACTTGTATTCGCGACTCTCCTTTTATGCAACTCGCGAGTCATTCACGAGTGTCCCTTATAGCAAGTCACAAATGGATGTATTCACGGGTTGCCCTTGTAGCAAGTCGCGAATCATTCGCGGGTTGTCCTTCTACACACCCGCGAATATGTCCCTGAACAGTTAAACATAAAAATAGGCGATAATCTGAGATTAGTTAAGCCATTTATCATTAATCCTCTTAACTGTCTCAACCTCCTCAACCTTCGAAACTGCCTTATTTCCTCCATATAAATACAGGCCTTGGGGAGGGTGTTGGGATATACTTTTGGAGAGCAAAGTTATGCTGGTGGATTGTATACAGGAGTCTTTGGATTGTATACAGGAGTCTTTGGAGCAGTGGAACTCATAATCCTTTGGTTGCAGAGGAGTCCTTGTCTCAGGCGTTGGGTTGTAATCTGAACTCTTTCCATTATTGATAATAAAGAGAATCCTTCTTCCATATGTGTTTCATGTATCTTGGTTTGATAAATGTTTACGTTTCTGCATCTTATATGTGATTTATCTAACCTGCTTATATATATATATGAATCATCTTGTATATGGAAGATTGTTTCTTGACAGGTGAAAGAGGAGCAACCTTGAAGACTTTGAAGGTGAAGCAGAGCGGAAGAGGACTAGCAAGGATCGACCTTCGTTAATCGAGTAAGTCTTTCTAATCTTCCTATTTCCTTTACTGCACTTTAGAGTCAATTGTCTGCAAGTTGATTGAGTATGTTGGTAACCCCAGACCTATGGTTATTAGGTGTGTAATCCTGTACAACACCGCCATCTCCCAGTATTGATTGACGTTTATTCTGCCTTCCTCCAGGCCCTTGGCCCTAATGTGCCGCCATCGAGGATCGTTCCCTAGCTTGGGAAGCTGGTTCCACGAATCATCCCAAAAGTGGGCTAAGTAACCTGCTTTAATCTCCCAGAAGCTATGCTCCTGAATTATTTGTCGCCTCGCCAACGCTTTTTTCCAAATGTGAGAACCCTGCGGGGTCACATTATATTTTATCAGCTGGGACTTAGGTCTATCTCTTGCATATTTTATGTGCCAGATTTTCTCCCATGGTTCCTGCGAATATTTGCACCACCGCCACCATATCTTAGCTCCATGAATTCCTCCCATGATTTCAGGGTCTCGAAGGCTGAGGCCTCCTCTCTCCTTGGGTCTGCACACTTGCTCCCAGCTGACCAACGAGAATTTGGCCTTGGATTCCCTCCCTTCCCACAAGAAATTCCTCTAAATGCTCCGAATCTCTCAGAGGATAGACTTAGGAGCCATGAGGACAGAAAAAAGATACACAGGCATGGCCTGGAGGACTGACTTAACAAGGACCAATCTGCTTGGCAAATTCAGGGGTTTAATCCTATCTAGAAGATCTTGCCAAGACACCTTTCGAATGGTTCTCTGCCTTAGAGGAACCCCCAGGTATTTGGAGGGCATGGTCCCCTTGGGGAAACCCATAATCCTACAATTATTTCTCTGAGTGACAGTGGGAGTGTTAAAGAAAAATACCTGAGAATTTTCTACATTGACAACCAGACCTAACGCCTTAGCAAAGAGCAACAGACTTGATTTGAAGGCGCAATCCTCTTGTAATGAAGGGTGCCCCATTAGCATCGTATCGTCCACAAACTGCTGATGAGTCTGTTTTTCCATATCTTCATGAAGCATCAAACCCTTGATCCTGCCAGCTTCTGCCTGTGCTTGGATAAGCTTGCTTAACCCTTCAATAGCCAGAATGAAGAGGAACGGGAAGAGCGGATCCCCCTGTCTAATTCCCCTTGGGGGGGAATTGTCGAAGATCCACTCAAAAAGAATGGAATAGAAAGGAGAGGAGACCAAGGCCATCGCCCATTCTACCCATTCTGGACTGAAGTCGTGAGCCTTCAAAATTGCCTCCAGATAGTGCCAGCTAAGCTTGTCGTAGGCCTTGGCTATGTCCATTTTTATGAGCATTCCAGGGATATTAGTGCATTTTAGAGAGTGGGTGACCTCATGGACTGCAATGATGTCGTCTAGGATCTATCTACCTTCCACAAAACTTGACTGCTCTAGACTTATCAACCCTGGGAGGAGAGGCTTTAGGCAATTTGCAATCACTTTTGTAATTATCTTGTAGATCACATTGCAGAGAGTTATCGGCCTGAATTTATCTAGCGAATCCGCCCCTTCTCCTTTGGGGATTAGAGCAAGGAAGGTCGCATTAAAGGCCTTGATCACCCCTCGCTTGCTCCTATATTCCTCTACGATGGTCCAGACTTCCTCTTTGATCATATCTCAAAAAAAGTGAAAGAAGTTAGTAGTGAATCCATCCGGGCCCGGGGCCTTCCCCTGGGCCATCTGGCTCAAAGCTTCCTCCACCTCCTACAAGGAAATGGGTTTGTTCAAATTCTCATTATCCTCCCTAGAAACAAACCTGGGAATTAGAGCAATGATCTGAGCTATATCCTGCTCCCTTGAGTAATTATCCTCGGTCATTATTCCTTTGAAGTAACTCAATAGTTCCTCCTCGACCTCCTCCCTAGTTTCCACCTGGGTCCTATCAGCCCGCTTGATTATGTGAATCTTCACGCCCAATCTATTATGAACCACCAACTTGTGGAAGAATTTGGTATTCTTCTCCCCTTCCTGCAGCCATTTGATCCGAGATTTCTGCTTCCAGAAAATCTCCTCCTGTCTCTCCCTGGCTTCCAGCTGGGTGAGGAGTTCTTTTTCTTTCATCCCCACGTCCCATCCCAGGTCCATACCCTTTTTCTGGAGAAGATCAATGTCATGGATGAGCCTTTTCTTGTCATAAAAAATATTACCAAAGTTCTCCTTGTTCCACGTGCGGATCTTAGCTTTGAGAGCCTTGAGCTTCTACTGAATGTTGTACATTCTAGTACCTCCCATGATATCCAGCTCCTGCCACCATTGGTGAACCAGTCCTTCAAATTCCTTGTGCTCCAACCAAAACTGCTCAAAGCGGAAAGGCTTGGGCAGGAAGGCATTCATAGAATCCCAGTTGAGGCAAATTGGCCAGTGATCTGAGCCGACAGCTGGGAGAACATTTGTCCAGATCTCTCATGAACCCCTCGTTATATCTTCTGATACCAGGAATCTTTCTAGCATAGAGGCAACAAGGCGGTCCCCTCCCCTCCTGTTGTTCCATGTGAACCATCCATCTTCGGTCTCTAGATCTACTAGGGAGCTTTGGGCTAGAATCTCCCTGAATTCCTCCTGGTATTTGTCCAGTACTCTTCTCCCTCCTTTGTTTTCCCTGAGGGAAGTTATTAAGTTAAAATCTCCTCCTACTATCCATCTCCCTTCCTTCGCTAGAAAATCCAACCACCTTAGGTGACGGATAAAAGCCTGTTTCTGGGGAAAGGCACTAGGTCCATATATATTGGCAATCGTCCCAGTCGTACCAGCACCTAAAATATTGAAATCCGCCATCAAGGAGAAGCGACTAGCTCTCCAGTTCGAGAGGTCAACAAACTTAGGCTGACATAGGATGGCAATTCCCCCCCCCGCCCACCATGCCCTCGGCGTCCGTTGCCATTACACTACTTCCCTTCCATATTCTTTGCCTGATCCTCTTTAAGGATTCAAAGTTGCACTTGGTTTCTTGCAGAAAAAGCAGATCTGGTTTTTCATGTTTCATTTTCCTAGCTAGGGTCTTAATCTTCCTTGGGTGATTACACCCCCTAATATTCCACGATATTATCTTCATTGGGTAACTTTACTTACTTCAGAGAAGGCCTCCCATATCGTCAGGTACTGGCCTGATTCGATCAACCTTACTCCTATTTTTGCAATTCTCTGCTTGTTCGACTTCCTTCCTCTTTTATGTTCTTCCTCCAGGGATTTCCTCTTACTTCCTTTCTGGGGTTCCATGCTTATCCCCAGCTCCTGATGCACTTTGGAGTTGATGATATCCTTCTGAAGAAGTTTGATCTACTCCTTGGGGACATAACCCTTGCCTGTCTTATCACATTCCTTCTCTATCGCGTCTAGATCTAGATCTCCCAGCTCCATTTCTTCTGCCTCGTCTTCCTCCATAATATCCTGCATACTACTATCTTTGGTTTCCTCCCTCACTTCCTCTGTCTGGATTACCTGAGTGTTATTTTGTTCCTCTTTTTCCCCCATACCCACACCCTCTTGCTCCAGCAGTTGGAAGGGATTATTGCTCTCCATATATTTTTCCGATAGATCCTTCCGATTTCGCTGGCCCCCACTGTTTTTGCCTCTTCTTCGGCTCTTTACTTGGGTGGAACCCTCACTGGTTTGTTTCTGTCCCTCATGTTCTGGAGCTGCCACTTCCTGAGACCCTTTTGGGCAATTCCTCCCAAAATGACCATACTCATGGCAGATCCGGCAGCGAAAAGGAAATTGCTCGTAGTCTATCTACTGAATCCACTCCTCATCTTCCCAGTTCAGGATAACAGCCTCCGAGAGATCCTTCGATAGATCCATGTAAACACATATGCGTGCAAACGTTGTGTACCTCTGGATCCGAGTTTGCTCGGCTACCTTCACAAATTCGCCTATTGAGTTGCCAATGTCTCGTAGGATTTCCATGTCCCGGTACTCACCTGGGAGCCCTACCAGTCTGATCCATACCGGAGCAACCGCTAGATCCTCTGAATCCGGGTTAAAGCATTCCCGCCAAGGGCAGAGGTAAAGACCAGCTGAAAAAAAGAAATAAGGGCCCCCCTCCATGACTCTATCTCAATCCTCCTAATTAAAGAAGATTATGGTGAAGAAACCTTTTGCTCCTAGCTGAAGATCATAGTGGCCTTTCGGCTTCCACGTGCTCTGGATCTAGCGCACCAGATATTTCTCCTTTGGCCACACACCCACAAATTTTCCAATTAGGGCTTTTTATTTCTATGTCTCAATCTTTCCTCGGATCGAGTCTGATCGAATCAGGATTGCTGGGATCATTTGAGCCCTTGGAAGGCATCTCCCCTGACCCGACTTCCTCCCCTTGCCATACCCATCCTTCTCTTCATCCAGATTATTATTGCCTCCGCTGGTCCCTTCAGAGGCATGACCTCAGGCTGAAATGACCGCCATGGAACTCGGGGGGTTTGCAACCCCCGTTCTTTGCCAAAACCTGCTCAGAGCATCTCCCCAGATCTATTCCAAAAATTATCCTTCTCACAATCTACTCGTTCCATTGATCAACCGTCACCAAGATCGATGTTGGTATGAGTTGAAGTAGGTAAATTTAATAACAAATTTGATTGATTCAATTTTTTTTTAGTTATTATTGTGATAGGTGTATATATCTTAGAATTTAGGGATGCATTATTATGTTTTTTCATCATTAATGATCCAAGTGTATTGTCCAAATTGATTTTACGGACTCCAAAATTCACAATTCACAATTAAGAAAAACAAAAAAAACTTAGTTAACATACACTACATGATACTTAGAAAAAATTCAACTTAAACTTCAACTATTCCATTAACTATTAGTTTAACTCCAATGATTCTATAAATATTAGATTAACTTGAACTATAATCACCCTTATATTGGATAACTATTATCTTAACTCAATGATTTTACAATTATTAGCTTAACATCAACTCTAATCATTGTTATATTAGTAATTATTAGGTTAACTCCTAATTAAAACATGGTAATAATAACAAACTATTAATGAACGTATTAAAACGTGGTAATAACAAACTATTAGAACCCATGCACTCTCCAATAAGCTTTCTTTTTGGCAACTTAGCATCGTGAGAACAATCACTTAGATAATGTGCTCCGAAGGTGATAGTGTCAATGCAATCTATAAATATGAATAAGAAGGGCTAAAGGTTTTCAAACGTGTTTGTTTCACCTTGCATATGATCTGAGCTTCTTATTGAAAGTGCTTTCCTCTCTTTGAAAAGGTGGATTTGTTTTGTGTCTGAAAAATTAGAGTGGCTGGTCAACCATTATTAAACATAGATTAACTCTTATGGTCTCAATGTATCTATTTTTAGTTTTGTGTTAACTATGATTAAAATGTATTAGAACATTAAATTATTATAAAATAAAAATCAAGATAATTTTTATTTAAATTTAATATATAAATATAGTTTTAAAGTAAGATTTAAAACCATTTCCTATTAGTTAAAAGTTCACTTTTTATTTTTAAAGTGAATAGTAAAATAAATAAATTTATTTTCTTTTAATTTATAATTTATAAAAAGTGAGAATAAACTTACATTTATTATTGATTACCCGTAAATGCAATTCATTGTAGGGATGAGAGAATACTTAGCACTAGCAATAGACAAAGATTAGTGGGACTGGACAAGGTAGCAAAAAAAAGACTTTTATTGCAACTTAGTTTTCTAAAGAAAAAGTTCTGAGTCAACCATGTATATGTACCATCGCGCCACCAACATGTTGATCATGAATGCCTAGATTTTAGAGGTAAAAGTTCTCGATTTTAGAGGGTAAAAGTTCCCAATAAATTCCTAAAACATCAAAACTTCAAGAACGAATTTCCTAAAAACAAGAAAGAAGCTACATAAGTATAAATTGGACTCCATATTAATCGCCTGAGACTGTGTTACTGTTCTTCTCTACAAACCTCTTTTGTGAGGGTTGCATTCCGAGATGGTCATGCCTACAAGATGGCAGCAATACATTTTCTACATAAAGATCCTTCATGAATTAGAGTCCTCTTGTTAACTAACCATTGGAATGGAGAAATTTATTACATTTTTTAATATAGATACCAAGCGAGGTGCAGGTGCACTGGATGTGGTAAGTTATTGTGATTGTTTTGTGATTTAAGTTGGTACACTTGAAACTTGTATTTTATTGTTTCGATCAAAAGTTTTAGAAAATAAATAATTTTGCTAATTGGTTCAATTTGGTTGATGACTTTTATTGACCAAATAATTGTAATTGTTTAAATTATTTTAAAGATGGAACATTTTATTTTTTTTTAATGTATTCAAGTTATTTTTAATATTTATATTTATGTTTATAAACTATAATAAACTCGAATCCTTATGCCAAGCAAATCCACTGAAACAATAATATAATATGAAAAGCAGTAAATGGATTTTGTGGCAGAGGCCTCGGCTAAAGGGAGAGGAATAAAAAAACTTGCCGCAACAACACGAAAAATCCAAATCACAAAAGCATGATCCGGTCAACATGGTTCGTAGATTGAAATCTTCGTGGTCATAAGTGTATTGTGTGTGGGTAGGATCATGTGAGGAATTGCCTTGGGAAATACTCTATATGAATTTCACCTGTGTTTACAAGTTCTTTTATGAAATAATATGTGGTATTAGTGTGCTTTTTTTTTTGGGGGGGGGGGTGAAATACATGGTTTTTTTAGATAGGATAATCGTTGAATTGTTGTCACAATAAATTATTGTTGGTTCTTTTTGTCTTTGTTGAAGGCCATCCAAAATTCTGCATAACTAGACTGCTTGACATGCTATTGTTGTCGTCGTTACATACTCCACTTCCACTAATGAAATTGTCATGATGGGTTGCTTCTTGGATGCCCATGAAATCGCCCCTAAACCAAGATGAAAGATATGACCTAAAGTGCTCTTCTTGTCATCCAAACTTCCTTCAAAATCGTTGTCTATATAACTTGCCAAAATATCATACAGAGTGCTTGAGTATAAAATTTCATAGCTTGGTGTTCATGCAATATATATTAATATCATTTCCCCAACTTGCCAATGTGAGTCTTTGGGAGACTCCATGAACCTGGAAATCAAACTGATTGTATACATAATATCTGGTCTCGTCGTTGTGAGATACATGAGACTTCTTCCAAGTATTTTATACAGTGTAGGATCTTCATTGGAACGTTTATCTTCTTTGCTCTACTTTGTACTTGCCACCACCGATGTAGGTGTTGGTTTGCAATTAACCATTATGAATTTCTTGAGCACATCTTTATCATATTTTCTTTGAGATATTAAGATACATTTTTTTCAATTGTTCTTCTTCTATGCCAAGAAGAACTTTAGCAAGGCTAGCTCTATAATATCAAACTCTTTCTTAATAGCCTCTTTGAATCCATCTACTGATAGATTGCCTATAAAATTATATCGTCAACATATAAACAAATTAAATCAAAATTCTATCCATGTTTATTTACCTTCCTATGTAGTGTAAGTTTGTTGTTGCTTCTGTTAAATCAATTATTGATTAGATAAGAATCAATTCTATGGTACCAATCCCTTGGAGATTGCTTTGAGTGCATACAGAGCTTTCTTCAACTTGTAAACCTTCTCTTCATGTTCTTTTATTTCATATCCTTGAGGCTGTTGCAAGTAAATTTCTTCTTCAGAATCCCATTTAAGAATGTTGACTTGAAATCCATATGACACATTTCCATTTGTTTGGAGTTGCAATTGCTAAGATTGCTCTTACCATGTCCAATCTAGCTATCGGTGCAAAAGTATCTCCAAAATCAATTCCTGGTTGTTGCAAGAAACCTTTTACTACTAACCTTGCCTTGTACTTGTCAATATCACCATTTTCATTGAGTTTTGTCTTATAAACCCACTTCACAACAATAGATTTCTTATCTTTAGGCAAGTCAACAAGATCCCATGTATCATTTCTTTCAATGTAATCTATCTCTTCATCCATCACTTTTACCCAATGTTCTTCTTTCATTGCCTTTTCAAAGAACATAGGTTGACTAGCAAAAAGGGCAAAATTGGAATTTGCACCTAATTCATCATAAATTTCTTGTAAACCTCTAGTCTTTATATTATTGTGATCAGATTCATCACCTCATTGAGGACTAGGAGTATGTTTGTCTCCTAACCTTGACGCCTCACCTCGAATTGAATTTCTAGGTGTCCTTGTTGGAAGACTTGCTAGCAGTGACTATGCTTACTAGATCATGTTGTCCATACTATTCAATATGGTCCTCCTCTTCTTCATCTTTTGGTTGAGGTACTATATCTCCAACAACCTTATCTATGGCCTCATCCCATGACTCTTGTTCTTTGAGCAATACATCTTCGTTGATGATGACATTTTTCATCACGGGATTATATAACTTGTAAGCTTTAGAGTGTTTACCATATCCAAAAAAGATGCATTTCTCACTCTGATAATCCAACTTTCTTCTTAGTTGTTTAGATATTTGAGCATAAGCTATGCAACCAAATATTTTAAAATGTGCAAGGCTACAAGTCATACCTATCCATGCTTCCTATGGAACTTTGTTCTTCACACTTTTGGTGGAAGATCCATTCAACACATGAACAATGCAAGACACTACCTATCCCCAAAAAGCATAAGACAAGTTTCTTTCCTTTAGCATGCTGCTAGCCATAAGCATAATGGTTCTGTTTTTTTATTCTGCTACACCATTTTTATGAGGTGTATACCTTGTCGTGAACTTCCTTTTGATTCCATTTTGTTTGCAATAATCAAGAAATCCCTTTGAGTCATACTCACCCCCTCTATCTGATCTCAATACTTTGATTTGATGGCCACTCTGGTTTTCAACCAAAGATTTAAATTCCTTGAACTTTCCTAAAGTTCTCGACTTATGATGAAGGAAGTACACCCATGTTTTCCTACTGAAATCATCAATGAATATACGAAAGTAAAAACTACCACCAAGTGACTAAGTCTACATTGGACCGCACAAACTAGTATCAACTCGATCTAGGGGTGCATGTACCCTCCAAGACACGCCTTAAGGGAAGTTATTTAATATGTTTCTTTGCAAGAATGCAACATTCACATGTGCTTGATAGCTCCTTAATAAGGGGGGGGGGGTCCTTTAACCATGTCTTTCCTACAACATTTTCAAACCAACAAAGTGAAGATGTCCAAATCTGAAATGCCATAACCAAAAATCATCCATTCATGTTGCTTTTTTGGGAAAAATATCTTAACGATTGCTACAACTCATAACTAGTGGGTACATTATGTTCCCAGTCACTTGTAATTTGAGATTAACTGCTTATTTGGAAGTTTGTCACATTTGACACATTCTACTTCCTCGAAGACAAGATTGTATCTCTTCTCAGTGAGATTCTCAATACTGATCAAATTATGCTTCAAAACTGGAGCATAATACACATCTGAGATGGTTTTCTATTGGCCCTATTTGGTTAATACGTTGACCACTCCTTTTCAAAGAACTTTAACTATATCATCGATGCCGAATTTAACTTGTGTCTTTACTAACTCATCTAGATCTACAACTAGACTTCTATTACCTATCATATGGTTGTTGCATCCATTGCCTAAAAGCCAAAGATAATTTGGGATTTCATGTGCAACATGACAAGTAAGAATTAACGGATCTTCATTGTTCTCAAAGGTGTTTGTAACATTGGTATTCTGTTTTGCATGATTAGCCTTATTCTTTTTGCATTCAATAGCAAAATGACCAAACTTATTGTAGTAAAAGCACTTAATATTTGATTTCTCAAACCTCCTTTTGCCATCGCTTTCGGTTTTTTATTCTTGATCTTCCTTGCCATTGCTTCAACTACCTTTGTCTCTCCCTCTTGATCTACCTCTACCTCTGACTCTTCCTTTGCCTTTTGATAAAGAGGATTGGCTTTGAAGGCGTTCTCTGAGGATGAATCCTCGTTCTTGTCGATTATGGATTCATAGGATAGAAGCGATCACCTTAGCTCATCTACGGATAATTGACTTAGATCTCTTGCTTCTTTGCTAGCTGCAACTTTTAGACTGAAGTTAGTAGGTAGTGATCTTATAACCCTTTCAATTACACTTTGATCATATATATTTTCACCATACATATTCAATTTATGAACTATTCCCATGACTTGAGTCATAAATTGATCTACTATATCTGATTATTTCATTTTTAAGTCTTCAAAATCTTTTCTTAGATTCTGAAGTTTAGTTGTTTGTACCTTGCCAACACCCTAGTAATTGGTCGCCAAGATGTAACATACTGCTTTTGAATGGACTATAGTTGATACCTTTGGAAATATGTTGTTATCCAACGCACTCATGATAAGATGTGATGATTTCACATTCTTCTTTTTGTGAATCTGAAAGAATTCTTTTTTCGTGTTTGATAGGGCTAGCGCAACTGCAACATTGACTGGTTCAAAATAACCATGCAAAACATAATGTCAAACATCTTATGATCGCAAAAAGATTGTCATCCTAGTTGCCCACATATCATAATCATTTTTTCCTGTAAGAGGAGAATTTTGTGGCTGGTTAGAATTGCTAGAGGCAATGTAGACGCAGCAATCTTTCACTCGCTCTTTCTTCTACACACACTTACAAAAAAGAGTTTAAAAAAATAAAAATAAAAAAGAAGTATTTTATAAAAACTTTAAAAAACAACAGTTGCATGCAGCTTAGTCCCTGCCTTTTAATTTAAAAAAAAAAAAATTTAAATTTTGAACTTAAACTATAAAAAAAAATTCAATAAACCATAATTGCAAACATTGATAAAGCAAGTTATCTTCTTCTATAAATAATAATACATAATCCAAAACTCAATCTATTTTTTAAAAGGAAAAGAGATTCAAAATTTAATTTAAAAATATATATTAAGATAAAAAGAAAAAGTGGAATATTAGAGAATTTTTAACACTTAAAAAAAACATAAATTAGAAAATATGTATATTTTGCTTTTGAAAATTAATTGAAAGATTACTTAAGAGAATATTAAGAATACTAATCGTATTATTTCAATATAAGCATATGGATTTAAATTGTATAAGTTTTTGGAATAGGTAAGAAATTATATATGTGTGTGGGTGTGATGTGACTACAACAATTTACCACAATATTTTATGTAATTTCTAATGTTTTCATAATGTATATAATTTTTTTCTTTCTTTTTAAAGAATGTAGTCAATGACAAAAATATTATTTTCAAGTACATATGAAAATAAATTGAATAAATAAAACAAATTAATATCATTTTTCTCAGACTTTAGAAATTCATTTAGTTTCTTAACCAAACTAATAAAGTGAAGTGAAACATATAATCACCTCAAGAGTCAAGAGAGAGTAATAAAAACTTTCCAACTTGAAGCTCTATAAAGACGAACTATTAAAGTTCACACCTTATTGCATAGGGTTTTAAAAAGAACTCAAACGAATTATAAAATATATATTGCATGTGGATTTAAGAAAGGAACTCAGGTCGATTCAAAACAAAATGTGGTGGCACCTTGATCATTGAGTACCCACGACTTGTTGTGTAACTGCGTCAGAATGGAGGCAGAGATATCAAACACAAAATTATGCAAAACGAGTCATGGCTCTGCAAATTTTATTCATAAACTTGGAAGATCTACTTGATGCATTACAATAGACTCCAAGGAATACATTTAAACACTTATGACATGCAAAACCCTTAGACTACGCATGCTAATTAACCGAACTCTTACTGGCTAACTAAATTGCTAATAATAGAACTAAACTTTTAATTAAAACTAGCGAGAGTTAATTATAGTTTCTAATAAGCACTAGCAACAACCATATTAATAAGATTAATATGTTTGGAATATGTCAAGAGGCATATATTTGACTCATTGATAATGTTTTTTCCCTAAAGAATGTGTCTATTACTTGTATCTAAGAGTTAACCTAATATAACAACCACTTAAATTGTGATTGTTAAGCTTATAGTTGAAGTTAAGCTCATAGCTATATCATCATTGGAGTTAGCTTAATAGTTGTATCTAATAGTTAATTTAAAAGTTACTATAAAGATATTGCCGTTAATATAACGACTCCCAGTTATCTCACTCATAGCTTCCACATTGAGTTTGACTAAGCCTTATGCACATTAACTCAACTCCCAAGTGCCACATGGAGTTACCATGCCACTAAGTGCAGCTATCACATGAGTTCAAAGGAATTTATTAGGAGTTTAGAGGAGTTTATTAGGAGCTCGATTGTGGTAGGAAGTGCACATTACTTCAACTCCCAACTATAAAATGCAGTTTGACTAAACCTTATGCAAATTAGCTTGGCTTCTAGGTGCTAGATTGAGTTCCATTCTCACACAAACCATACATTACCATGTCATTAAGTTCGGTTATTACATGAGCTATTTTTTTTTTTCCAACTACCATAAAGTGAAGTTATCACATGACTTATTTTTTATTTTTATTTTTTATAATTGTTAATTATGAATTTTGGATGAGGCCCATAAAATCAATGGAGACAATATGCTTGTATCATTCTTGACCATAAATGAAAAAACATAGATGAGAGTCCACCCCAAAATTCTAAGATATATACATCTTTCGGCTTAAATATTCATATACAATGATTATGGATTCACCTTGCCTATATATTGAAATTATGTCACTAATACATAAACAAAAAGTAAATAAATAATTAGTTGAATAAAATGACAAAATAAAAGTAAATAAATAATTAGTTGAATAAAATGACAAAATTTAGAAGTTTGTTTAGGTATGTTTTGTTCCACTAAAAAAGGATTTTGGTTTTAAAAAATTATCAAAATCTTACAGATAAAGTTTTATAAACAAAATTCTGATCAATCAACTTTTACATTCTATTTTAAAATAGAGAGTAAAATCAATCATATGTTCACATCAGCTAATGCTACTACTGAGGAATTATGAGCCTCATGAGCGGTTGAAGAGCAAGCAACATTGGTTTTGAATGCCTATCACCTGTTTAGGTTTAGTTCATGAGCATTCATTCCTATTCCTATTAACACTTATCTCTTGTTTGTGACATAAATACACATTGATCCAATGCTTGAGATGATTAATCATTCAATATTATTGTTTCCAATATTGTCACTTCCATCCACAGAGATCTAGAAGCCTCCCTCTGCTAGATGGACATTGCAATCAATGCAATTAATCGAATGCAGATAATGAATTGTTTTGGTTTTGTTTTAGGGTTATATACAGAATAATCGGTTGGTTTAAGTGAATCACTCAGAGATTTCTGCAAAAGAAATTTAGACCTTTCCTGAAATAAGGGATTCACCAGATGGCACATGGAAAATAGTCTGTGAGTGTTGGTGATGCTTCTACCAGTTGGTCTCTGTATTTATTCCCTCATCTAGATGCTTAAGACCGAGCAGTGTGATCAATACATAGAGATTTGGAGAAAAGAGCCAATTAGAACCAAGACATGCATAAACAAAACTCGAGTGTTTCAACTTTCTAGAGTTATATATCTCTCTAAGAACTTCTCAAGATCCATATTCTGCTATCAAACGATGTCATTTACCATAATTACAATTTCTATTATATAACTTAGTTTAAAAGTCTATTATTTATCATTAATAGAGAGACAACCATATTAACCTTAATAAGGTTAATATGTTTCGAATAAGTTTAAAACATCGATAAATTATTAATACATTTTTTAATATAAGATCTAATTTTGATTGAAATAAAAACTTCTGAGAATGCTTATCTTTTTTTATTTATATTTATATATTGCATTGATCTTATCACCTTTATAGAACATTATCTAACTAACTGATACTACACTACCAAATGGAAAGCTTATTGTGTGGTGCATGGTTTCATTACAATGAAGGTGGACTTCTTAGGCTAAAAGATGGAGTCATTAAAGTACAACTACATGTTCATCTAATATAATTGTTTGTTATTACCACATTTTAATTACCATGTTCATCTATATTTAATTTAATAGTTTTATCACTATTAAAGTTAACCTAATAGTTATCTAATAGTTAATCTAATTTAGTTGAATCAAATATAATAGCTATTAGAGTTGAAGTTAATCTAATAGTTGTAGAATTATTGGAGTTAAGATAATAGTTGCATCTAATACCAATATAACCATGATTAAACTTAAAGTTAAGCTAATAGTTATAAATTTATTGGAGTTAAGCTAATAAGTGTATCTAATATTTAATTTAAAAGTTAATATATCAACAATTGTAGTTGAAGTAAAGGTTATGATTAAATTTGAAGTTAATCTAATAGTTGTATGATCAATGGAGTTAAGCTCATAGTTGTATCTAATAATGGAATAGTTGAAGATGACGTTTAATTTTTCCAACTATCACAAAGTGTATAATTGTTAACTAAGTTATTTTTTGTTTTTTTTTTTTTAAATTGTTAATTATGAATTTTGGATGATGCCCATAGAACCAATTTGGACACTTCACTTAATTATGTTTTGACAAAAAGATTTTGGTTGCATACAGACTTACAGAGAATGTGTTGACTTTTAGTGTGAAGACATTACAACCTAATTTCATTGAGAAGTTTGGCAAGCCCAAATCAAAGAACAAGGATAAAGTTCAGTAGTATGTTAGAAACGTAATCCTTGTTGTTATGGTAATCCATGTGAAGAGTCATGGGAAGTGCAAGAGACACCTTGATGGGAAGTGCAACTCACACCTTGTAAGATGAAACATAGGGTCATCTTATTGTATATATTGTACATTTGATTAATAAGAAAATGTGCATTCGCACCTATCTTTTTGTCTTGTCTAGTATTTTATTGTCCGCCTATTGGTAGCTAATAGTGGTATCAAAGCATGCCTAATTTTCTTAGGCTTGTGAGAAACTATGGTGTTTTTCAATAGATTTTGAGTAATTGCAATATGCACAACTTGCAAATAATGTGGGTGGATAGATTCCACGAGCAATGTGTTGGGCACCTCTACATCTTTACGTGAATGTGCTACAACTGCCAACCTCTACATTAAGGTACCACTGCTACTATCACATGAAAATAAAGGCTATTTATTTTCATCTTCAGGTATTTAAATGGTGGTCATCTAAGTGCCCTGATTTGCATGATATTGCTATTATGTCCGCAATTGTTTGCATCTATTCAATGTTATTGTTATGGTGCTACAATTCATTTGTGTGATATTGGCTACATCATATCTATCGACATATTGAAGTTTCTCTCCAATTTCTATTAAGTGTCATGAAAACTCTCTTTGTATTCCAGACTTGATTTAGCCAAGTCCATTGTTGCACATGTATATCCAACGTTACAAATTCCATGAGATACATAGCACTCTGAACTCTCTTTGTAATCCAGACTTGATTTAGCCAAATCCATTGTTGCACATGGATATCCAACATTACAAATTCCATGAGATACATAGCACTCTGAAAGATTTGGAAGTTCGTTGTGGCAGCCAGCGTGAACTCAAATACCCATATGTTAATCTCTATCGCTATTGCCACCAGAAATTCGCTTTGGAATTATAATAGTTAGGCAATGTGCACTTAACATTTTCGTTGAAGAATCCTGGAAAGATTTCCCACCGTTTGACACTTCTGTGCTGCTTTGGTTTTCGACCTTGAGTCTTATTGTTAAAGGGAAGAGTTGCAAGAAGCCTTATGACTGGTCTTAGAATTGTAGTATCGACCTTTAGTCTTATTGTTAAAGGGCAGAGTTGCAAGAAGCCTTATGACTGGTCTTAGAATTGTAGTATCAAGTGTTTACTTTTGGCACTTAAACCACTATGATATATCTTAGCATAGCCAGTGTTTCTATGATTGGTTGTCTTTACCTTCAGGCACATTTATAAGACAAAGTAGTCAAGAAGATGAATATGTGTTGAAGAATGCAGTTCAAGTTTGGACACATTGCAAAGAAAAGTTTTATTGCTTCTCACCTTGAACTTGAAGGGGTAATATCGTGAACCGATAGTCAAGCTTCACGTTTAAAGCCTTAGATTGAGCCTTTTCAATCTAATAGCAAGCAGTCACGACCTTCTTCAAGCGAATTGGAATAAGCAACCCTAATCCACAACCAAATTCGGATGCCAAATTCATAAATGTGGCCAAAAGACAGAAAGAGAGCCATGCTGCAGAGCATTCATTTTCATTAGATCATAGTATTCCGTGTCTAGTTTTGACACCCAAGCCTATCTATGATATATATTGCCATAACTATGTGTTTCCGTGATACCATCGTTTGACACCTCTTCCTCCTTGCTGAAGGCCCCCTTGTTGTTGGATCTTAATCTTCCACCCATTGTTGATCACAGCTTCTATGGCTCAACGACAAAGCAAATTAGTATAATCTATGACTATTGTTTTTTTTCACTTGTTTTAATATAATCGAACGGCATCGGTACAACTCATTTTTCATTGATTGTTTTTCTACTCTTTATCCATCACGCTACAGAGTCGATATGCAAAAACAAGCTCCGTTGGTTTTCTTGAGAGCAATTTGGACAAGTTGCTCGAAGACAAGTAATTATGGACCGTAGAGTCAAGGATTCAATACTATAACATGCTTCATGCTGATAAGAATTTTATCATATCTTGATCAACGAGTGTTTTCTGAATGAGAGAGATTATTTGATGCCCCTTGCCCTTGAAGAGCCTTGGTTCAAGGTGTTTTTTTTTAACAAGGCTTGGAGGTGAAGAGCCTTGGTTTCTTGCAGAGGTTAGTGGGGAAGAGACTCATTACTCTTGCCTTTCTTTTTGAAAGACTTTTTTACTGATTCTGAGACACATCACAACAACCAAGAGCTATACCAAAGAGCAAAGAGTGAGGTGATTTCTAATGAGAATAAGAGATATATTTGTACGAAGCATGTTTTATTTTGTTTTTCAAATATTGATTATTGTAATTCCATGGTAAATTTTTATATTTTGAAAATTTTTAAATTTATTTATTAATTCTGAAAAAAAGTTTTGCCTCTATATTTACAAAACACAAATTAAATAGTTGTGTTAATAATTAGATACCCATATATTCTAGTAATGATTGTTCTTTTGTATAAATTTCTACGAATTGATAATGCTTGAACAAAACGCACACTTGAACCAAAACATAAACTTTCTCAAATAACAATATCTTAATAATATAGAAAAAGCATTTATTGTGAAAATAACACTTATTTTGGGCACATTTAATGAATAAGATTCGAGTGAATTAAGATTCCAAAAAGTGTCACAAAAATGTGTTTGTGGTGGGGACCCAAAGTCCCGCGGGCATTCACGACCTTGATTGGACCATAAAACTAGGTAAAAAGAAAAAAAAAAAACTTGGGAAGATGAAAGGAAATATTTTACCTAAAAAAGATAGGTAACGTTACCTTACTTGAATTGTGGTCAAAGAACAAAACATATCCCAAACATACATTCTACTATTTGAGATTCGTAGATGGCCAGACATCAAGACAGTTGGTACTAGAAATAGACATGGCGTTTGCACAAAACATTACCCATGTATGACTATATTCAGTATAGTCTCACAAAAATACCACCAACCACTGAATGAGTGCACTGGACAAACTCCTTTTCGATATTAACACGAAAGCTTCCTACACTGAAAAGTAGTAAATATTTAACATTAAAGAGCACCCAGACCTGTGGCGTTGCTCCAGGCAGGATGAGAACTGCCATCAATCCGTGCATGTCTATTTCCTTCTGCTGGACGGTGAGACTCTCCTCCCACTGTGGCCCTGCAATCTGGGCACTGAGATGTCTGCATGGGTCCTCCGCATTCTCCCACCACGTAGAAATGGCCATTCGGACATTGATACCAGTGCCCTCTTCCTCCCACCTCCTTAGTCATAACTTCAATAACTTCTTGCCTAACTCGAGTCCCCGTCATCAGCTCCCCTCGGATTTCTGCAGTCTTTGCATGATGAGGGTTTCTATACAGAATGATGTCGCAAATTCCCAATCCAGTAGCAAAGTCATTTCGAGCGGAACAAACTAATGCCCATTGGAGAAGTGAATCAATGGCCAACTCATTATCTGCTAATTTGGAATTAACATTATCGGTGCTTAAACTAGATCTGAGACTTAAAATTGGAAGCTTTTCAAGCAAGGCCACCTTGTAGGAGCTGTGCTCTATGATAAAAGAGAGATGTTGTATTGCTTGCTTATAATCATGCAATCCACAGAGAGCACGGGCCAGACTCAGATGGGCTTTCAGAAGCTCTGGATGGATGTTGAGAGCTGCTCTGAATTCTAACATTGCTTCCTCATAATTCTTCACCTCTAGCATGTCGTTCCCTCTTTTCAGTTTTTCGAATCCAATCACCCTCTTCTTCACTTCTTCAATCTGTTGCATCTTGATCTTGACAATGTTTGAATATCGCAGCGTTCTTCTGATAGGCGATCTACATCCAGGACTGCATAGCAAAACATTTCCGAAGGTTAATAATTTAACAATCTTCATTCAAAATCCAGAGATTGCAGCACAATGAGAACTTGAGGTAGTAATACTTACCACTGCTTTAGCTTGACTGCGGCAGCACCGGACTCAGCTACTGCGTCATCCATGGCCATCCAAGTATCGAGCCCGCTTACTTCGAACACATGTCCACAGTCTACGAGCTCCACAAACCTGTCAGATGGATCAGACTCGTCTAAAGTCATCTGCGTAATGACATCCATTTGCTTGGGATGGCAAATCCTGCAAACTGTGGGGCAGGGCTCCCCGCATAGACCTATACACGAATGCCCACACCTTAGAAATTCTTGACAGGGTTCATCACAACGAGGCCTGGTGCAAGTTTCATGGCAGAGGAGATCACAAGTATGATGCTCACATTTCCATTCACATTTCTCCATACAAGGCGTACACAAGCTTCCGCAGATAAGAGCGCAGCGACTATGCAGGCAACGTTTCTCGCAAGGATGCTTGCAGGGAGGACAGATTTCGGAGCAACCGGCCATGCATTGGTGACCACATGGAAGATCCCTGGAGCATCGTTCCTTGCAGGGAATGTGTGAAGTCCCTTGCTTGCATGACCCGCATGTTCCTTTGCAAATATGCTCACATCCGGGTCTCAGAACTTGACCACACGGCTTATCACAAGGAAATTTATCAGGGTCTTCAAAGCATGGCAACCTTGCCCGATGTCCGCATTTCAAAATTTTGAAAACGATTACTTTACACTTTCCGCAAGGTCTTCCACATTTTAGTTTACATGGATGACCACATTTAAGTTGAGCAGGACACGGTTCATTGCAGATGGCTTCCTCAACAGCAGTGGAGCAAGGAAGAGTTATGCGGTGGCCACATCCAGGAAGAATCTTCGACACGGGCACCTGGCAAGGAGGACAATCGGTGGGAAAATGGCATATCTTGGTGCATTGATGACCGCATGTAGCCTCGAATTTATGTGGACAAGGCTTGGGGCAGACGATTGAGTCATGGTCCGATGGATGGCACCTCCTTGGACAAGCATGGCCACATTTTAACTGATATTCGCAAGGTCTGCTGCACCCTCCGTCCTCCACTTGTCTGAAATCTTGGGCTACAGAGACTTTTGTTTCTGTTTGTGGATGATTTTGGCAGGCCAGTGTTAATGCCCGCCCAATGGAATTGGAAATCTCTAATTTCTGAATTATTGACTCCCACAGAGTACTTTTAGAGCGTAGAAGCTCCGCATTGCCAAGGATGTACAGCCCAGTCTTGGCTCTCGACAGTGCCACACAAACCCTGTTTGCTACCTTGAGAAACCCAATATTTCCTTTTGAGCCTCCAATTCCTAACTTTTTATTGCTCCTCACCAGAGATAATATGATAATGTTGCATTCTTCTCCTTGATAGTTATCCACAGAACAAACTCGAGGAGTGGCTGGAGCTGGATAATGTACCTCCTCGTCCTCGATTTGGCTATTCCTGTAACGAAGACGATCATTCAGGTCTTTCTGAATTTCACTCATCTGGCCCTTATACATTGTCAGCATGGTAATGTCGCTGTTGTTATATCCTTGTCTGAGAAGATAAACACAAAGTTCCACAACAAACCACGCTTCACTTACGTTTACTTTGCTGTTGGCATCATTGGTCTGGGATTCCATGGCTTTATGATCTAAGAAATACACATCATCTCTAATGCCTTTGATGTTTTCATACTTGGTGACGCTAAAATGGTCCTCCAAATAAGGATAGAGATCAGATATTAACCTTGAAATTGCAGGCTTCATTCTCCTTTGGCATTTTAAGGTGACATGCTCGGTCCTTCCGCTTATCAATCTCTCAAAGAGTGAGATCTCCAATTTGTATTTGGTGGCTAATTCGTATTCTGCAACAGAAGGACGCAGCTGAATGTGATCGCCAAGGAGAATGAGATGTTGTGTGAAGGAGCCAATGCATGGCAAAACATGGGCCTCCAAAACCTCGGCAGCCTCTTCTATCACAACTATTTCTGCTCTCAATGCCTGGAGAACGTCATAATTTTTAGCCGCCCCAGTAGTTGTCATTCCCACAACTTTTGCTTCTCTTAAAATTTGGAGGCAGAGTTTACGATCAAGCTGAAGTAACCCATCACAGACCTCTTTGTATATCTCAGACAAGTGATGCAGTTCCTCTTCAGCATTTTCTATGGCTTTCTGCAACCAATAATTATGAAGCCTGATCCTTGATTTTTTGGGTAACAGCCATAAATCCTCGGCACCGAGTATTTGGTCTAGAGGTATATCTGCTGAAGAAGAATTATTAGCTGGAGTTGCTAGTACAACTTCATCATCGGCAGCAGGAATACCATTAGATTCACCATGATCATCAGCAGCAGCGGGAATAACATTAGGTTCACCATGATGATCATCATCAGCAGCGGAAATAAAATTAGGTTCACCATGATCATCAGCAGTAGCAGGGATAACGTCAGGTTCACCATGATCATCAGCCTTGTCTAGTGAAGAGAATGTATTATATGTGGTTACAGGCATGTTGGACAACAATTTTTGCTTCCCTTTACGTTTCCAACCGTCTTTATCAGCCACTAGTTCATCTTCCAGCCCTTCTAGCCATACCTCTTCTATTGGCTGATCATTAATTGAATACTTGCTATAGAGGGATTCAAATTGTTGTTGTGAAGCTATACCCGATAGCATCCTCCTGGAGATTCGCCGTGCTCTCAAACGATATACGCAGCCTTTGATCTGCTCTTCCAAATGCATTTTTGTACCCATTAGTTCTCCATGTCTGGAACGAAGTGGCCCAGAAATAGTAGCACCACGTTTCAGCTCTTTCAAGCTTCGCTTCAACATAATTTCATTTGTAGATCTTCCGCCCAGTCTAACAATATTGTTTTCTACTGAATAAATGGATTCCAAGAACTGATCCAACGCATGGTTTGTATAACAGATGACCAACATTGGGCCGCACTGGATATTAGAAAGAAGGATCCTGGCAATGGTTAAGCCGACGTAGGTTTTCCCAGTTCCAGGAGGGCCCTGAATAATCGCCAGCCTCTTTGTCAGGCCCAGCTTGACGGCTTCCATCTGACTTTCATCTAAGGAAGAATTCCACTTGGGCCATTCTTGCAAGATATTGACTGTGGTATTGCCCAAACAATTTTGGATATCCGAAAATGCGCATTCTAAATTATATGCATCCTTCATTCGCCTCTGTTTCAGATAACCCGGTTCCATGACTTGGGACTGTAATGATAAAAAGTGCTCCAAGAAAGGAAGTTCTTTCATTTCTGGCCGTTGAAGGCATTTCAAAACATGGACATAAGCTTCAAAGTAGGCTGAAGTTGACTCGATTATTTCATAAGTTTTTTGTTTCTCTAAACTCTCAAACTTACCTTCATGGCTAGGAATTAGCTGCAAAACAACGATTCCTTTTTCAAGGCTTTTGATGTCTCTCTCCTTGACAATTCCCCATATATAGTTCCGAAATCCATCTGAGGAAATGCAAAGCAGTGCGCCAGACATCATTAGTTTAGATGAGGTCCAGTTAACTGGATTCTTTTTTTCAGTTTTGAAACGGATGCAGTGCTCAAGACCTTGATCCCCACATTGCATCCACATTAACTTTACTTCCTTGTATCTTCTGATATTATCTGGAACAAGATTCTTGCGAAAGTCTTGAATAGCACGCCTTAGTGAGGCAAAGCAGTCCTCTCGGATCAAATGAAAGTGCGTGGACAAGTATTCGTCAACATTGTTATAAGTATTGTCTATTCTGTTGATATGCAAGTGTTCTGAAGAAGTGGAAGATATTTCATCTTCAATTGGGATAATTGGCAAACTCCCAAAATTTGATTCCTGAACATATGAACATATCAACTTGCGATTAAGTTTTAATTCAAAATTATACTTTAAAATTTATTGAAAATTTAAAAGTAAAGCTGTCTTCTAATATTTATATTCAAAACAATAAATCACACTATTAATCATTGATTCATCTAAAAATTAAAGATATGCTCTTCTAATATTTATATTCAAAACAATAAATCACACTATTAATCAATGATTCATCTAAAATTTAAAGATATGCTAGGCTTGAATTTCATTTATTTACAATCAACACAGTAAAATGTATTTTATAGATGTTAATATTAAAATGAATGTATGATATCGGATTATTGCTTTTAAATTCATAATAATTAAATTTATTTATAAATAATATAAATTTAAAACCATAAATAAATAAATAAATATTAAATTATTGTTCTTTAGTTTATAATAATTATTTGATTATTTTTAAAAGACCGAATAATTAAAAAACTGTGTCTTTAAAAACATTGATATATTAAACATTTATGAGTTGTCGAATAGATTGGCTATTTCTTTCAAACATATAAACAATAAGTGCGCCAGATATTGCATTCTGCCATGGGTACTGGAAATTTGAATCCGGGTTGAAATTCCATAGTACTTTGGTACACCATAAAACCTTATATATAAAAGATTTAATCAACAATTATATGATTTTTTTAAATTGACGAATAAAATTAATCAATGACTGCTATTTCGATTTGCTAGAGCTCTTATACATCCCGTTATTCATTCTAATCCATTATAAGGAAATCATCTTGGTCTATAACGGATAGACAACGAAGAAGATATTTTGGTCGATGGTGATCAAAATATTATTTAGTTTGTTATTTTAAAAATAACTGATAACTTATATATGGATAAGGACTCAGGAGTACTCGTAGAAAACCTCTTTAACTAGAGAAAAATTCAAAAAATGAATAATCTTTAAGAGTCTAAAATTTTGTAGAACAACTTCCATCCACAATATGAAGTGAAGAAAATATGATATTAAGATTACTTTAACTGAAAAAAATTATAAAGAATATTTTGATTGGAAAAAATATTGTTGGGAATGCTTGCAGCTAAATAGTAATTTGATTGGAAAAAAGATAGTTACGAATACTTGCGGGTCTACTGTTAAAGTCAAATTGACAACTACTTGTGACTGGTGAGATAACTTGACCGTGTTGACTGTGACTTGAGTCTGCTGTTGATATTCTCCTCTAATGAAAAACAAGACCGTAATTTCCTTTTGCCTGTCCAAAGGACGAGTCATATTGTAATTCTCCTATGATGAATTTGAAAATCCATTTGGTTCAATTATTTTCATGACCATTTCATGGATAAATATAGATTATGAGTTATCAAATGGTTGAAACACGCAGAACAGATAATGTTTTACTCTGCGAGTCAAGCACTGTGAGAGATCAAAGCATTCTCAATTTATTTTGGACTTTCCTCGTAGCTTTAGCCAGGAAGAAAGCTATGGTAGAGGCAGAACCTGGCTTTCCTCGTAGCCTTAGCCAGGAATAAAGTTATGGTAGAGGCAGAACCTTGTGCAATGAGATCTTTACAAACATGCAAAACAGCCAAGCCCAAACACCTGCTATTTCGCACGTTACCAAATGTTTATGTTTCAATCTGTAATATTTGAAGGAGGGAGGTAGAGATATGAATCATAAATATTATGAAAAATGACCTGTGATTTTGCAAAGCTTTGTTCATAAACTAGAAGATCTACTTGATTCAATTATAATGAACGGGAAGGCCTTTATTTAAACACTTATGTCATGCAATTTATTAAGACTTTGCATGCTAATGAATTGAATTATAATTGGTTAACTTAGACTGCTACTTGACTGTTAATAATAGAACTAGAGCTTGTAAGTTGTAACTAAGATATAGCAGGAGTTAATTACTATTTCTAACACTCCCTCAATTATATAACAGATGACTACTTCAGCTTTTACAATGTCTAAGTTATCTATATTAATCTCAAAAATATTTTTTGTCAATGGCTTTGTGAATATGTGAGCTAATTGATCATTAGATTCACAAAGCTCTACTTGAATTTCACCATTGTTTAAAATTTTTTTTATGAAATGATATTTGGTATTAATGTGCTTGTTTTTTTGGTGAGATACATGGTTCTTGGACAAGGCGATCGCTGAATTGTTGTTGGTCTTTCTTGTTTCTGTTGAAGACCATCCAAAACTTTGTGTAACCAAACTGCTTAACATGATGTTGTTGTCGTTGCTACATATTCCGTTTCTGCTGATGAAATAGTCACGATGAGCTGTTTCTTGGATTCCCATGAAATCACCCGTGAACAAAGATGAAAAACATGCCCTGAAGTGCTCTTCCTATCATCCAAACTTCCGGCAAAATCACTGTTAGTATAACCTGTCAAGATATCATACTTAGTGCTTGAGTATAAAATGTTATAACTTGATGTCCTTGAAACATATCGCAACATCCTTTTGCCAACTAGTCAATGTGAATCTTTGGGAGACTCCATGAACATGCAAATCAAACTGGCTGCATACATAATATTTGGTCTCATTGTTGTGGGATACATAAACTTCCTACGAGTCTCTTATGTAGTGTAGGATCTACTTTGGAACTTTCATCTTCTTTGCTTAGCTTTGTACCTTTGCCACTAGTGTAGGTGTTGGTTTGCAATTAACCATTCCGAATCGCTTAAGCACATTTTTAACATATTTACTTTGACAAATAAATATAGCTTTTCCTGATTGTTCTACTTCTACGCCTAGAAAGAACTTCATCAAACCTATATCTGCCATCTCAAACTCTTTCTTCATAGTTGCTTTGAATTCATCGACTAGCAAATTACCTTCGTGTAAAGTGTTGGTTCACCGTTGCTTCTGCTAAATCCATCTTTGATTAAATAAGAATCAATTATGTTGTACCAAACTCTTGAAGCTTACTTGAGCCCACAAAGGGCTTTCTTCAACTTGTAAACTTTCTTTGTGTTCTCTTTTATTTCACATCCTTATGGATACTGCACTTAAATTTCTTCTTCAAGAATCCAATTCCTTGAAAATCTTTCCTTCTTGAAAATTGTGCTTAGAAATTTTCTCGAATTTTGTGCCATTGTTGTACCATACACACTGTACGAAACAATACAACTCAATAGAAATAAATGCCTTGGGAAACGTGCCCAACTCCTTGGGATTCATGTTCACTTGAAAAAAATTGCAGCTCCCTCTCTCTCTGCAAATAGCTCAGCCAAATCCTGACTCTTGGAAATGTTTTTCTTCAACTTGTCTTGCACACTACCCTAGGCTCTCTCTTATAACTTATGAGTGACTTTTCACCTTCCCCATTCCATAAATCCAAAGGCCAGTATTAAATCTTGCTTTTTCAAGATCAATGGTTGAGAAACTTCCCCCCCAAAAGCGATTACATTTAATTTTAATAAAGTCACCTTACTTTATGAAACACGTGCACTTTTTCTCATTAGTCACTTTAAAAAATTAAAACAAGGGAATACTTTATAAAAAGTCTCATTTACATAAGAGTCGCTTCTAAAACAATATTACAAAGTAGCCTAGCTAGTGCATGACCACTTCCGCATACAAGGCAAAAATATGTGAAGTGCCTCCAAAGCTCAATCTCTAACACTCCCTCTTAGTGAGGGAGATACTCATTGACATCGTCAACATGTCCCATCCTCAAATCTATCACACTATTTGTTGTAGGAGCTCCCTCTGAACCTAGAACCAACACTACTATTTGCACTAAACTCAAATCTGAAGATAACCTTCTGGCAGTGACCTTGAACCCTGAGCTCCTAGGAAAATCAATTCTCCACTCTTGAGCATCGATTCGCTCACACTGATTGAGCTCCCTACCAGTACTCAAAAGAGACTCCATCTCTTCCATCAGAACTCGAGACTGTACCTTTGGTGCCACTACAGCCTCAAGAGCCTCCTGCTCCTTGTCCGACTCATCAACCATGGGTTGTGCACTGAACTTGTACAGCTCACCGAACAGCTCACCAATCAACTGTAGATCAATCAGTCCCGCTTTCTCCAAGTATATATAAATGTGTCACAGATCATCTCTATCTGGAAAAATGTACACATGTCCCCTCCGAGTCAATGTCAAATACCTTGCATCCTCCAAGGCTGAGACCGAGAGCAAGTTTACCCTCATCCCCAGAACAAAGAGGACCGCATTCTGATCAATGTATCCTCCATGGCTAAGTTGGAATCTGACATTTCTAAATCCACGCACTACACGTGCCTATTCCCCTTCTGAGTGAGCAAACCGATCAAGACCAGTCTCAAAAATGATACGGAATATATGCCATATTCCGGTCATATGACGTGAGGCTCCACTGTCAACATACCAAGTACCATTCTGAACTACTCCATTTCTACCGGCACTAGAAATAAGGGAGAACAACGAAAACTGCTTCTCGAATCTTCTCGCAAAGCCATCTTCTTTTGTTGTAGCTGCACTAATCGTATCTTCCTCCTCCTACTCCTTCTTCTCAAGACACTGAGAAGCCAAATTTCCATACTGGATGCAAGTAAAACATCGGACTTTGCTCAAGTCCTTCTTGGACTTCTTCTTGCTCTTAGTAGAAAGAGCAACATTCTCTTCATTAACACCCTACTTCTATCCACTTCCTTGAGATCCTTCCCAGATCTCCTCCTAACTGAAATCATCCCATAATATGTTCCAATCTAGAAGTTTTTCTCCAGCAACCACACACTTCACAAAGACTTCACATTCCTTAGTGAAGCCTTTCAAGGCTATCCTCACTAACTCAAAATCAGAAATGACTTCTCCAACTGCAGCTAGCTCATCTTTTATCTAGGCCACCCAGGTAAGAAAAGAAGTTACACTCTCACCCTTGGCCATCTTGGTTCTAAAGACACAAATTGTAACTTTATTTATGGGCTTGCATTTCATAATATATAACATATGACACATAATGCATGTAACGATGGTAGACATATTGCTTCAAGTTTTAGATGACAACACTTCCGGAAACTAGGGGGATATCCACAATCAGAACCAAACATCGGGTGCAACCGACCAAAGAGGTCAAGGCTTCAAAACCTAACTCGCCTAAGCTCAAGATCCAACACCAACGGGTTCTCCTGGCCTAGAAGGATCAAGGCGTTGGCAAGTTTTGTTGCACAACTCAGATCCGAGACAAAGAACAACATGGGATCCATCATGCTTGAAGGTCAAAGTGGGGAAAAGATCTTCAATCTCACAGGTCTCAAACAGTCTAAGTCATGGGTAAAATCAATGGATAATACTGAATGGATGGGGACAAGTGATACATGGAACCAACCTAGCACTAAGGTTTACTATTTGTACGAGCATGGCATGAGCAACAGTCTTCACATTAAATTCCTTGATTAGTTATAACACAAGTTCAAGCATTAGTACATATAAGCGTATCACCATAATCATCCTAACATGACAAGCATAGGTGTTTGACATACATCATAGAGCAAAATCAAAACAAATAGGTATATACTTGATCTCACCTTATATACTTGTCTCCAACTAATAAGGCCCCTCTGCAACAGTGTGTACCACATCTGATCTGCTAATATGCTGAAATGAACTAGGTCATCACTGAAATCATCTCAATGGACAAGGAAATCTTGGTCCTGGCAAGGAAATACTCTATATCTGCTGTTGAACAAAGGCTTTGAATGGCTCATGCTACAAAAATGATCCATGTTGTATCCCCATCAATAAGTTTGGCTCAGAGAAAAAGAGAAAATCTAAATGTTGCATCATGGTAGCCCAGCTGCAATATATGTGATAACATCTAGCTCCAACTAGGATAAGTGATCTAAGAGAGAGAGCGCTTGAGAACCTCAAAAATATCTGGTCCGCGGCACCATCTCAACAACAAATATCCAACACTTTAACTTTTTGCTTCCTCTTCAGGTGTTGCCTATTTCTGTGCACAAGGAAGCAAGAAATACCACAACAACATTTATGGGAAAAATATGTGTAAAATTAACTAACAAAAGTAATGCTGCAAAGTAAATTCTACTCTAAGCGAAATAAACTAATGCAGAACACAGACTCATAAGACTTGGGACACATGCAACACTCAGAAAATAAAACACTCAAACTATTGCATAAAGGAGCTTATTCAATCCTACCTACCCTACTCTAACCAATTAGGCAAGTGCGAAGTAAAATGATAGATCCAATCTAACCACTTGCTAAAATGATCGATTACTCTTTCTTTACAGTTAATGACCCAACAAGCCAGAGATGGTTTAAAAGCAATGTAAATGAAAATTGAAACCATTCTAACTTCTTGTTTGAAATTCAAAGAAAGATCTGAAATAAAATCATGCCAAGGCTGAAATTGACTTTTGAGAACCTCATCCATCAAGATACTGATAGGATCATGAAAATAATGTGAGCTCGTTCTTGATGAAAGAAGACAATATGACTCATGATTCAGCCACTCCAAATGATTCTTTGTTTTCTCTTCTACCCTACTAGGACATTCAATTATATTTACTCCAGGAAGAATGGAGGAATCAAATGGAGACGAGTTGTAATGTAATGAAACTGAGAATGAGATCAAGCCCATTTGTTGCTCAAAAATGGAGAAAAGATGAAATTGATCTTTATACACCTTCTCCAACCACCCATAAGAAAGACTTATAAATTGAAAAATATTATTTATGACAGAGGACGAAGAAGGGAAATGAAGCGCATTTTCTCCAATTATGTGACCATACTCAAACTCCTAACTAAAAATTTCAAAAGTAACGGCTTGATTAGAACACAAACCCATACAAGAAGACTCGAAAAGTTGGGACGAGAGGGCAGACTACAAAATTTCTCCCAGATGACTTGGAATAATTGATCTCGAAATTTGATGAGAGAAAAAAGTTTTCAATTGAATTCCAGGAATGATTGCAAGATCTGAAACAAGGTCAATATCCACACATTTAACCAACACATCCTGATTAAGGATTGGATGATGAATTTTACGATAACATTAAGACAAGGATGTTTTCTACCAAGTTCATTCACAAGCATATCATAATTATCATGTGATTGCTCTTCTTCTGAGATATGACTACAATTATCGTCAAATAGGAAGGTAAGATCTTCAATGGATTCACAAATGAGAGAAGCAATTATGGATGGCTCCTGATATTGATCATTTTGTTCTCCCTCATTATCTATGCCTTCTTGAGCTAAAGGATCATTCGACAACACACTCAAAACAGGATCGAGCGAGGAGGAATCAATTTGATTAGGAAAATCGTGAGCTATCTTATTATGGTTATGTTGATCATCTTTATCAACTTGATCCTTCACAACACAATCATTATTTGGATGGGATGTATTTATCAATGTTTTTACCCCATTCTTCTCTTAATAAATCAGTGAACATGTTGTAGCCAGTGATGGATCTTGGTGCTAACATATATAACAAAAAATCGGCATTACCTCCTAAGGATTCACCGAGGGCTCGCATATAAACATCTTCATGCTCTGCGCCCAAGGATTCCATATAACACCAAACAACATCCAAGTGTCTTTCAATTGATTTGATTGAATTTGCAAAGAAACGAGGCAACCCTTCACTGTATCTTTTTGTCATAGGATGAAGCGCCTCATAGACTTGAGAAAAGTCAAAGCGAGATAAAAGCTGCTTTTTAAGCCTCGTTGGATTTTTCTTGATTTCTTTGAACTATTGGAGGAATAAATTCGAGTTCATTGTGATTTATGGGATGGGTTCGCTTCTCAGTGGATTCGCGTTGTGGAGTCGCCAAGTGAACTAATTGTCGTGTTCACCAATGGATAATGTCATAGAAGAAGTGAGTGAAATTCATGCAATGATTGTAAATATTTAAACATATAAAACTCAGTCACTGAAATTAGACCGGATGTGATATGAATGATAAAAGATGAAAGTATATTCACGGACACCAAAGGTAAAATAGATGAACCAAGGTAAGCCTCTACCTCCCCGGCAACGATGCCAAAAAAGTTATCACGAATCTTGTAGTTTCCTAGTAAGGTGATCCTATATTCAGGATGACATATGAAAGGAAATTAACGTCGCAACCTACGATATCCAAGACCTCTGAAAAAACTCAGAGGTCACACAAGTTAAGAATATCAGCCCTTTAGACTCTGTGAAAATACTAAGCCCAAGGGGCGTCCCTATGACCAAGATAGCCCTAAAATAAGGAAAATGAGTAGATGACCTAGAGAAACTTGGTGGAAACTTTTAGTGAAATAGTTAATTAGAGTTTAAAACAATTACTAAGAGATTTCGACCATCAAGGTGAAAAGCCTCAATTTTACCCTAAGGTTTTAAGCAAAAAAATAAGATCTAGGGCAAAACGATGAAATTAAAAGAAATTGGATACTCAAATTGATTGCCGAATGTAAGATTAAGCAAATGAAAGTGAAACCAACAATACCCAGTTTTCAATTTTTGAAATACCACTCCCCCCAAGGAGGGCGTCTTCCCCTAAGAAGCATATCAGTGCTTAAGATGGGCAAATGGAGTCCGATGATGATGAAAATTTAGACTTGGGAGTTTTACGTTTATTACAAAGTGGGTTTTAAGTTTTATAGCTCGTCGCAAACTAGAACCTACAGATCTACGAAATGAGGGTTTTAAAAGAGGGTTTGATGAAAGGAAAACATAACTCCAATCAGATACTGAGAAAAATGATAGTTCTTACCTATGAAAAAAGTACCTAATGTTTCAGAGGATGAATGCCGAAGTGATGAAGATTATTTCCGCATAGATCACGTGAAGAAATTGTGAAAATCCAACTTTGTTGAAATTGCCCAAGGAAGCTAATTGCACCTCTCTCCTACCAAGTCAAGTAAATAACAATGAAAACGACAAGAAAAATGACAAATACCGACGAGAAGTAAACGATTAAGAGTGTGAGAAATCATAAGATTAAAAATCTCCCTGTATCCCTCAATATAAAAAGAAGAGCAAGGTGGGTGCCTCCCACAGGTGCACCCCTCTCTAAATCGCTTTCCCTATCAAACAAATGGATCCAAAAATATATGCTACATATTTACCAATGATCTCCAATGCAAGCGAAAAATAATGTCAGTCAATCACAAAGAACATTCTTCAATCATTCACAAAAGACAAGAAATCCCAGAAAGATTCTCTATTATTCTTCAAGAGCCAGTGGTGCCAAATTTTTTGATGGGATACAATGAGGGGGGTTTCTCCTTTAGCTTTTAAGAGACGCAAACCCTAACTTACTTTTTCATCCAACGGTTGAGATTATAACATCATCAACGGTGGAGATTGCTTTTACATGGATCAAGATGACTAAGTCAAAAAGGGGGCGAATTACCTCATAAAGCCCATTTTTACAACATGCTAAAACAGTGTTTTTGCAAGTTTGACACTTAGGGGACATGGGTGGGGTCATTAGAGGGTCCTCCCATACATATTTCTAAAGATACAACTTGATTTATACACTTATTTTGGCCATTTTGTCCAATTTTGCCCTTTGCTGGACGTTCTCCCTATGAGAGTCCAAAACATAATCCAAAACATCAAACTGGATGAAACTGGCGTAGATATGTCCGAAGAGCCATAATAAATCATCTAGAAGCATTCCCTTGCCATTTCCTTGACTACACAAGCCAAATCAATTTCCTCAGTGATTTTTCTAGTTCATTTTTTAATGGTACATCCTCTGCAATTAATAAAAATCATCATAACTTCATTCAAGCTAAGAACTCAAGAAAAATGACTGCACTCGATGATCTGGAGATATAGAAAAATGGTATAAGTTACTACTCATACCCCCTGGAACACTGCATTGCTCTAGAAGAACCAAACAAACTGCCATCTATAATAAAATTTGATCATTTAGCCAATTATAAAGTGATAATAATCACTTTTTAGGAGAATCGAGGCCAAACTCTCAAAACAGAAACCGCAGTATTGGTCCTGAGCATGTCAGGAACAAATATAAACCATGTTATTTTTTGAGTCACTGCCTTGTGAATCGAGCATGATTTGGTCAACTGGGTTGACCAAATCAAAGTACCCAAACTAAAGGTGAGATACTGTATCGCTATGATCCTGTAAGCATCCAGGATAAGATATGCTCCAATGGTGTATATCAAAATCCAGCTTAAATCAATGTTATTCATAATCATGGTGACAATAATAATAATAATAGTGATAAAATATACATGTGCTTCTGAAGAATCTCAGAACTTTCTGGAAGTCTACTTGCTCATGCCATACTTACAAAGTGTAAACAATGTGCTATTGTTGGGTGAGGATGGAAAATAAAGGCTAAGGAAAAGGGTAATGACTTTTGACCAATTTTGACTCTGTGATCTCTTTGAATGATGACACATACACACAACCACAATGACATATGCATGATAGATAAACAATAGGGAATGGTGGTGTCTCACAAGTGGATGAGCTGATCTAAAAAGGGTCCATTCAACTTTAACAACATGTCTACGACTCACATCCAAGCTAAGAATCAAGCTTCGTGAGGATCTTTTCTAGGAGCCTTGCATTGAGTACACAAGAAACTGAGGTGAAGAGATCCTAGGGAAAACTTAGAATTAGTTGTCACTTACTCCATATCGCATCAAAACCTGCTAGCTCCGTGAAGAATTAATCATTACATTTTGGATAAGATGGAAAGCAATCTTTAGATTTTGCATTTGTTTATCCACTGCTTTATTTAGGCCTTTCATAATTTCACTTCATAGCCCTCTTTGAGTTGTCCAAAGACATAGCTTGCAACTTTATTTATGGGCTTGCATTTCATAATATATAGCATATGACACATAATGCAACTAATGATGGTAGACATATTGCTTCAAGTTTTAGCTGACAACTCTTCAGGCAACTAGGAGGAATATCCATAGTCAGGACCAAACATCGAGGGCAACCGACCAGAGAGGTCAAGGCTTCAAACCCCAACTCGCCTAAGCTCAGGAACCAATACCAGCTGGTTATCCTAGCCCAGAAGGATCAAGGCGTTGACAAGTTTTGTTGCACAACTCAGAGCCAAGACAAAGAGCAACATGGGATCCATCATGCTTGCAGGTCAAAGTGGGGAAAAGCTCTTCAATCTCATAGGTCTCAAACAGTCTAAGTCATGGCATAAAATAATGGATAATACTGAATGGATGGGGACAAGTGATACATGGAACCAACCTAGCACTAGGGTTTACTATTTGTATGAGCATGGCATGAGAAACAATCTTCACATTAAATTCCTTGATTAGTCATAACACAAGTTCAAGCATTATTACATATAAGCATAGGTCACCATAATCATCCTAACATGACAAGCATAGGTGTTTTACATACATCATAGAGCAAAATTAAACAAAGAGGCATATACCCGATTTCACCATATATACCTGTCTCCAACTAATAAGGCCTCGCTACAATTGTGTGTACCGCATTTGATCTGGTAATCTGTTGAAATGAACTAGGTCATCATTGAAATCATCTCAATGGACAAGGAGATCTCAGTCCTAGCAAGGAAATACTTTGTATCTGCTACTGAACAAAGCCTCTGAATGGATCATGCTACAAAAATGATCCATGCTGTATCCCCATCAATAAGTCTGGCTCAAAGGAAAAGAGAAAATCTAAATGTTGCATCACGGTTTCCCAACAACAATATAGGTGATAACAGAGACATGAAGGACGCAGTCCCAAAGAACAAATACCAATCCAAACCTTCCATTCCTTAGAAAGGCAAAGACAAGAAGCCCTTCCATAAGGTGGGGTACCAAGAAGAACAAGTTGGATGATGACACCCAAAACGAATTGAGAAGGATGAAGCTATACTTTAGCTGTAAAGAACCTTGGGAACCAAGACACAAGTGCATGGGTAAAGGAAAGGTACATTACATATAAGTACTATCAGATAGTGATGAGAATGAGGAAAATGTGGAAGAACGGGTTCAAGATGGTGAGCAGAGCAATAGGAATGATGAGCAGTCGTAGATACAACAGGAACAGGTACAAACAAGAGTGGAACCATTACTAACCTATCAAGCGTTCCTAGATTCAACACTTTCAGGGTCTGAGGAGTCACAGGGACGACGTGTCACAATCTTGATAGATGGCGAGGAAACCCACAGGTTTATAGATTCAGCTTTGGTGACTAGGAGAGGCATTCCTATAGAGGACTTTGAGGGATTTAGTGTGGAGAAAGCTAGTGGGTTCACTTTTCCATGCATGTGGAAGGCTTCTTGATTAATTATGATGATCTACCGCATGACTGATGACTTCTATGTGGTTGTATGCCACATACCAATGTAATTTTAGGTGTCCAATGGCTTAATACATTGGGTACTATTTCACAAAACTACCAAACAGTGGAGTTGGGATTCAATGCAACAAATGGAACACAGATGGAAGGAGGATCGTTCTAAGGCACATGTCCAATGGTGATCCAAGGGTGGTTTCGACCAAGAGAAATTTGGCACTTTTCAAGCACAAAGATATAGATTATGCAACAAAATGCCCAATCACGACTCAAGAATATTAAAATAACAACCAACAACATAAGGTAGACATCCAAGCTTTATTAAGAAAGCATGACAAGGTATTTAGAGATATTCCTTTAGGGAGACCTCCTGACAGGGGTTTTGAGCACACCATAGAACTAGAAGGAACAAAACTTGTGTTCACTAGTCTGTTTAGGCATCCAAAGAAATTCAAGGACAAAATAGAGAAGGCCATCAAGGAGCTACTCGAGATGGGTCATATTAAGCCTAGTTCTAATCCTTTCACTTCTTTGGTGGTGTTGGTTAAGAAGGATGGAACTATGAATATGTGCATTGACTATCGGGCCTTGAACAAAAAAGACCATAAAAATAGATACCCCATCCCTCGGATAGATGAGTTGTTGGAGGAGCTACATTGATCCATCTATTTTTCAAAGATTGATCTTCACTCTGGATATCAACAAATTAGTGTCTGATAGTAGGATGTCCACAAAACCGCCTTTAGGTGTCATTATGGATAGTATGAATTCTTGGTTATACCCTTCGGGTTAACCAACGTGCCAACTACCTTCCAGACCTACATGGCTCACATTTTTAGTAAACAACTAAGGAAGTGTCTATTGTTACTCTTCAATGATCTCCTTGTATACAACTAGACATGGGAAGATCATTTGCAACATTTAGAGGGGATTTTGGGCATCATGGGGGAATAGTCTTTGTATGCCAAGGCCTCCAAATGTGCATTCAAAATGATAAAGATTCTATACTTGGGCCACATGATCAAATCACGGGGTGTACAAGTGCACCAAGAGAAGCTTTAGGCAATATTGATTGGCCAACATCTAGATATCTTACAAAGTTGCGGGGATTCTTTGGGATATGCAACTACTATAGGTGTTTTGTTAAGGGATTCTCTCAATTGGCTACACCATTGATAGATCTCACGAAGAAAGGGGTCTTCAAGTGGACATAGGATTCTTAGAGGGCATTTGACAAGCTCAAGGAGGTGATGAGGACTTGTCCAATTCTGACACTTCCAAATTTCAATCAGCCCTTTGTGCTTGAGAGTGATGCCTCGAGTGAGGGTATAGGTGTTGTAAGGATGCAAAACAAGCATTCAGTAGCCTTTGTGTCATGTCCCAAATTTTGCATTGGGTCACAATGGCCTAATCACATTTTCCATATTCATGAGAGTTTGTCAAATTTATGCTAAGGGTCAAATAATTGCCAAGGAGGAAAATTACTAGTTTCCTAGGTTGAGGGTGGAAGCTTTGGGATTTCGATTAAGGGGGACAATAAATGATGTTTGAACATTAGAATGGCATAAATATTTAATAAATGAGCTAAATAAATAAATACAAGGGAAAAATAAAGTGGAAATTGATCATGAAGACACATGGAGGATGTGGAACCCACACAAGCTAGATTTTCTATGACACATGGCATCCTCCTCTTGTCATTTCGAATCCCTAAGAATCCCAAGTGTCTTGAGATGGGTTGGAAGGTAAATATACTTGGCATGCATCAATTAAGGTCGAATTGGAGTGGAAGAGTAACTCTCATGGAAGACGAAGAGGCATTTTGGAGTTAGTGAGACACTTGGACTAGATTCTCTAGCTCTATGACAACAATGATGAAGATGTTATGACACCTATGACACAAATCAGATATGAAGGCTGAAATATGACATATATGACATGTCAGGGATAAAATAGCTCCAAGAGGGCGTTCAAGGGAGTTAAGGCAGCTAATATGCTTCCACAAGTGATTTGGTGGAAGTGGGAGACTAGGAATTGTTGTACAAGTAGCATTCTTTGGAATCTCTTCCCAACTAAAGTTGGCATGCATCTCTTGAAAGAAATTTGACACGTAGAGAGCTTGGAAACTTTATAAATGTAAAAATCAAAGAATGAAAACAACTTTTGATCATTTGAGAATTTGCATTTATGAAGAGAGAGAGCTAGTGGATGACTAGTTTATTGCCTTAGCCAATTTCGAAGGTGAAAGATTCCCATCCAAGTTGGTGTGTTGAAAGGCCATTCAGGTCTTTCATGGAGCTTTAATGGAGTCATAAGTTACAGGTGCAAGCTACAGGACAGCTCGTGGACACTTCAAGACCAGCTTGTTCTTTCATCTATTCCAAGTTTCTCATCATATTCTTGCTCTATGAATGGAGGCGCACTTGGTGAGCTATTGATCTCTTTGGGGGAGCTTCTAATGCCCCATTATTTTATGTTATGATGTAAATGCTCTGTATTTCAAGTTCAGAAGACTCTCAGGTCAAAATACCAAAATATCTCATGTAAAAATGTTAAACAATGAAGAAACAGTGCCATTTCCCCACTACCTTGTTGTGAACCAATGTAATGTTGATGGATTCCAATGGATAAGTAAACTACTTATGGTTTATGGATGAATGGACTGTTATTGATATATTATATGATTTTAATGTTCAGTACATGCGTTTGGAGTCATTTTGTTAAGTTTCATAGCATTTGGAGAAGATTGCCAATCATTAGTATTTTTGCATCTGATTTATGAGAGTTATAGCAGACATTAAAAGTTGAATGGTGATGCATATGAGTTCATGTTTATGTCATTTATATGTCCCCTACTTCCATTCATAAAGTCGAGTTGGATTGAGTGCACGTGGAAAGTCATTTTCATCATCTACCCCTAAGGGATTTGAACCACAAGTTGCTCATAAAACTCCTTACATTGACCAGATTTCCAAAGTGAGTTGCAGAAGTCATTTGATGGTTGAAAGACACCTATAAACACAATTTTTATGTATTAACATCATTCATACGCCTTCTGGTACAATTTGAGAGCATTTGGAGCTATTTGGAGCCATCTACCATTGGGGGTTTGAGCCTCAAAATTACGAGTAAATTCCTTGAGTTCTCTTGGATACCTATTCGACCTCAAAACCACATCTAATGTTGCAAATATACTTTGCTTAGTGTCTTATAACAGATCCAAGTCTCATACCAACCATTAATGGAGGTTGTATAGTGTTTGGAAGAGATTTGTTCTAGGACTTTGGGGGAATTTCCACCTCCCAAATTGACCAGTCTTGCCCCGAAACTTCTTCCCTTGCAAATTGCAGACCATGGTTGGGTATATCAATTGATTATACGTCTGATAGATGTGTTAATTTGTCCCATCACTCCTCATGAACTTCCTCACCAAGTTTGAAAGTAATTGGAGGAGTTTAGAATTAGTTGTATCCATATACCTAGAGTGGAAATTTGGTGAATTTGAGCACATTAGGAAAATTATTCACAAGGGACATTACACTTTGAAAGTTGAAAGCTTAGAGATCCAAACAATCTCTACTCCATTTATGACAAGGAGATACTGGCCATTATGTATGCTTTGGCAATATTTGGTGGGAGGTTGATTTGTGGTTCGAACGGACCACAACAATTTACGGTACTTTTTTAGCCAAAAAGACTTGAATGAGAGGCAACAAAAATGGGTGAGCAAGATACAGGAATATGATTTTGACATTCAGTACATGAATGGTAAGATGAAGACCATGGTTGATGTTGTTTCTAGGAAACCAACAACATGCTCACTTATGGAGATCTTAGCTAATTAGAAGTCCCATCTTTTGGTAGAATATTTCAAGAATAATTTTTCCTACAAATTGATGGATGACAACATTCAGGGTGGTGGACGATATCATCTTTTAAAAGGATAGGATATATCTAGTCCTTGAATCCAAACTTATAGAGAATATTGTGCATTCCACACATGACACACCATTGGTAGGACATACCGGGTACTTCAAGATTTGCCCATTCTAGATTAGAAATGGGAGCATGTCGATGGATTTTACCATAGGTCTATTGAAGGTGCAACGCGTCAATTTCATTTATGTAGTTGTTGATCGATTGACCAAATTCCCACACTTCTATGTGATCTTCATCGATTACTCAACATCACAAGTGGTTGAGTTATTTTTCAGGGAGGTGTTCAGACTTCATGGACTGCCTATGAACATTGTCAATGATCAAGACAACATATTTCTCAGTGCAGTTTGGTAGGAGCTATATAGATTGGTTGACATAGAGCTGACTCCCAACACTAATTATCACCCTCAAACAAAAGGTCAAACAGAAATTATGAACAAAAGGGTCGAGGGGTATTTGCACAACTATGTGTCATGGCAACATAAAGCATAACTTAAGTGGTTGCACCTAGGAGAACACTGCAATAACACCACCTACTACATGTCTATTAGTATGGCACCATTCAAAGCACTATATGGATACAATGCATCTTCAATTTTGAATTTGGCATTTGGCGATAGTAGGAAACCCAAAGCCAAAGATTGGATACAGGAAAACCAAGACATCCGTAGAGTCTTAAGGATAACTTACAAATGGCTCAGAATCAACAAAAGATGTATGCAAATAGGAACACGTCTAAGCACAACTTTGAGGTAGGAGATTTGGTTTTCCTGAGGTTGTAACCATGCAGGAAATCTTCATTTAAGAAAAGAGGAGCCGAAAAGATGAAACATTGTTTTAATGGTCCCTACAAGGTAATCAGGAGAGTTAAGGAAGTAGCTTATGATCTCAAGCTACCCAGGTAGAGCAAGATTCACAATGGGTTCCATATGTCATGCCTTAAGAAGTCATTGAGGTCACTGCTTCAGTGGAGTTACCCCTGCTAGATGAAGAGGAGAAATTGGTACTAGACCTAGAGGAGAATCTAGATGTCAGGGAGATGTTTGCAAAGCAGAATGATAAAGGAATATCTTATCCGATAGAGGAACTTGCCTGTGAAGGATGCCACTTAAGAGGGTGAGCAGATTTTGCAACATCCTAGTTTGCAATTTCTTAAAGACAAGCGATCTCGAGAAGGAAGGACCGTCATGTTCCTTTCAGAATGATCTCCCTAGTTAGGAGACGTACTAGACTATTTAATTTCCATAGGCTATAGTCAACGAAGAAGAGAATTAATAATTATTTAATGTCTAATAGGCAAAAAACAACATTAAAAAATGGGACATTGAGTAATTAATTAAAAATAGAGTCCTAAAGTGACATTGGCTTTAGAAAGTCACTTTAATTAAAAATATGAGTGGGAAATAGATAAAAATGGCCCAAAAGAGAAAAATGAGATTAAAAGAGCAAATTGACCTCAATCTCATTTATTGAATTTTATTTCACAAATTGGTTTTTAAAAGCTATTGTGGATTTTGGGTTTTGGATTGAAACCCCTAGCCTAGAATAGTTTTAAGTAGTGAAACCAACCACCCTAGCTATCTAAACAAGAAATCCCTCAGATTTCTCATTTGCATTCATTGAAGAAGATCCATACTTGTGGCAAATCATTGATGGAGTTGTGAATGTTTTCAAGTGACCAAAGAGATACACTTGGTTGAGGAAGGGTGCACTACGTGGTAGACGCTTAGAACATCAAAGGGGGTTGATTTACTGGTAAAAAGGCAACATGTTACTTTGTTGGGGTCGAGTTCTTCTTTTGCGGGTCGTTTCTTCATGCCCGGGCCGAGTCACCTTGTGTACATCGTTTCTTCATGCCCGGGCCGAGTCACCTTGTGTACATATCTTTCTGGCTAATGGGAAGTCTATAATCATTTTGACGCATTCTCTTGGAGGTTGGGTACATTGTAAATAGTCCAAATAATAGTTCTGGGCGTGAATACTGCATTTCCAGCGATCCCAAAAGTGTACACTACTATTCTAATAATTTTGGGTGCGCCTCTGGGGTTTATTCACTACCAACAGGCTTGAAGAACAGTCGCAGGCTTCATAAATAGCTGCTGCAGCATTGAAGATTGTGATATCATTGCTACTCAACCAACTACTACCGGTGAGATCGTCAACTTCAGATTTGCGCAAATTTGCATTTCCAAGCATGTATGTCAGTCTAATAGATTGAATAAATCAGCTCTTTAAATTGTTGTTCCTGAGTTTATTATTGTTCATCTTGGAATGTAATATTATTGCCTTCATTCTTGAATATAAATAATCACAAGTCGAACACCACTCAAGGCATATTTCCTTTGGAAACCACGTTAAATTCTAAATCAGCAAACAAACAAAAAAATCTGCAAATTATTTGACAAAATCTTTCAACCAAGGCAATGATAAAATAGTCCAACAGTAAGGGAGAAAACATATCAGCTAGTTAAGAGGTGGTAGGGGAGGTGTTTGACAAAAGTGCAGAACCAAAGGAGTAACCATACCAGCAGCAAAACTTACCATATTATATCAGATTAGTTGAAGGGGATATTACAAAAATGGTGTTGTTGATAGAAAGAATTGCACATTAAAAAAAATGGCTAATTTGATGTTCCAAGCTAAGGGACTAAGTTTCAATTTTATACTAAAGCAATTAATTGTGCAAATTATATAGTTAATCATGCCTCTACTAAGGCTCTAAAATATATAACACTGAAGAAAGCATAGAGTAACATTAAACCAGTTGTCATCCATTTCGTGTGTTTGGTAGTGAATCATGGGCTCATATTCTTGATTTATTCCAGCTTAAAAGTGAAAAGTGCATATTTGTTCAATATTTTGAAGATGTCAAAGTCTATAGACTTCTTCAACCACATTCCAATGATATAATTATTAGAAAAGACGTGAAATTTGATGAAAATATCTTGGTCTGCAATCTTAATTCAACATGTGTGCCATCTATGGCCTACAAGCCGTCTTTGGCACTTGTGCCATCTTCTACTCTCAACTTCCTTGACAATGTTCCTACTTCAGCTTTTGATAATGACCATGAGGATGAAAATCCACCTCCACCTGCTCATTTTCCTCTAGTTGCACCAACACAACCGCTTCTTCTATGGGTTTGTTCAACATGTGAAGCGACTGGTGATCTTATCAATGATCCCAGAGATGAACGTAGAACATATTCACACTTTCAATGAGCTGCTTCTCTTTTGGCTCAAGTTTCAAAGAATCGTGATCCAGAGACATTTCCAGAAGCTCAGGTAATCCACATTGGGACGCAGCTATGGATAAAGAATATTGTTCCTTAATGGTAAACGATACTTGGGATCGTGTAACTATTCTAAAAGGAAGATGTAAATGGGTCTATAGAACTAAGTATGCATCAAATAGAAGTGTTGAAAGATTTAAGGCAAGATTGGTTGCCAAAATATTTTCCCAAGTTGAAGGAAATGACTACAATGAAACCTTTGCCCATGTCACCGAAATGAATTCCATTTGTTTTGTTCATGCCCTTGCAACCTTACAAAAATGGGAGATCCATCAAATGAATGCCAAGTTTGTCTTCTAACATGGGGATTTGCAGGAAGAAATTTACATGGAAAAACCTTATGGCTATGTTCAAAATGACTTTAGCCTTGTCTCTCGCCTTAAGAAATCCCTCTATGGCCTTAAGCAAGCTCCTTAAGCTTGGTATACCAAAATGGATAGCTTTCTCCTTGAAACTAGTTTTTCTAGATGATATTCTAACCAAGGTCTGTACCAAGAAAGTAGACAATCATCTCATCATCATTTTCTTTATGTTGATGATCTTATTCTTATAGGTAGTGACCATAAACTTTTAACCCATGTGAAATCCAACCTTACGAAAAAAATTGAGATGATAAGATCATCTCAATTTGCATTATTTTCTTTGCCTCCAAGTTTTGGAAACAAAAGAAGGAATCTTTCTTTTTTGGTCTATAAGTATGTGTGTGACCTTCTTCGTCGCTTTCACATGGGAGATCATAAACTAGCCCCACCTCCCTTCTAGTCTGGAGTCAAACTTTTTCCACCTGCTCTTCACTCGAACCAAATGCCACCTTGTATCGTTAATTAGTTGGTAGTCTCTTATGCTTGACTCATACCCATCCTACTATTTCTTTTGTTGTTGGTCTCATTGGCCAATATATACAAACGCCTCATGAAATCCATTGGAAAGCACTGAAAAAGATACTTCAATATATCCAAGGTACATTTCGATTTGGGATTCATCACAGTTCAAGGGGACTCTTTTGTTGGTTGGTTTCATTGATTTGGATTGGGCTAACGACCCTGATGATTGGAAGTCTATTGTCGAAAATGTTTTCATTCTTGGTTCAGAACCTATCACTTGCGCTTGTAAGAAACAACAAGCTCTCTCTTTATCTTTCTTCAGCGGAAGCATATAGTATCAAGCCACAAATAATGCAGGTCAGGAAGCTTTGTGGCCCCGACAGATCCTTTCAGAGTTTGGATTAGGGCAAAAACATTCAACTACCCTTTGGTGTGAGAATCATAATGTCATCAAGCTCACTAAAGATCCAATTCAACATCAACAAAACAAACACATTGAGATACATATGCACTTCATCAGAAGGCTTGATCACAATCACATTCTTGAAGAGCTCTTTTCCCCTAAAAATGATCAAGTTGCAGACTTTTTCATAAAGTCTCATATAAAAGCAAAGTTTTTTTAACTTCAATATATGTCAAGAGTTCACGAATATGTTATTAAGGAGGGATAGGCTCTAATGCATCCTTCTTTCTCCTATCCCAAGCCCTCTTAGACAACTTATCCTTTCAATGATTACAAAGGAACCAAATCCAAAGGGAAAAAGACTAAGCGATATTGCAATTTTTGCATGAACGATGGTCATGTAGAATCTAAGTGTTTCAAGAAGATGACAGCTTTGGAAGCAGCAAAGAGGATGCACAACATTAAATTTAATTCATCTTCTGGCTCTATACCTCATGCACATGCACTTTTTGCTTATGGTTTTCTCCTTCAACGCATCTTCTTCCTTTTCTTCAAATGAGTGGCTCATTCATTCTGGAGCATATTACCTTATGGATAAGGATACAACCATTTTTATGCTCAAAATGAATGTAACACCAAACAAATATTTGTTGGTGATGATAATCTCTTAATGTTATAGGATCTGGAACAATTCAGGTAGATGATGGCCAGTTCAACGATGTATTATGTGTTCCAAGAATTTCATGCAATTTGTTGTAAGTCTATAAAATCACTATTCTGCTGATGGTAAGACTATAACGTTTATACCCACCAAGTTGTAATCAATGATTTCAAAGATCCTAAGCATGTCCTAGCTACTGGAATTTTTTTGATATTACCAAGTTGTACAAAAACAACTTTGTTCATCACCTTTTCACTCAGTTTTTATTGCCTACAACGATGATTTGAGCAAACTTTGGCATGAGCGATCTGGTTATTTAAACTATCGCTCATTGCAACAATTATGTAATAAAAAAATGGTGACTGGTCTTCTTTTGTTCTCTTGCAAAGATGGTGTTTGTTTCGGGTGTGTTCTCGACAAACATCATCGAGATAGTTTTGAAAAACGTGCCTCTTGACACGCCTCAACCCCTTTGCTGCTTGTTCGAAGTGATTTGTGTGCTATGTTTTATTCTACTTCTTTCTTTGGCTTCCAATACTTCTTAACTTTCATTGATGACTTATCAAAGCACTTGGGTTTATTTCTTAAAACCAATGTAGCAAGGGTACCTGTACCGGGTACTTGGGTACTTGTAAGACACGTCTCATGTTGTACCCTGTCGTACCCCATATTAGCGACACATACCCAAGATGTTGTTATAAAAAAAGGGGTATTTATAGGCGAAATGCTATGTCATACACTGTGTTTGGATACTTCGCACCCCATGTTTAGGCTCCGGGGGCACAGAGGACTTGACCCCCAACCAAATCTTAACTATTTTTTTGCTAACTGCGCATTGAGTCTAGTTTAGGACTTATGACAAACACTTTGCAACATTACTCAAATTCCACTGAATATTGTCCAAATCTGCTAGACTAATTTTGCAATGATTTACAATGAATGTTTCTATGGTTTTGTGTTCAACTCCCATGGAACATAATTTGACTACCAAATGTGCACAAAAAAATACATATGTATTTAATACTAAGAAATACACTCACATCAACCCAAGAATATATTTGGCAATTTGCAATTTTTTATTGCATGTAACAACAGTACAAATAGGTGTTTAAAATAAGATTTCAATTGTACCTTCAGGTGTGAGTTTGATTGTTTGTTACAGTTGTTTGGTACAATGATTTATTAAATTTTATGTTTGTAACCCACCTAGAATTGAAAAACATTTTATTTTTGAAGTTATTGTAAAGCTTTATGTTGTTGACCAAGTAAGGTCAAAGATGACTGTAATTGAATATTTTATTTATTTCAATAATTAAAAGAAGAGACACCTATCCAAAAAAGACTGTTGAAGAGTGTTCACTGACCCACTAGGAAGAATGATCTGCTGTAGAAGGCCAAAATGACAAGTGGCAGCAATAGCATTCACTTTCTCACTGTTGCAGAAGGCAACATCCCTATAAATGCGGTCATGTTCCCTAAAAAGAGGAACTGAGCAGGTGGCTCATTTAATTGCAAAACTGACCCAAAGACCTAGGCAATCTTATATATATCATCGAACGAACAGGAGGCTCACTACATTCTAAGTGATTAGAGCCTTGTGGTTTTGCTAGATACTAAAAGGTTAGGCACACAAGAGAAATTCGATGAGGGGAAAGCTAAAGTGTATTGCTGAGAGTTAAGTCTGCAAGTGAGATTGCTAAGTTACAAAGTACTATGTAGGCTTCTACTCAGCATATTTGTCCCGGTGGTTCAGTGAACATGTTTGTGGGTCCTAAAGCAAGCAATCTTGGTTGTTTTTAGGAGACGGTTGGGAAGAACGGTCTTCTTTGGGTGTTTGTCTCCTTCGACAGTTAACGGGTTCCAAGTGTTTTGGTATTTAACTTTAATTTCATTCTATATTTATCTCTGTAGAATATTATGAATGTTAAGTTTCAGAATCATTAATTGCTTTCTGTAACCAGTAGGATATTATTCTTCTGCCTATACATTATTAGTTCATGAATGCTACTGTATACCCAAGGCTTCTTATTGAAATTTGCAAGTTATCATATCTAGAACGGTTTCATATTTCTGCATATAAATTTGTTCTGACTATACATGATATACGTAGATAAATAGTATTTAGTGTTTCTTTAGATCTATTCTAAAACACTTACAATTTAATAAAAAGGTTAAATTAGAGTTATCGTTGTTTGAAATAAACAATGAATATTTTACAGTTAAAACTTGTTCTCTTTATTTTCTTTAGCTCTCAGCCAAGGGATAACACACATAGAATGAATATATATATTATATGTGAATACTTACCCTGAATAGTACAATTACAGCTGGAAGGCTTACAAGTATTAGACTCAAAACAATCGAAAAACCCATATCTTCTTTATGCTAATAGTTTATAACATGTTCACGTTTTTAAATCAAAAATCAATATAGTTGTAAAAACGAATATCTTTTTTACGAAATACAAGTTAGGAATCGAAACCTGTAAAGGCTATTCCTTCTTTTCAAGAAAAGTATAATAAATGAAATCTATTTTTGCAACATACAAACTAACATTGATAGGTCATAACCATATTTTAGACTAACTGTAACCAACATAATAATCCTTTCAAGTACTATCGATTTCCAAACAGTATTAATGTAGTAGTAAATATATATATTTATACCAAATTAAATCAAGAACTAATTAGGTCAAGAGTTCAAAACCCGTAAGGGTAATTTCTTTACAGAAAGTTATAAACAACTATGACAATAGTTTAACCTAGATCTTTTAGCCAAGTATGAGTCATAACTAATCAAGAAAAACAGTTTGACAAATCTTTTTAACATTCTACCGTTTCTACAGAGCAACTCTATAATTTAACAATTTGGAAATACAGTGGCCTCACTGCCTTAAATATGACTAGAAAATTACAGTAAAAACCCCCAAAAGATAATTACATGGCAATCGAACCTCTAGTTTACCATGTTTAGAGTGGTAGTCGAAAGTTAGAGACGATTTTAACAAATGCTCAGACTAGAGCCGTACGAAATTCATAAACAAGATACGAGTATACAGAAGGGTAAATAATCGAAACATCTTTTATACAGAGAAGCTTCAAAAGTGAAACCAGATAAACAATTTACAAGTTATGAAATAGAATCAATGTTTTCAAGGATTTAGGAGTAAAACTCTCCTGCATACATCTAATAAACCAAATCATTGTTTACAAAGAACAAATCGAAAACAGAGAAATAGAATAAACACTTACGAATTTGTAGGGTTATATTAATATATCAAACCAGAGTAATGGAACAAATAGTATATCAAGTATATCCATTACATGGTAGAGTCGAGACATATCAAGTTCAAACTAGGTGAACAACAAAGATCTGTAAAGAAAATTACTGAATCTTTTCACATTTAAATAACGATTTGATATAACTTCCACGCAAGCTCACATCTTGTTTATAAAACAAAGGTTTAAACCTTAACTTTGAGTAAAAGCCTTGAGGCTTTCAAAATAAAAAGTCATCGTATCTCTACTGAAATAATAAATGGTTACCACAAAACGAAGGACTGAGCAAAGCCTTAACCGCCAACAAAAACATGACTAAAATGGAGAATCCTTTTCCAGTTTTTGCACTTCGGCAAGGTCCGTAGGGTATTACCAGAGACCACGACGCAAAATCACCCACGACCTGAGCTCCTCCAAACAAGTTTCAGTTATTTTCTTACCTACCAATCAAAAACATGACAGAGGTTAAAAACGTAGCACAAATCAAACTTACAACAACTGAATTTAATTATTAAATCGAAAGAATATTTTCTTTACCTCAGTCGACGGCTCTGCAAGAGTTTGACGATGGGTCAAGACCAAGACCGCAACCAAGAGAAGCAAATACAATGTGAATAATCCCAGGGTTGTTTACAGATTTGTGGGAGCCAAATGCACTAACCCAAACAACAATAGGTTTAAGCATGGCCGAGAGGGTAGAGAGCCTCGGCTCCACACTTCTCATCAACTGCAAAGTAACAAATCCCTTTGGCTTTTCGAGCTATGGTTTTACCCTCGATGGCCAGCTAGTTGGCACTAAAACCCTTCACGTGGTTTCTTTTAAAACCCACCTACCTCCACTTAATTATAAATCTTTATTCCTCGGCCTAAAGTTCTTTTCACAGTTTCGATGCTATGCATTATATTAAAGCTTATACTAGTATACAATAAACTTTGCATATGTTAGGTTGTAGTATCATGCTCCATTTCCTTCTTGCTCATCTCCTAGCCATGTTAGGGTCCCTTTGGTAACCTTACCTCTGGCTTTTGGTTGTTTAGGATTTACAAGGAACAAATCCTCCAACAATATTAACACATACATAATCACAAGTAAAAGAAACAAAGTTAGCTTAACTAAGCTGGGTAAGACCCTTGTCCTCGTAACCCTTATATCAAGGCAGCGTATGTAGGTAGAGGGCCTAAAACAATATATATAAAGCATAACGAATCTAATTCCTATAGTAAACAAGTTAAAGACTACAAACAATCACCTACGACAAAACTGATACAACACATAAGAACCTTAAACCAAGTAAAAAATGTAACCTAGTAGTATTATGGTTTCATGAATGGTTTTGTCATGAAGGTTTTGTTCGAAATTGTGTTGTCGTAAATCAAATGGTTAAGTACTAGTTATAATTTTAAATATAGAAGCTACTCTATGAGCTATGTTGTAACCTAGAATAAACCCTAAGTAGTAAAAAAATTATGGATTTTGGGAGTTGTTACAATGTTTCAAATTTTCAATGTGAATGTAAATGCTCATTGTTCAATGAATCATTGAATTTGTAATTATGAATCATGATTCAAATTCTATGAAGAAATATGAAATGTGCATGTATGATGTGACTATGACATGTTTTCATAATATATATATAGTACCCCAACGTACCCAAGTACCCTATTTCAAAAAGTGGCATCCTCATCCCTATCTCCGTACCCATCCTTGTCCCCATACCCAAGTTTCCTGGAAACTTAGCTCAAAACGTAAGAGTGAAGTTACAAAAACCAGATGTCACCATGTGTTTTGTAATGAAGCATGAACTCATATTCCTAATGAAAAATGAAAAGCATTGTAACCTAAAAGTGAAAAGTGTATAGTTGTTGGATATTCTAATGATGTCAAGGTTATAGACTTCTTCAACCACATTACAATGATATAATTATTAGAAGATATGTTAAATTTGATGAAAATATCTCGACTTGCGAGCCTAATTTGTCGTATGTGCCATTTGTAGATTGCAAGCCATCTTCAACATGTGTACCATCTTGTACTCCAAACTTCCATGACAGTGTTCCTATTATGGCTTCGATGATGGCGGTGAGGATGAAAATCCACCTTCACCTACGCATTTTCCTCTAATTGCACCAACACAATTGCTTTCTCTATGGGTTTATTCAACATGTGAAGCTACTGGTGATCTTGTTGGTGATCCCCCAAGATCAACCTTAAACACATTCTCAATTCCAGCGATCCACTTCTTTTTTAGATTAAGTTTCATAGAATCATGATCTGGAGACATTTGTAGAAGCTTCAGATAATCTAGATTGGGACACGACTATGGATGAAAAATACCATTCCTCAGTGGGATCCTGTACCTCTTCCAAAAGGAATAAAATTGTCAAATGTAAGTGGGTCTACAAAACTAACTATGCATCAGATGGAAGTGTTGAAAGACACAAGGCAAGGTTAGTTTCCAAAGGACTTTCACAAGTTGAAGGAATTAACTACAATGAAACCTTTGCCCCTGTCGCCAAAATGAACTCCGTCAACCTTGTTCTTACCCTTGTGGCCTTACATAAATGGGAGGTCCATCAAATGGATGTCGAGTTTTCCTTCTTGCATGTGGATTTGTGGGAAGATATTTACAGGGAACGACCTCCAACAACTTTAGCCTTATTTGTCTCCTTAAGAAATCCCTATATGGCCTTAAGCACGATCTTTAAGCCTAGTATGCCAAAATGGATAGGCTCTTTCTCCTTGACATTAGTTTTTCTAGATGTCATTCTGACCCCAATGTTTATACCAATAACATAGGCATCTGTTTCATCATCCCTATTCTTTATGTTGATGACCTTATTATTGCTTCATTGATTTTAGATTTTCACTGTGTTGTAGTTTTGTAATCGATGTTTCGAGTGTACACTCCACCCATCTTCAAGGGGTCAACATGAAGAAGTTGTTCAAGGCAAGAAACGAGAAAGGTTGAGTTTATAAATGAATGAGAAGATTAGATGTTAAAAATTTAGGTAAAACAAATAAGGCACAAAAAATGAAGAAGCCAAGAAAGAAGAGATGCAATATTGATAGAATATTAAATTAGGGTTAGTAAAACGATATTAATAGGAAGAATGAGAATAATTAAAAATGATTAATTGATTAAATACTCATCAAGAAAACCAAGTTTAGGTCAATTGATTCTAAATTAAGAGAGTGACCCTTAAGATAATAAATATAATAATTAAAGGAGGAAGTCAAAGGATTTTAATAAAATAGAGAGGGAGTCTTGGGATACTTTTCTCATATCCATTTTTTGTTTCTTTTGGAGGATGGCAACCACAAGAGTGAAGATCCGTCAAACCCTAATGGTGTTTTTAGCAAAAGTATCTTGGAGTTGGGCCATCTAACCAAATGGCCTAGTACCAACCAAGACTTAAAAAAGTGGGAATTTCTGCAAGTAGGTTTAAATTTTTTCTTTTAAGTTTGGTATTTGGGGTTTAATCTCAAGGTGTGTTTTCTAAAAGGTTTAAACAATGTAAAAATAAAACAAGTTTTAAACCTTGTAACTTGGAGTTAGGTTTTAGTTCCAAGGGGACATGAAACCCTCAATAGTCTCAAATCTAGATACATTGTTAGAAAAATGTACAATCGTGTCAATTTACAGTGACCTAGTGGACAAGTGTAGGGTTCTCAGCACTCCTGTTGCCCATAAAGTTGGTGTTGAAGTTTCTTTGGATTTCGGTGAAAAGAGTATTCCAAAACCCATTTCAAACCCTGTTGCATTGAGCTCAAGCAAACTAGGACACTGATGAGAGAATTCTATGAAGGATGGCAAATATGGTAGAAGGCATCTTGTGGCTAAGGACGTTAGGGATAAACCAAAGAACCTTCTAAGCCCTAATTTGTTGGTGGCGAACAAATGTAGAAGTTGGTGATTTTAGCAAAAGGGATTTAGTGTCAACAGAGTTAGGGGTTACTCCTCTAAATAATTCTCGGCTTTTTAGAGCTTGGTAGACACCATTTCAAGAGAAGCTATCAAGAGATAAAGCTCGTAGCAGAAGGAAACTCAAAGCTTTCAAGGTGAAGATGGCTGAAGATTTTACAGTTGGTCAAGACATTACACTGATCAAGGTAGAAGGGCCCTAGTCAACAGAATGGAGTATTTGAAGATGAACAAAGTGGAGATTCTAAGTTGGGTAGTGGAAAATTGGAAACCTATCTCTATACGCCATAGGTGATTTGGCTCCCAAGAGGTTGATTCCTCTTTATTTTTCTGACAGAGGAACACGTAAAGAGGATTTACAATTCATTTTGGGTCATTAGAGATGACTCTCAGGTACTTAGGAGATGGGGAGTGGATTTTAACCCCAAAAGTCAAAAGGTTACAAAAAGGCATATGTGGATGCATTTACCTGGTATTCCAATACAATTTTGGTCGAAAGATTTTTTGAAAAACCTTGCTAACCATATGGGTTATTTTATCTATTTCGAAGGTGAAATGATCAAAGAAGGAGATAAAAGAATGGCGAGGGTTTTAGCAGAATTCAATATTAAGGAGGGTCTTCCAGAAAAAAGTCAATATCAAATGGGGTGACAAGGTTCTAGAGAAACGATTAAACTACAAAGGGATTCCTTTCTGGTACATGGTTTGCAGAAGAACGAGTCACCTGAGAAAATATTATCTGTATATGAAGAATGTTGAAAGGAGCCGCCATGATAGAATGTTGAAGTCGTTGGACAACGTGCCAAAATCTTCCTCCCAGATTGATTTGGTGCAAGCGGATGAAGATGAAAATGAAGAAATTTATACTCTAAAAGGTATGTCACCACAAAACTCCCCTGATCCTTATGAAAATCTTTCCTCAAAAGAATTGCAGTTTATAAAATCTATTGAGAGGGATTATGAGCGTAGATCAAGTTTATTTTCTTTAAATGTTGGGAGAGAGANGGGGGGGGGGGATTTGGTTGAATAGGATAAGGGTTTGGAGAAAACACCGACTCAAAATGTTAGTACAGTGGATAACCCTTTAATTGGTTATGTTCATTTCGATGAGTCATTCTTTGTTATTGAAGAAAGGGCTACAAATTTTACTCAAGAAAATACAGATGGTTTGGTTGTAATAAGGGGTTTGGAGGTAAATGGATTTACTCCCAACAAAGAACCGGTTTTTGTTGGGGAATCTTTTAAAACCCCTCTTCAAGTTTTTGTTAACGAGCCTGTGGTCAAAAAAAAAATTCCGATCTATTCAATTCGTCACCAAAATGTAACTATTAGAAAGAAAAACCAAAGAAATCAAGTAAAGGGAAAAGGATTCGAATCGGAGGAATACTCGAAACAGAAGGAGGGTTATAGTTATGTTTCTGATAGGATTAAAATTGCAGAAAGAAGTGTGCAAAATTATGTTTTGTCCGAGGGATTATGAGCGTCGATCAAGTTTATTTTCTCTGAATGTTGGGAGGGAGATTATTTTTGTGGGTAAAAATTCTGATTTGGAAGATCATTGTAGTGATAGGGTTTCGATGGGGGTTGTTGCACCGAGGGGGGATTTGATTAAAAAGGATAAGGGTTTTGAGAAAACACCGACTCAAAATGTTAGTACAGTGGATAAGCCTTTAATTGGTTATGTTCATTCCGATGAGTCATTCTCTATTATTGAAGAAAGGGCTACAAATTTTACTCAAGAAAATACATATGGTTTGGTTGTAATAAGGGGTTTGGAGGTAAATGGATTTACTCCCAACAAAGAACCAATTTTTGTTGGGGAATATTTTAAAACGCCTCTTCAAGTTTTTATTAACAAGCCTATGAAAAATTTTGAAAAATTTCCTATCAATTCAATTTGGCACCAGAAAGTAACTATTAGAAAGAAAAACTGAAGAAATAAAAAAACCGAAGAAATCAAGTAAAGGGAAAAGGATTAGAATCGGAGGAATACTCAGAATGGAAGGAGGGTTATATTTTTGTTTCTGATAGGATTAAAATTCTAAAAAGAAGTGTGCAAAATTATGTTATGTTCAATGGGGCGCTTAGAGCATTGAAGCCCTCTACTGAGGTTCTATAATGTTGTGTATCTCTTTCAATATTAGAGGGGCTTGGGGGAGACCCAAAATTTCGATCCCTCAAACGCTTTATTTAAAACAATAAAGCTGGTGTCTATTTGTTTAAGGAAACTATGTTTAAGAGAGAAAAAGCATCTGAAGTTTTCTTAAAGATTTTGAAGGAATGGGAAGTTTGTGCTATGTATGCAGAAGGTCAGTCTGGAGGGCTTCTTGCTATCTGGAATCCAAGGGTATATAATTTAAAAGCTTTTAAAACCTGTGTAGGCATTCTCCTTGAAGGTAAAATTACAAGGTTTGAAGCATGCTCCTTATAAGAATAGAAGGGCATTTTGGGAAAATATGGAAAAAAGTGGAGTTTTGAAGCTCCAAAAGGAATGATTTGATTGACATTATTCCAAATAAACTTTCCCCAATCTAGAGAAATAAGAGATTGGGAATAGATGATGTGGGGAAACGTTTAGATCGGTTTTTTATGTCTGAGAAATTGTTTAATGTATGTTATAGATACAGATCATGGAATTTAGAAACTAATATCTCAGACCACTACCCCATTGTGCTGCAATTTGAAGAGGAACCAATTTCAACAAATTATCCTTTCAAGTTGAATTAGTCTTGGTTAACGGATGAGTCTGTTTGTTAAATGGTAAGGTCAAGTTTGGGCTACTTTAACAGTTTCTGAAGATATGAATAGCATGGATAGTTTAGTCTACAAGCTCAAAAATATTAAAACGGAAGCGGTTGGTTGGATCAGAAGGAAGGAGTCCAAAGATTGAAAATATTTAGTTATGATTGAAAACACAATTAGTGATATGTTGCTTGAAATCTATCTAGGTCTTTTACTTTGGAAGAAAGGATTAGGCTGATGAATCTTGAAAATAGGAAGGATGATATTTTAAAAAACGAGGAAGAAGGTTGGCATTTAAAGAGCAAAGCTATATGGATTGAAGCCGATGACAGGAATACAATTTTGTTTCATAAGTATGCTTTTTATAGAAGAAATTAGAATACAATTTGGGATATAACCTATTTGTATGGCAACGGAGTTTCTTCTCAGAGAAACATAAAAAAAGTTGGTGAAGTATGTTCAGGTTTCTTTTTAAAGAAACTGGGAGAACTGATATCGAAAATCTAATGAAGGTAATTAATCACTATCCTTCATCTTTCTCTAGAGAAGAAGGTTATCAGATTGGAAAACCAATAGATTTGGATGAATTAAAAATGTTTTATCTTCCTTTGCAAAAAACAAAAGCCCAGGTCTAGATAGTTGGCTTGTGGAGCTCTTTATCTCTTTCTTTGACATTATGGGAAAATAGTTGTTGGATGTGGCTAAAATGTCATGGAGAGAAGGTTGCATGTCTGTATCTTAAACTCTACATTTATAACTCTTATCCCAAAAATGGATAATCCAGATTCTTTCTCTCATTTCAGAACAATTGCAATATGTAATTTGATTTACAAGATGGTGACATGAGTTATATCAAATACTAATTAACCCAAAACTTTTAGAAGTGATATCAAAAGAACAATTTGGATTCTTGTCTAACCGTCAGATTTTAAATGCTATTTGTGTCTCCCAAGAATGCATTCACACTACTAAGTTGAAAAAGATTAGCTCTCTTTGTATGAAGTTGGATCTTGCAAAAACATATGATAAGGTAAACTAGGTGTTTCTGAGACTTTTATTTTTGTAGATTGGTCTTCCTGTGGAAGTCACAAATTGGATTATTGCTTGCATATATTTTGCAAATTTTCCTATGTTGGTTAATGGTTCTCCCACAAATTTCTTTGGAAGCTCAAGATGGCTAAGGCAGGGGGTTCCCATTATCTCCCTTACTTTTCTTACTAGTAATAGGAGGACTTGGTAAGATGATCTCAAAAGCTCATCAGGAAGGAAAGTTCTCGGGTATAAAAATATCCTCTACTCTTAAAATCACACATTTACTTTTTGTGGATGATATGATTTTTTTGGGCCAGCTAGGATTGAAGAATGAAAGTTCTATATGATATCTTGGTTATATTTTGTTTTTCATTTGGCATGGATATTAGTCTAGAAAAACATGTATTTATCAACATAAAGTCTCTGAAGAATTTTTGTGCCAATTAAGAGATTTGTTTCAGTATAAAATTGAAAGTATTGATGCAGGTTCTAGATGTCTGGGATATGTGTTGAAACCAAATAATTATAGGGTGAAAGATTTGTTTCAGTATAAAATTGAAAGTATTGATGCAAGTTCTAGATATCTGGGATATGTGTTGAAACCAAATAATTACAGGGTGAAAGATTGGATGTGGTTAGTAAAAAAGATTGAGAAAATAATAAATAATTGAGCATACAAGTTTCTCTCTATTGGTGGAAGGTTAACTCTTATTCAAGTTGTTCTTATGGGTATTTTCTCATTGATTATGGCTCCCAAACCCATCATAAATATCATTAGATCTAAAATATTTCATTTTCTTTGGGTTGGTTCATGCTCTGAGAAAAAGCTTCAACTTGTTTCCTGGGAAAAAATTGCTCCGCCAAAAACTTTGGGAGGCATGGGCATAAAAAAATTGCTTGGTTTCAACTCTGCTCTATGTATGAAAAGCATGTGGTGTTACCTCTTTGATAATGGTTTGTGGAGTATTGTTATAAAGACAAAATACATCAAGAATGTATCTTTTTCTGAACTGGTTCAGATCCTCTGAGTTTAATCACAAAGATGCCTCTGTTATCTGGAAAAGTTTCATTAAAAATTTTCATTGGATAAAGAAGTGGACCTCTTGGGCCATTGGAAAAATAAAAATATTTGTATTGGGATTGATCCCTTTATAGGGGATAATGGAAATTATGAGTTGCCAACGGAAATTTTGGAGCATCTGGATGGTATAGGTCTAACAAATCTCATCCAAATCATAAGATCGAATTAGGCTGTTATCAAGGGTAGTTATTGGTTTAATTCTAGAGACATTGGTCTCTTTGGCAATTATCAAGGGTAGTTATTGGTTTAATTCTAGAGACATTGTTCTCTTTGGCAATTGGGCCTATTTATGGGACAATTACATCTTTTCTCTGAACAGTGTTTGCATCAAATTGGTTGAAGAGAACATATTGGTTTGGGTTTGGAATAAACAGTCTTGAGATATTTCTGTTAAGATTGTGTATGATGCCCTTATTACCACCTTTTTCCATAATGATAGTTGTCGATGGCATAGCAAATTGTGGAATTGGCACATTCCACATAAGCTAATTTTCTTTTTTTGGTTGTTATTAAAAGACGGGCTTCTACCTGGCAAAACCCAATGAAAAGAGGCTGGAAAGGACCTGGTTTTTGTAATTTGTACAAGAGGAACTCGAACTCTGTGGATCATATATTTATACATTGTCCTTTTAGTATAAATGTTTGGTCTTTGGTATGTGAGGATTTAAATATTCTTACTATTTGGGGTAATTCTCTCACTAAGGATTATTTTAATTCCTAGTATCATGAAGAAAGCAGCTGGAAATTTTTTCCTATATTCATTAGCTGGGTTATTTGGAATACAAGAAGGTTGGTTTTGAAGATATTATAGCAAATGTTCATCACTGTGTGTGATAAAAGGTATTAGTCTTTTTAAGGATTATCAATGTTTGAGAAAACATAACACTCCAAAGATTTTATATCCTCCTAACCTAAATTTTTCTTCCATTGTTGATTACTTTGATGGAGCTTCTACAAATGAGGTTGTTGGTTACTTTGATGGAGCTTCTACAAATGAGATTGTTGGTTACTTTGATGGAGCTTCTACAAATGATAAATGTGGTTGTAGTATGATCGTGATGTAATGGTTTGGTTTGAACCAAAGGTCACAGTTTCATGTTGATTTTGTATGTAGTCTTATGATAGAAAATCTAGTGACAAGGAGAACTAGTATGATGTAACTTTCTCTTTGATTCAATAAGAATAACAAGATGAAGGTTTTTTTCCATGTGAAAAAATAGAGAGGAGGATTTTTGATTAATTAATAATAAACATTTAAAAAAAATGGTAAATTGAAATAATAAAATTAAAGATTATAAAGGAATGGAATTAACTAATTAAATGCTTAAAGAATTTTTGTTGGTTAAACTAATTCTTAAATGAGAGGTTTTTAATTCCTAAGATTAAAAATAAAATAAAATAATATAAAAATACCTTTAAAGAAAAAAAGTTAAAATATTTTATTAAAAATAAAATAAATAATATAAAAAATACTCTAAAACAAAGAATTTAATACATTTTAGTAATATAATAATGAGAGAATTTTTGTATATTTATAACATATAAAATTAAAAAATGAAAGATTAAATTTATAAAAATGAAGTGGAATATATAAATTTAATTATTAAATTTTAAAATTTATAAACCAAGTGTAACCTAACCTTCAAAAGGGAGTTACAAAACCACAAAAGAGGCCCATTCAACAAAGAAGGCCCCTTAAATCATGAAATAGGTTCAATAGTACTAACATAGGTTAAAATAATAAAAATAGAAAACAAAGAGTGTTGTTAAGAAGAGCCACAAATTCTAGTCCGCAATTCCCCACATATGAAATCCATGACCCTCCAGCCACATTATCCATGTTCAATTAGTTATTTAATTGAAAGTAAATAATAAAATGTCTACAGCCCATATTCCAGCCATATTCCAGGCATCTAGTGCCACATAACAACACAAAACTAATCACAACATATCTAGAGGGGCTTAACACACTGAGGGTATTACACACCTGGATCTTATGTGTACTCCTCACACCCTTCTAGCCATACCATTACTTTTTGCATACTATCTTCCTCGTGGTTTAGATCCGCTAGCTCTCGATATTCACCAATAACACCACCACCTTTCTCCATCACTTTAAAGGGCTCCAAGCAAATGAGAGCAGCTTTCATTGCGATACTACCAATACCAATAGCATGATGCTAGCACATTACCATCCTCTCCATCTAGGAAAATTTCTAATTTTATATATACATATATATAATTCAGGATTATATATATATAACAAATTAATAACAAACTAAAAATGCATGCTAGCAATACATGATAATGAATATCAACCTCTTAACAAGACCAACATCTTAACCAACTAAACCTATATCTTAACCAAATAAAATAACAAAAAATAACATTAATAAATAATATATAAAACTAAAATAACATAAATATATATATATATATATATAATTAAAAATTAATAACAAATAAAATGCAAGCGAACCTTAACAACATGCATGAAAACCATTATAAATTCTATGCCCACCCAAAAATGATAAAAGCTCTTGTTATGAAAATCCAATAGAATAACTTTAAAAGATTCTATGCCCAAAAATAATAAAACCACTTATTTTGAAAATCTAATAACTTTAAAGTTACTTTAAAATTGGTTTTAGATTTTAATTTTCTTATATAAATATTTTTAAAATTAAATTGTTTTTATTATATACCTATAAAAAGTTAGATACTCCAATAAACAATATTAAAGTATTTTAAATTTTTTTGAAGTAACCTAATTTTAAAGCATCTTTAAAATTATTTTTTAAATTTATTTCTTTTTCTAAAATCTATTTTTAAATTTAGTTTTTCTTATTATATATCCATAAAAAGTTGGATAGTCCAATAAAATAATTTTAAAATATCTTAAAAATATATTTTAAAATTTAATACAATACATTTGGGTTGGGAGACTCGTTTCTTAAAATAAAAACAAAAAGCACTGTGATAAAACTATTTTAAGCTAAAAGATATATCTAATCAGAATTAACTCAATTAGGTTTTCTGTAAATATTTTCACAACAATAACTTTAATCAAGATCTCAGTAAATCCAGTGTTACTTACCTGACATTGCCCTTCAGACTTCGAAAGTTGTTGCTGTCTTTTCATTTTATTTCGATATTCTACGAGCCTCGAGAACTGTTGGCACAAGTAGTCCTTTTCAGCTATTTCTGGGACGCCATCAATGGCTTCTCTGAGAGCCTCAACTGGAAGGAACCTCCATCCATCCGAAGTTCGATTCTGAATCTCTTCAAAAAGATAAACGAGGGGCCATATATCCTTGGGCTTTGGCTCGATCATGTCCCCGATATAGGCTTGAATCTGCGTGAGAAAAGCGGACCCGTGAAATACTCCGTAAATTTTATTGGTATCATACCTTTCTACGCTAGATCTTATACCCTCCTGGGTTACAAGTTCGGCCAATTTGACGACAGTTTCAGAAGACAGAGTACGGCTGTCCGCTATCTGCCTCAGTATATGAAGCCCTTCAGGGGAACTGAGATAATTAATCAGATGGATTGTAGGAATCGTAGCCTGATTTTCCAACCATCTCTCGATATCTGCTGGAGATAGAAATCCAAACCTGGAAGGTCCAGGATTGTTCCCGAACTGCGATTCACGACGGTGAGTGTTGTTACTTCTCTGCGATCGGGAAATGCCTGAGGAATTCCTGCCTGAAGGCGCCGGGGGATTTCTGTGGTTGCCGCGGCCTCTCGGATGGCGATTGCGTGGAAACCCTCTCTGAGACATGGAGATTCCCCTTGAATACACAATATGTTTTTGCAGAGCAGAAACCTAGCACCTGTCCCTCAATTCAATTGACAATTTCTAAAATTGGCCATGAGGAGAATCAGTTTCTCCTTCTATGTTGCTGCTAGAACAGCTTAAGAAAGCAGCGCTCAGGTTAGCGTGCCAAGTGCCAATTTGCAGCTGTGAGTGCACAAAATTCCTTGTACTGGATGAAATTTATTTATTCGTTTCTTCACTCCGAAGAGAATAGATGAACAGTGATGGTACTGATTTGATTTGATTGTGGCATTTGCTCCTTTCATTCTTTGTGATTCGGATTCGCAAAAGATAGGGTTTGACATACTTCTTGCAAGTTTCTAGGAATTTGAAGGTGTGGCCTGGGACGAGGACAATCAACCGCTCACTTTCCACATTCGAGTATATATACGGTTTTTAAATAACTTTTAAACTTTGATTTTACATATGATGTGACAATAAAGAATCATATAATTTATGGGACAATTTTTGCACATTACCATTGATATTGTTACACGAAGCTCTTATCCATGACCACCGTTCATCGGGACGGCTTGGGTTAATGAGTTTCGCCGAAGCTGAGGGTTGTTCCAGTACACATTTCCAGGGTTTTCTGATCTTCCATATCTATTCCACCGTTCCACGCCAGCTTTTGGTATCGGTCCCCGGAGACGGGCGTTATTTGATTCGTCACATTCTGTACAGCCATGGACACGAATTTCAATCATTTTGACCCGGAACTCACAAGAATTTTGCTCAGAGTCCCGACTCCCGAGTCCCAAGTTCGAAAAAGGTTTCAGTTTCGAAAAGTGAGGTGCTGTGTTCGAATCTTGCCTGGTGTTCGAATACGTTGACTGTATAATACGGCCGTAGATTTTTGTTTCCTGCTGTCTTTTTGTTGTTGAACCCGGGGTGATTTGCTATTTGACTATTCAAGTAATATTTTTTGAGTAAACTTTTTACGCGACCATTTGCATCGATCGGACGACCTGGGTCGCGTGAGCTTTCACATCACGCTTTACTGGTCATCCGATCGGTGCAAATGGTCGGTAAAAAGTTTACTCCAATTTTTTTCGATGGGGGCGGGGATGAGTATGTCAGGGTATTTAAGTTTTTTAAAGTTTAAATTATTATATAAAGTGGTTGGTGAATGTTGATAGGACAACCAACGACTTAATTTTGGCAAGAGCTATCCATTGAGCTGCAGAGCATTTAATGCAACTGCAGCAGGCTTCATGACCATTGGATCTCGAGTAGCTTAAGATCCAACGATCATCAATCTTGACTCAACCGCATTAAATGCTCTGCAGCTCAATGGATAGCTCTTGCCCTTAATTTTATGAACGCAAATTTTTTCTGTGGGGTGGAGATGACCATGTCAAGATATTTAAGCTTTTTTTTTAATTTTATGAACACATTTTTTTCAGTGAGGCCGAGATGAGCATGGTAGGGTAAAAAAAATAAAAACAATTTGTTATATGTGTTTTTAGCCATCCTTTAATTGAAGCTTATTTAAATCTTAATGCATTTAAGCATAACAATATACTACGACCATAAAATGAATTCGAGTTGTACACTTGTTACACTTGGACTTGTTACACTTGGGTTAATCTTGTTGATTAGCTCAAGCAATTCCAAAATCTGAGATAATAGCTATATGTGGAGATGCCTATCTACATAACTAGGTAGATATTAGCTCTTAAAGGAAAGTATATGTTTATTGTTATGTTAATTGAGAAATAATGCACCCTAGAGGGTGGAACTTACAAATTGAGTTACCTCTTCATTTCATAGATCGTAAGTTGTTGCAAATTTGTTGTAGAGATTTTATTCTAGAGATGAAGTCACTGTAGAGACCAATATTGCAAATTGTTGCAGAGAAAGTAAATTGTATTGTGAGGAGTACTTGGTGGACAATGCTTGCTATTGTTGGCCTTGGCACCACAACATCGAAGAACTATGACGATGGGGTTGCAAGAAGTCCTTCTCTATTTGAGTGAGTTTTTAGTCACAATTTATGAGTGGCTCGAATCAATGCCTTGGTAGGGTTGCTAAACACTCTACTTCACTTCTCTGTCAACAACACTGTCATGGTCAACAAGACCACCCTCACTCACATTCGAAATTGTGTAAAAGAATCAAAAGACGTTATTGAGTTTCTTAAGCTTGAATCACAACTCCAACATGATGAGCTACAACAAAGGAATCAACATTCTTAACTTATTCGTGTTCATAACAATTCTCTTTTAAGTGATTCATATCAGCGATTCACACATAATGATGCCACTTCAGAAGCACATAAGCAAATCAGTGGTCCTACTTCATAATCAAAAGAAAAAGAAGATGAAAGTATGCATATAGAGGTTTTGCTTATTCTTTCCAATCCCATCATCAAACCATGGGAAGAGCTCACCCACAACAAGCATAGAACCAGTGTTGGATAGGGTAAGGAAGTGGCGATTTACATTATTGTTTTCTCCAAGCCAATCCAGTTTCGGAGTCTTGGGTTCTTGAAAGAAAGCTCATCTTCATCTACTCCAATCCAGAGGTCGAAATGCCAACATTGTGATTGAAATGGCCATTTGAAATATTAATGTTTTGATCTTCTCTCTTATAAGCATTGAGGAAAGCATACCCATTATCTAGGCAGATGCTTCATTATGAAGAAACCTACAAGAGAGAAGATTCACTATGGGTGGATCACTTCTTGGCAATGGTTGTCAACAACTAAGAAGATTTATATGTCGAACTGTAGAATTTATTCTCGAGTAAAAACACATTGTATAGTTGAGATATCTTCTTCTCCTCGCCATGTTCTTAACAGGGGGAATGACTTACGGTAAAAAAAAAGCAAGCGAGAACAAACGATCATGAACCAATGGCATATCCAAAACTTTGTGCCATTTGCCAGACCCTTGAGCCAAAGCCACCTAACCAAAGTCAAAGCTGCAACATTGAACTAAAGTCAGATTCATGTTTCATTGAGCTCCATTTGGTTTGTGGTTAACCTAAAACCACCCATTTAACAGAATGAATCATATTCTACTAGCTTTTGGAATGTTTTAGGAACCTCTGAGCTTTAGAGCCAAGTTCTGAAGTTTGTGGTCCTAATTGAACCACCATTTAGTATAAGAATCGCAACTTCTACTAGCCTTCATAATGTTTCAGGAACCACTAAGCCAAAACCTAAGTCAGAGCCAAGTTCTAGAGAACCGTTGAGCCAGAATTGGAGTTATCATCAAGTTCTAGAGTTTGTGGTCAACCTTAAACTATTCATTTAGTAGAAGGCATCAAATTCTTCTAACCTGTTGATTTTGAGAGCTTCTTCTGCCCTTTGTCGTTGCCCTTCTCTAGGTTTCATCTCTCTAGTTAGACCCATATACACCCCTTCATATTAAGGGGGGATTGTTGAGAACCTAATCCTTAGGGTTATGCATATTACTATTTACTATTCACAAAAAAATGTTGAGAAAGAAAGTAAAAAGTCATGGGTGAATAGAAATAGTCTTAAAAGAATCCAAAAGAACCTCTCCATGTATTTATAAGTAAATATCTTAATGAGAAATTATGCTTTCACATCAATTCCATTTGTCTCTATGGTTCATCTTCTTGTGTTATTTGGCTTTATGCTAGCCCATTGTCTGGGCAAGAGTGATAATGTCGCAGGCTAAAAATCATGATACAGGACACTGGTTTACTGCTGAGGAATTAGATTTATGTGATGAATGGAGTTTGCAGTGGAGTACTTATATCAAAGGATTAGAATATAACAGGATCAGGCTAAATGAGGAGACTGATACTCTTATGTGGTCAACTGGAAACTATGTGGGCCCAATCAGTGCTGCCAAGAGTTATGACTGTTTGGTTAATAAAAACATTCTGGATGTTCATAACCAGGTTTGTATACAGCTTTGGTCTTTAAAGATTCCGATGAAGATTATTTGTTTTATCTGGCTGTTGGTCAAAGATAGAATTCTCACCTGGGATCATCTACAATCACGCGGATACTATGGCCCTAGTAGATGTGTATTATGTGAAAAAGATACTGAGGGCTGTGGACATCTGTTCTTAATGTGTCCTTTCGTGGTTAACATTTTCACACATTTCTCGATTTGTTTGGGCTCCACCATCTGTCCTCAGAGCACTGTGCATTCTTTTCTGGAATACTGGTTCGCCTCCACTGCTATATCTGATCCTATCCGATACACCCCTATCTTTATTTTCTGGTACATGTGGCTTCTCCGTAATCAGTGTGTTTTTGAGAATTGCAAACCATTAGCCACTACGCCCATTGTCGATCTGCCCTATAAGCTGCCTAATAATTAATAAAACCAACACATTATATTTCAAAGTTATTATATTACAGTCTACCTATTTATGTGTTATATTTCAAAGTTATTATACTAAAGTCTACCTATTTCATTTTAGGCAAATTGCATTTCAAAACTATTTATGGATCCTCTATGTTTCACATCTTAAATCTGAAAAGAGTTTTTTTTCGCATACTACTTAGTGCATGGTGGCTGGACTTGTATTTCAAAGTTATTATATTACAGTCTACCTATTTATGTGTTATATTTCAAAGTTATTATACTAAAGTCTACCTATTTCATTTTAGGCAAATTGCATTTCAAAACTATTTATGGATCCTCTATGTTTCACATCTTAAATCTGAAAAGAGTTTTTTTTCGCATACTACTTAGTGCATGGTGGCTGGACTTGTATTTGACCCATGCTTGTACCATGGTGTTACATACTTTATATTTTGTAAAAAAGTCAGAAGACGAAGTGGGCTAAAATTTGGTTAAAGATCTTTAAGTCCCCCTACTTGGTGAGGGCCATGGTGCTACAATGTGAAAAGTCAAAAGTGAAAGGGGCCTAAAATTTTGGTTTTTTTAACAAGGGCCTAAAATTTTGTTAAATATGTTTAAGGCCTGCTTCCCAAGAGAAGAATAATTTGGAACATTAAAATTTTAGAATATAATTTTAATATTATTTATAATAAAAGTTAAGTTTTAAATAACATAATTTTAATAATAAATATTAGAATTTAAATTTTAAATAATATATTAAGTTTTTAATAATAATTGTTTACCACATTATTATAGAGAAGAACATTTATATAAAATATTGACATGGGACTGTCTTCTAAGGAGAGGTTACTAGGGCCCGAGTCGTTGTTGCTTTTGCTTGGCGGATTCGGAGACTACGGCATATCTATTCTTCTTGTGTCTTGTTTTTCGCTATCTTTGGTCATGCCTTTGTGAACACTTTCAAGTCTTTTCGCTGTTGGATGATGATGATCTTTCTGGTTTCCTTTTGAGTGTTGAGAACCATAATAACATTCCGTTGGAATATGCTTTGTTATGTATGTGGCATTACTGGGGCTTGAGGAATGGTCACTTGTTTCAGGGGTCGCCATTGGATTATGGCCGTGCTGTTTCAAAAACCATGGATTGTCTTGGTTCCGATTTTGATCTTGGACCTAAGCCTCGCTTACGCATTTGTGGTTTTCCTAGCTTACCTCCAGCTGAGATTGTTGAGTATTTCGATGGTGCTGAACATAAGGGGAAGTGTGGTGCGGGTATGGTCATTCAATTGGCAGGTAATCATTTTTACAGTTTAAGGATGTTTGCCAGTAAGGGATCGAATACCCGGGCTAAACTCTTGGCCCTTTGAGGGTTACTATTCTTTGCAAAATTCTAGGGCATTTTTTTAAAGCAGATCGTGGGTGATTCGAAGGTTATTATCGATTGGGCTATGCGGAAGAATAACCTTCAGTCTTTGGTTCTGTCTCATTGGCTTGGCAAAGTTAGGCTTCTGTTGGATTCGACTCGACATCTGATACGTCACCACATATGTCGGGAGTTTAACTCACATGCAGACGTTTTATCTAGGATGGCATTATCACGGGAGCTAGGAGGATTTTGTGGAAGGAGAATACTATGGACAGCTCAATTGTGGAGGGATCTCTGAGTTGCTTTTAATATTTTGTTTTCTGATGCTTTGGCTGGGGTTTTTCTCAGTTTGAACTTGCACGTTATATTTCTGTTTGTTTTGTTTGTATATGAGCTACCTTGTAGCTGTTGGTGATGACAGATATTTTGGTGATTTTTGCATTCAGATGTTATAGGTTTGGTTATACTGTTGACCCTTAGCTCCTTATTTGGGAGGGTTAACTGTTCTATTCTATTAAGTTTTGATATTATTGGATTATGTGAATAATAATTTTGGGTGTTGAAGCATTATACTTGTTTTAAAGTATTTTTGGATGATGTAATTTGCTACCCTTTTGATACGGCTTTATAATATATAAGGTTGTCTTTTTCGAAAAAAAAATATATATAAATACTAAAATAACCTCATGTACAATTAAATGTTAGGATATTTAGACACTTAGGAGGTAGTTAAGATCAACTTGTGTAATATATCTGTTAGGTAAAGTGTGTTTCTTTAGTATGCATTAGTATACATTTGTAAATATTATAATCCGTCGGTCACGATATGTTCTAGACATAAAGTGATCCGACAGTTCAACTTCTCTTAAATCATACCTACCATTGATCCGTGGCTTAACACTCGATTGGTCCATGATCTCTATTTAAAGAGCATGGAGGGTCCTTGGCTAGTTGATCGATTATGAGAAGATCATATGTAACTTTCTTTCTTTTGCATAATAAATTGCTCCAAGTAGCTATTTGGCTGGGGCGATGGACTGTTTCCCTCTCGAGGGTTTTAACCACATGACAAGCATCGGTGTACTGATCTGTGATCTGTTTGTGTAAAGTGGTTGCTCTAGGTGTTCGGTCTTTTGAGAGTGGCCTGTGTACCCGAACATTAAAAAGATCTCAAACATCTTCATGTTGACTATACCTTCAGAGCAATATGACAAATAATTTTGAAAGATGCAAAAGGAGACAAAGGTAGTTTTGTCACATTGTTGCCAAAATAAGATTGGAGTCTCCTTACATTAATTAAATGTTTCCATGTTTCTTTGGAAAATTCAACGATTGTGGAGTCTCTTTACAATAATCGAATGTTTCCATGTTTCTTTGAAAACTTCAATGATTGTCGGAGTCTTCTTATATTAATGGAATGTTTCCATGTTTCTTTGGAATTCAACGATGGTAGGTGTCTCTTTACATTGGACAAATTTCATGTAATTACACAATGAAAATGATCTTTCTTCTCGTGGTTGTGAGTATCTTTACATTGGACAAATTTCATGTAATTACATAATGAAAATTCTTCTTTGTGTTGCGGTGTATATTTAAATATTTATAATACAGTTTTATATTTTTTATAAATAAATACAAAATTATTTTGTATATTTAATTAACTTTTAAAATTACCTATGCATTTAACTAAATTTCAATTTCGAACATTTATGGGATGGTCATATGCATGGTGATCGATGGGTATGCATCATCTTTGAGACTCTGTCACATCCTTGGGGTGTATATGTACGAAATTGATGTTGGTTGTCGAGCTCTGAGGATGACGAGACATGAGCGGGCCCAATCGACGTTTAAACATGTTTTACGAGGGATAACCAGAGTAGGGCTGACGATTTCGCTACGAACTCCAATTTGTAATGCATAAAATTTGTGAAAGTCTTTCAAATTGAAATGTACTTTCATTTTTGCATAGCATTTAATATAGAGAGTGGGTGATATTTGTTATGTTACTAAAAAGTGAAACCTTGACATTCAAACTTTACAAAATCAATTATTGTGAAGTTAATCCTTGAAAGGTGGTTAGAACAACCAATGAAACAATCTTAGAAAGCACTTCAAAGGTGGTTAGAACTATAGGCTTCTTCCTCGAGTGATACAAAAGCTAAGGGAGAGAGGATTTTTCTCTGTAAGGAAACTTGTTGATCCTGATTGAAAAACCCTTTAGTTTGGTTATCATTAGAGCATATTGGTCTTTATGGTGAGCACTTCAAAGGTGGTTAGAACTATAGGCTTCTTCCTCAAGTGATACAGAAGCTAAGGGAGAGAGGATTTTTCTCCTTAAGGAAACTTGTTGACCCTGATTGAAAAACCCTTTAGTTTGGTTATCATTAGAGCATATTGGTCTTTATGGTGAGGATAAGGTAGTATGGGAGGAATTCACAGCTAGTTTAAAAATCAGGCATATTGAAATTAAAGAGGAGGAGGACACACTAAGTTGGTCAAAGGATTTGGGGGTTCATGCTCTCCAGAATAAGGGTACAAGTCTTTATTTGATTATTCAGAAGATGAGAGCTATATTTGGTGGTGGAAGGTTATTTTGTGGTTTAAATCACCCATTAAAGAGCCGGATATTTTTGTGGCTACTCCTCAATAATAAAGTCCCAACCTAGAATATCTAGAAGTCACAAAGAGAAACCAATAAGGCCTAGGATAGTGTTTTCTATGTAGGGATTCTTACAAATCATACTCTTCAAGTATGAAAAGAAATACAAACTATATTATGCCTTAAGCTCATACGGCCACACGATTCTATTAAATATGGTCTTAAGTTGTCATATGAAGATGTAAGTAACTCCATAATCTTGGCCTTACCTCTTATTATAGTGTCGTGGGCATGGCCAATTGACAATCAAACTAATCGTCTTTTTTGGTGTGTTGCTTAGAGTTTGCCACTTTATCCTTTTTTTTAACTAAAACAAAAAGGTAAATGAAAGAAGTCTAGTAGTGGAAGAAGTGATAAATAAGAATGAAGATTAAGGCTTCTTTGATGGTGCAACACAAGGGACTCTTCCATCATGTGCACTATGAGGGTGTTTGTTTTTAAAGGAAGATCATTACATAGGTTTCAGACGAAGGTTAGAACCAAGTTTCATGAATTACGTTGAATTGATAGTATCTTGTTTACTTTTACTACTAACCGTAGAAAACGGGATGCATAAACTGAAACATCCCATATGTTAAGCCCCTGGGCATATGATTTTTTTATTGTTAGACATTATGGCACTAGATGATGAGACAACGGACTTTGACATTATTATTAGTATTAATTATTAAACAACTGGCTTAGCAGGGACAACCAAAAGAGTATGTGGAACCATGAATTCTCAAGCAAGGGGGAAGGGGCGATGATAAGTTGTTCCCTAATGCACCTAACCCCTTCTAAGACTTTGGAATATGTCATCTCGGAGATATTAAACTAATATATAACCTTACAGTTACTTTATGAACCCACTTGATGATGTATTTAACCCTCCTTAATCAAGTGTTCCCTCCTTGAGAGATATTCTCCATGATTTGTGCCACCATATTATTAAATGCCATATTTTCTGATATTTTGGCCTCATTAATGCACCTCTTACAAGTTGTAACTCCTATTTACTATTCCTGGAAACAAAATCTCCTTGAGTAAATCATCCTTTGATGGTATAATTCCATTCTCTCTTCCAAATTCGATTTCCTCATCAACTTATGGAGTAAACCCCACCAAACTCAAATTTCCCCTCTTTTGAGTAATGGTCTCTCTCCTGTTTTGAATTCACCTCTTAGGGATGTGTTCACTCTCTCCTTAAATTGAACCAAGGTTTCTTGTGGATGGTGTAACCTCGCCCATGACTCTGGTTATCTTACCTTGGGTTTGATTTCCCCCCTTTGCCTATTTCTGCATGCATTCTCTTCCTTTTGGGGTGTTCACACATTGGCCAAGTTTGTGTTGAGAGGAGGAAACTTTGTTTGGTTGCTTATTGGTTCCTAGAGAGCTACTTTATCCATCTAGGTGCTTATACGTCCAGGTATGAGTGTGGGAGGAATCCATATCTTATCGGAGTGAAGTCGGACAGGTGGTAGAGTGAGTTTTGAGCTTCATTATACTCGTTCAGGTGCTTGCACTTCCAGGCATGAGCGTGGGAGGAATCCACATCTCATCGGAGTGTAGTCGAACACGTGGTAGAGTGATATCAATTTGTGTTCTATTTTGGAGAGTACTCCTACTTGTGGAATTCGTGGTTTCGGCCCAGGGGTGGACTGCCAAAGTAGGATATGGCTTGGAAACTCCTAAGGTTGGGAGGAAGGTTTTACTGTTGAAGCTCGTTGCCCCTTTCAAAAGATAAGTGTATAATATTTGTCTCTATTGAGTTAAATGATGTTTATATGCCCGTGGATGATGACTTTATTCATGTTTATGTTTATGATTACCATAGCATTGGGATGATCTTCATGCATTGTGGATATGAAATCGTTAATGATTCATTATAGTTAATATGTTATGAGTTGTAATAAGTCTGCATGCCTCAAATATTTAGATTTTGTATATGTTTGAAATCTTTTCTCATAATGTTTGAAAGGTAGATTGAGATGTGCTTATGTTCCTAGTTATGTGACTGGTTTATTAAGTGTTTTATGGAAACCAATAGATTAGATTATACTTATGTGCTATTTGCAACCTATAGATGTTATTATTGACGGTTAAATTCATATTCAGAAATTGGGGAAAACAAATCATTTGATTCCTACATTTTAATTATAAAGATGATCGTTTGTTTCAATGGCTATTGGGCGTGTTTCCCTAGCCTTAACTTTCTTTTCTCCGCTATAATTTATCTTGTATTAGCCTTTTCCCAAGGTTCCCAGGTGCCTATGGCCTGAGTGATTGGGTCGAGGACATTACATAGACTCCACATTTTTGGTGATTTATTCGAATTGTAAATTAAGTGAATGAAGAAGAAGGCATCTTTGAGAAACTTCCAATTACAACCTTTCTAAGTGAGATTCATTCATTATTTCTGGGTTTTGAAAATTTATCCTATACCATGTCTTAAGGGAGTGCAACCAATTCATAGATAAAGAAAGAGTAAAGTTGATATGTGGTCACTCTTCTAAGCGTGAACATTCTTCTTTTCTATAATCAAATCTCTTTGGTGATGATATGTTTTAGAAAGGGCTAAAGATGTTTTTTTATTATAGATTTGTTTATTTTAATATGTTATGTGGATCTAGGAAGCTAGGTGTAAGTGATATGTTTTTTTTGTTCTTTTATATGTCATTTGAGAAGGGAAGTTTATTATTGGACCTTTTATCATTGATGTCTCTTTTTTGGGATAAATGAAATCAAGTGGACCTTTTATTATTGATGTCCCTTTTCTAAGATAAATGAAGTACCGCAGATGTCTCATAAATCTTTTTAGAAAATGTCAAAAAGGAGAAGATTCTATAACAAAATTATAAATTTTTAAAACATCAAACTTTATTGTAGAAGAGTATATATTTGAAAGGCTCTATTTCATAACTTTACTTAAGATTTGAGATGTTTTTAAGATTTGAGATGTTTTTATCTAACAAAGCTAAATAATTAAAAAAAATATTTATTAATACTAAGTTACATGATAAAAGGACACGGGACACGTAAGACATGAAAATACGAGTATTGGACACGAGACACAATGACCCATAAATAGGTCACGAGGAACACTATATATATATATTAAAAAAATACATAAAGATCTATATTTTAAAAAAAAACCTAGAAGTATATACAATGTACATCAATCATAAAATCATTCAATTGAAATTTGGCAATGATGAATCAATAATATAATTATCAATGAATTTTGAACTTTGAATCATAAACTGCATATTTGATATTTCTGATTAAACCACAAAAATTAGAAAGAATTAGATAGATATTGAGAAAATGCTACCGACAAATACAAAATAGAGTAGATACTACTTAGTACTTAGTCTAGTATCTACAGTTTCACTAGATACAAAATGAAAATACTAAATAGTCATAGGGAAAAATATCATAGCTCATCAATGGTACTAGCCTATGTCAATTGTCCTCTTGCTCCTCCATGCCAAAATTAGCATTATTGTCGTAACTCTTTCCTTTATCCTCCTCCTCTATACCCTTTTTGATAGGACACATGTCCATAAATCAGGCATGTTCCTGGCACGTGTCCGATACGTGTTGGAAAGTGTCCAGATTTCTGGACACGAAAATTTTGGTGTCAGACACGTGGAATACGATATACATGCCCTATTTGGAAGTGTCATGTTACTTAGATATAATAAAATATTTTATCTATACTAGAAACATTTTAATATGATTGTAGATTTATATTAAGATACAATAGTTGCAAAATCAGGGGTGACGGGGAAGGCAGGTGTGGGAGGAGTTCTTTTAGATCCAGGCGAAAATAAAATATTTTCTTTCTTGTGAGGGTTGAAGAAGAGGACAAAGGTAGAGCGGGAAACATTAATGTAGGGAATAGAGATTCTAAAGGAGCTAAAAATTGATTCGTGTCAAATTTATGGGGAATCTTGGATAGTAATTCAACGAATGAGGAAATTGCTAGCTAGCATAGAGGCAGGATTTGGAGGGGTGCAAAAGAGAATCTTGACAATTATCAATTGGCTTTGTAATCTCAACTTCTACCATATCAATCGGCACAACAATGACGAAGTGGATTGATTAGCCAATAAAAGATGCAGACTCCCTGAAGGTGAGCTAATGATCAACAACTCCCAAAGAATAACCAAATGGACCCCTTGTTTCCTAAGCTAAGACTTCATGTGTGCAAGGAGATATAAGGTTTCTTTCATCCAAGATATTGTCCCCAAAACTAAGGAGTCGGTGAATAGGCCAAGTGTTAGTTTGGAGGGACAGCAACATTGATGGCTCTCGTGCCTCGCTCCTCGTATTAATGAATCAAACCCAAGGCCATGTGGAGATAATAAATGCAAGCCCCTAGTTCAATGCTTCGCACAAGCTAGCTTATTGTCGAAGATTCGAGAAGTCAAGACAAGGTTATACGCTCTTGGTGGCAAAGAGTTCGAATTATTCTATCTTCTTCTCAGACTCAAAGACCCCCTTTGCCTATGCGAATTGGTTATATGACGAGAAATCAGAGCAAGTCTAGCAACGGGGGGTCGAATAGTGGGGCTTTCCAAGATGTTAGAGTCGATATGGTTGAGTTTAAGAGCATGATCCTCAACGAGAAGGAGGTCACAAAAGAGATTCTTGAGAGGCAATACTATGCAAAGAAGGAAATTTTGTGTTTAAACACAAGGTTTGAGGATGTGGAGACAAATACGCTAGTGCTAGTAGGGGAAGTGGAGGAGTTAATGAGGATGATGGCAAGGATAGAGCGTTCTTAGGCTTAAAACTTCAATGGAATGTGTCACTTTCTTATGGGTATGCGGAGCTACATCCAAGAAAGTCGGCAAGCAACTGAAGACAATGCAAGACACTGCTTTTCTTAGCTTAAAGACGCAATGACACTATGTAGGGAGATATAAAGGAGTTGTTGATTGATGGGAACGACACAACAAGGAACATGATCGAACAAGAACCTTTCTCTCCCATGGAAGGTCTCTCCTCAACAATTTAGGATGCAGAAGCAACCCTAGAAGCAGCGACTCTCTCAGGATTTTACATGAATGATGTGATAGTCCTCCTATTTCTTTTTGATAGCTAAATGTTTTTTGCCTCTTTCATTGCAATAAATATGTAAGAATCCACCTTACTAAAGGTAGAAGGATAAGATGGCCAAAACTCAAGAAAAATGAATATGAAGTGTATCTTCTATGTGATGGGCACACATAGAACAATATAGTTTCTGATTTTGTACTTCTGAAACTTGATATCGTGTTGTATATTGCCTAAACTCTTAAGTTGCAAAACACTTAAAGTGATGGTATTTGTCTAATAATGTTGGAAACTTTAAGTGTAGTTTAAAACTGGGAGGATATGGGTGGGAATAGAAGAATTTTTAAACCATACAAAAATATGGTCAAAATTTTCAAAATCTGGTAACAGGATTGAAACAAGTTAAATTTTAATTTTGGAAAATAAATATTAAGATACAATTTAAAGGAACTTAGACATATTTTCTTAATCATATGTATTTTATTTTAATTAAATTTATTTATATAATCATTTTATCATTTTTAAATTTGTATAATATTGCACTGAGCGGTGATGTGAAATTGTTCTGATTTTTCCATGATTCGATTACAGAGGTTATTTAAGAAGCGTACGAAAGATGAACGGCATTATATTATTATTTTATTATCTTTTAGAATTTGTTCGCCGAGCCATGAAGTGACAGTATGGGTCAATTGGAACCTTCACTTTTCATGGTGCTTCTGTTTTCTCTTGACATTGACCATTGTCCTTACATTCCATGGAATGAAGCTTCTTCATTATACATTTTAATTATTTCTACGCTTGCCTGAAAACCGTGTACTTAGCTTTCGCAAGAAGGAATACAAATTATCACTGTCAGTCTCTCTTGATTGATTGCAACTTGTCGATTGAATCGAAGGAACTAGGATGTTTCTCCTCGCCAACAGTTTATTCAACACTGTGAATTGAATTAAGGGATCAGTTTATTCGACACTGAGAATTGAATTAAGGGATCGAGAGACGCTAGGTTTCTGCTCTGTAAAAATATAGTAATGCCTCATCGTCCGGGACGCCGCAGAACACAGTAATCCCCCATATTTCCAGTTAGCAATTCCTCCGCCATTTCCCTATCAGAGAGTCCCGCAGCAACATTCCCGGTAGTGAAATGTCATTCGGGAGCAATTCTGGACCTTCAGATGAACACCATTTCTACAGGTTTGGATTTCGAACATCTTTATCAGAAATCGAGAGATGGCTGGACAATCAGTTTACGATTTCTACAAGTCTTCTTATTTCTTATCTCAGCTCGTCTGAAGGGCTTGATATACTGAGACAAATAGCAGATAACCGTTCTCTGTCGTCTCAAATCGTCATCAAAGTAGCCAAACTTGTAACCCAGGATGCTATAAGATCTAGCCTTGAAAAGTTTGATACCAATAAAATATATGGAGTATTTCTGGGGTCGGCTTTTCTCACGCAGATTCAAGCACATGTGGGAGCCATGATCGAGCCAAAGCCCGAGGATTTATGGCCCTTCGTTCATCTTTTGGAAGAGATTCAGAATCGAACGTCCGATGGATGGAGGTTCCTTCCTGCTGAGACTCTTAGAGAAGCAATTGATGGGGTTCCGGAGGGCGCTGAAAAGTTTGTACTGTATCAACAATTTTGCAAGCTCGTCGAATATCGAAATAAAATGAAAAGGGTTCAACAACTTTTAAAGCTTGAAGAGCAATACCAGGTAAGGGTTCGCTTTAATAATAGGCATGGATCTATCTTTCAGCTTAGATAGATAGTATTTTTTTAATATTAATTTAAGTATAAAATATAAATACCGTTGTTGAATGTTTTTTTTTACAGAAAGAATTACTCTTTTGATATTCATTATTGAATAAAAAAAGATCACATATGGTTCGAACTTCTCCAAAATTTACAGAGATCCATTATTGAATAAAAAAAAATCACATATTGTTTGAACTTCTCCAAAATTTACAGAAATCCTATAAGACATAGACAATTATTAAGCCCCTTGGCCTGTCCATAATGCAAAAGAAACTAAAAGATTTAAAGACTCTGTCTACAACAGGAGTTCTGAAAGACACAGATTGTAAAAATATGTTGCCCCTTGGCCTTATTAAGTCACAAAAAGACCAAAAAAAACTCATAACTTCAAACTATAGCAGGAAAATCTGAAGAAACAGTAATCAAAAGAAAAGCATAACAAGGAAATCAGTCAATAATGACTGAGCCTTCCATTGAGATCATTCACTCAATCACTTCTGGGAAGAAAAGCTTGCCAAAAACACAAGAAGTGTCATTTTTGACATGCTGTCAGCTTCACTGTTGTATTCTCTGGAAATATGCATGAAGGAAAGGTTGAAAAAAGACTTTTCTAAAACCTTAATTCTTTTGCACCAGCTCTTCAAGTTGATGACCTGTTGAAAGAACCTTTAATCCATTCTATAACAGCCTTTGAATCTCCAAAGATAATCAAAGAATTAATTCCACAATTCCTTTGAATCTCCAAGATTATCAAAGTATCAATTCCACATTCTTTACCAAGAAAAAAATCCCCAAAAGACCAAAAAGTTCAGCTCTTGTATTGCTCCTCTTGTATTTAAATATAAATAAATGGTATTATTTACAAGTTTATATTAAGAATATGTATTTTTATTTATGGATGATGGATAGTATTTTATTATAGTTTTTGTAGGGATGAACATAAAGTATTTCTAGCTGATTTTGCAATGTTTCTGTGTACTTAGTCTAGTTACTCTGTACTTAGTCTAGTTACTCTGTTGAACAGTCATTCCATTTTACTCTGTTGAACACTCATTCCATTCTTCTTAGGGTAAAATAAATTTGATTAAGCTGAATAGTAAGTTTTTTTTGTTTTTGAAAAAAAAATGTAAATTTATAGATACTAAACAAATAGTTATAGTTATTTTATTTTTGTGATATCTAAACTTATAGATTAAGATAAGAAACATATAGTTATCTTATTTCCTTTAGTTTTTGAAGTGTTCATGTTCATATTGGTAACTTCGTAATTTTTTCACATTTGGTTTCATAAGTTTAAATTTAGAAACTGGTTAGATGATATATATATGGGTATGTACATTTTATATAAATTTTAAAAATAAAAAAATGAAAATTTAAACTAAAATACCTTAATAAAGGATGATCCTATTTTATATAGTTTATAAAATACCAATTTTCACATTTATAACCCTCCAATTCACTAATTATATTTATATGTAAAACTTTTTTATTTAAAAATCTGATTGCATTTTAAATTTACTGAAATGTTTGAAAAATAAATCTATGTTTAAAATCAATTAAAACTCTATATCTAAAAAATGTATGTTTATAATCAATTATAACACTATATCTGAAATCCAGAAAAGAAAAATTACTATATTATCATTAGACTATTTTGTTTTTACTGCATAATTATTACTCTGTACCGGTGGGATCAACATGTATCATTGGCTTCCTTTGGTCCTTGGGAGTTTATTGTACACTTCTCCCTTCACAAATTGAAAGCTTGAGTACAGAAAGTAATGGAGCTCTCAATTAACTATTAACTTATTTTTTAAGAATTCAGTGATAGCAAGATTTAATTTTGAATTCAGTGATGTAAGAATTTTTTTTGAAAAAAAAAATTTGGAGCTCTCAATTAACTATTAACTTATTTTTTAAGAATTCAGTGATAGCAAGATTTAATTTTGAATTCAGTGATGTAAGAATTTTTTTTGAAATTTTTTTTTTATTGATATGAAACCTCTAAGAGATCAAGTTCTTTCCCTGAAAAAATGGTTTTATATTTTCAGAATTCTGAACTTGCAATCATGCTATTATATTCACATCCAATGAAAATGGATCAACTTATCCCCAATTTATTCATAACCCGAAAACAGAAAAAACGAAATCTTTCGATCCAAGCTTCACATGGAAATCTTTTTGTTTTACATTGTATTAGGAGATAATTACTAGTTAAATTTTTATCACTGGTTGGTTTCACACAGGGATCGACAGACGTGGGGAGTTTGCCAATTTTACCAACTGAAGATGAAATATCTTCGGAGCGTTCGGAACCATTGCCTATGAACAGAGTATGCCAGACTTATAACAGTATTGACGAATACTTGATCACGCACTTTCGTTTGGTCCGTGAGGACTGCTTTGCCTCACTGAGGCGTGCTATTCAAAGTTTTCGCAAGAACATTGTTCCAGATAACATCAGCAGGTACCAGAAAGTAAAATTTATCGGAATCCAATGTGGGAATCAAGGTCTGGAGCATTGCGTCCTTTTGGAAACAACAAAGAAGAAGGCAGCAAATTCAAGCTCAACGAAGCAAATGATGTCTGGCTCACTCCTCTGCATTTCCTCGGATGGATTTTGGAACTATGTATGGGGAATTGTGAAGGAGGAGAACTTCAAAAGCTTTGAGAAGGGAAGCATTGCTTTGAAGCTGATTCCCAGCAATGAAGATGAGTCTGAGAGTTTAGAAAAGAACAAAACATATGAAATGATCCAGTCAACTTCATACTATGAAGCCTATGTCCATGTTTTGAAATGCCTTCAACGAGCAGAAATGAAAGAGATTCCTTTCTGCGAACACTTTCTATCTTTACAGCCCCAAGCAACGGAGCCGGGTTATCTGAAAAATAGGCAACTGAAGGATGCATATAATTTGGAATGTGCATTTCCGGGTATCCAAAATTATTTGGGCAGAAGAACGCTCCACATCTTGCAAACATGGCCTCAATGGAATTCCACCTTAGATGAAAGTCAGATGGAAGCCGTGAAGCAGGGCCTGACAAAGAGGCTTGCACTTATTCAGGGCCCTCCTGGAACTGGCAAAACCTACGTCGGCTTAACCATTGCTAGGATCCTCCTTTCTAATATACAGTGCGGCCCTATTTTGGTCATCTGTTATACCAACCATGCACTGGATCAATTCCTGGAATCCATTTACTCTGTAGAAAATAATATTGTTCGAATTGGTGGGGGATCAAGAAATGGAATAATGTTAAAGCGAAACTTGAATGCCCTCAAACGTGGTCCTAGTACTTCTGGCGCACTTCGTGCCAGACACGGAGAACTAATGCGTACTAAAAGGAATATGGAAGAGCAGATAAAAAGGTGTACATCTTGTATGAGAGCAACGCAAATCTCCAGGGGGATGCTATTGGGTATAGCTTCAGAACAGCATATTGAATCCCTCTATAGCAAGAATTCAATTGATGATCAAACAATAGAGGAGGTATGGTTGAAAGGGATCATGGGAGATGAACTAGTGGCTGATAAAGACGGTAAGAAAAGTAAAGGGAAGCAGAAAGTGTTAAATGAATTTTCTTCAGCAGATATACCTCTGGACGAAATCCTTACTTCCGAGGATGTAT